>JAENPR010000147.1:600000-1118501 GCA_018135685.1 Themeda triandra | reverse complement strand
GTTTTTTTCCGGTGTAGAAGCTGTATGACCCTTTGTGCATAAAGAAAATTATCGTGGATGCACCTCTTTTATGAAAGCATTCTGGGCATGCGAAACCAGTGTATCCAAATGTGGTGCCAGCCGATTTGCAAGCAGTTTCGTGATTATCTTTGTCACACTGTTGATCAGACTTATGGGTCTATAATCTGACACTGTTGCCGCCATTTGGTTCTTTGGAAGGAGGACAATGTTCGCTTCGTTTATGAGGTTAAGTCTTGCTGTTCTATGATTGTAGAAACTCTCAGATTGCCTGTGTTAAGTCTTCCTTTATTATTGTCCAGCATTTTTTGTAAAAAATGCCAATGAAGCCGTCCGGTCCCGGTGCTTTCTCTGAAGGCATTTCTTTTACAATTGCCTCAATTTCTTCCTGTGTAAACGGCACATCCAAATTTTCTAGTCCGTGTGGAACATAACCCAACTCCTGCCAATTGATGGCTTTCGTTCTATGCACTGGAGTCCCCAAGATCTGCTTGAAGTGCGAGTGAACCAGTCCCGTTTTGTCCTCTTGTCGCACCACTGTTCCGTGCCGTGTTATTCTTTCTTCTTTCCTTGGTTATTTTTTCTTCGTTCTCAACACACGAGTTTTTCTTCCATGCTATGAGATTAGGCTTGGAATGTTTAGTAGATTTGGTCAAAACTCGTGTGTTGAGAAGGGAAGAAAATATCCAAGGAAAGAAGAAAGAATAAACTAATCTCATTTTTGGGCCATCTATTTCACACATTTCTCTTCTCTACTAAAAAGTTCCAAGCCTAATCTCATGTTTGGGCCATCTGGTGCGCTTTAGATAACTTCTTTGCACTCCGGCTGTCTTTTTTTCATTTCCCTTGGTTTTAGCAGAAGCAGTGTCACCACTCAGGAACATGAATAAATAATAGGAAGTCGCAAAAAATTGAATAAATAATGGGGCAAAAAAAACATGAGCTACAGTGGATAGTCAAGTCAAGAACATTTTGTTACGCCGGACAAAGATCCTCCTCTGTGAATGATGTAGCTTCTAGCCTATTTGAATGACACTGTAGCCCCAAAAAAATTCCTCCTACTCTAAGAAAGGTGCGCTCAAAGAAATGAATTAGATATTCCTTTTTCTTTTTCTGTCTCTCCATGACGCCCTTTGTACCTTTTTGAACAACGTGACGCCCTTTGTACCTTTTGAACAACGTTGTGCTTCCAAAAACGTGTGAGAAGATGATATAGATGAAGAAAATTCTCTGAATCTGCCGGTGATTGCAAACTGCTTTTCGTCGAAGTGTCAAGTCCTGGTTACATAACTATGCACATTCCCACTTGTAGGAAAAAAAATGTTTCTAGCAATCAAATGGCTGGAGGAAATACAAAGGAAAATGGCATGATCTTTCCTGATTCATTTCATTCCTTACAGATGAAGCTAAGCATCTATGGGTAGCTAGCCCACTTTAGTTAAGCGAGGTAACTAGTCACTGGCATGTGGGGCCTTGCTCACCAGGCCCACGTGTTAGCGACAAAGTCATGGTGCTCTTCAACGCCACATGGTCAAAAGTGCCCAAGATTTCAAAGGAAAGGGACGTCTTAACTTATCTTATTTGTTCAAGTCCAACGAAGCTTCCCACCGCCAAACAGACATGCGGCTTTTCTCCCAACCCCATCTACTGTTTGAGAGGGGCGAAAAAGGGGGAGACGTGAGTTCCGGCGGATCCGCCGGTCCTCTCCTCTCCGGCGTCCCGCCTTGGCACCGGAGATGGAGACGGACCGGGGATTCGGCGCGCGGGTGGATAGGTTAGGTAGCTATCTATCTAGTCCTAGGGTTTGCTTGCCGGCGCTTCGTCGGTGGAGCTAGGTTATCTTTGTGCGAATCCTCGCCGGCTTGCTTGTCCCGCGTCGTCGGCGAGTGGAGGCGGCGTCGACGCTTGGGAATAAGTTCTCGCGGCCCTCCTTGCCCCGGTGACGATCTCCTCCGGCGCCATCGGGAGGCGGTGGAGACATGCTTCGGAGTCGGCCGGCGGCGCACGTCCGTGTGCTTCGTCGTTTTCCGGCTCTCTTTTGCAAGGAGACGGAGTTTTCGTGGGTTTGTGGTGGTTGGCCGGCCGGATCGCTCAATCCCCTCGGCGACGCGACGGTCGCCGCGCGGCGAGTCCAGATGCGGGAGTTGGAGGAGTTGGGGCGCCGCCTGCCGACGGGTGGATCGCGACGGCTTCATCCTGTCTTGGACGGGTGTCTACTTCGACTCCACTCAAAGCCTTGGTGCGATGGGACTTCTCCAGCTCAAGGATGTGCTCGGCGGCTTCTTCTTTGGCGACGGCCGGCGGCGAGGTGGCCGAACACTGGTGGATCTCGAAGATTCCAGGGGTGTCGATGTAAAATTTTTCTTTTCGGGGTCTTCGTGATATTTGGCTGGGACAGGTGTCTCCGTATCCTGTACCGTACGGGTCTGTATGTGTTTGTATGCATGTACGCTTTTCCTTAACCAGGAATACAGATTCGTATTATCAAAAAAAAAAAAAGTCCAACGAAGCTTGTGCAGTTCCTGCTAAGCGCAATGCTTGGGACTAAAGTTCGGTCAGAATTAATGTGGCTTGAAAAAAAGGAGAAAAAGAGGTACAGTAATTTGTACTTTGTCAATCAATAAGAACACATTTCATGTATAAGATAAGTTGCCCGTCTTCATATACTATGAGGATTCCCCGAGCGTTACCTCAGGTACTGAAGGAGGAATATAATGGGTTAGAATGATATTAACTAATAAGAATTAATCGGTGTATATGCAGAATATTGATAATATAGGAATATGATATAATATATGTATACATTTATTAGCATAATCATGGAGATTGTATCATAGTGGATGATGTGTCTCACTGATATGGATATCATAATTCTTATGTTACAAAACTTTAATTACAAATAATAGTGGATTGCTTTGATGTGGACATCTAGTGGATTGTTAAGGTGGATGCTTTGCATGTCAAAAGAAATAAATAGCGAAGTTCATAGTGGACCGCTGATGTCGATGATTTGCATGTAAAGAGAATTAGACAACAAGATTTATCTATATAAGAGTTAGATTTGAGAACCCCATTACTAATAACGCAGAAGAGTCAAATAGGTAATATATATAGCAGCGAAATTGAAGTCCGCGATGGAAGAACGCTTAGACATTGTATAAGTTAGGTTACGGATGCGCTTCTAGAAATTGATCAAGCAGACCCCACACAGTGAAATTCAAATCCGCCAAGGAATGACGCTTAGAGCATCTCCAACAGATTAGTTAAAAATAATAGCTAAATTTAGTGATTGTGCTATTTTGTAAAATGAATCTCTTTTTAAAAATATAGACTACTCCAACGGGCTATCCAAATTGAGACACTCTATAGGCGTCTTGCGTGTGGAGGACGATTGGCGGCATATAGACGATCTATATTTGGATAGTGAAAGTCCAGAAATGACGAGCTATCTATTTTGGAGAGTCACATGTCATAGTCGTTGGAGAGTTTTTTTTTTCCCAGAATAGCTAAATTTAGCTTTGCAAACGATTTAGACCATCTCTTGGAGATGCTCTTAGTCTTCTAGATGCTGAACTAAAAGATCACTCACTGTGTAAAATACTCCCTCTATTAAAAAACAGGTGCATATTTATGAATCAACTAATATCAAATTTAACTAGATTTATATAAAATATTAGAGCCCTTTTACAGTGGTTGGGGGTACTTCCCTGGTAACTCCTAGTTTCTAAACAAATTATTAGCACTAATTGTTTTTTAAGTGGAAGGTTAGTATGGTAATTAGGTCTGCATTTGCCCCAATTCCCCGTCCCCATTCACCCGTTCCCGTGAGCACACGCACTGGAGCCGACGCCAAGACGCGAAGCTGCAGGCCCTAGTCATGGCTGCCGCGTCCGTCGCCGCCATCGCGCCACGCCGCCGTTGCCACCTCGCCCTCGCCCATGCTAGTCGTCGCCCTCGCCCATGACCCGTCCCTCACCATCGCGCGTCACCGCCGCCGCCTCGCCAGGCCTCGCCGGTGAATTTGTGCAGCAATGAATTTGTACAGTTCCCTAATGCTTGGTCGAAAGCTAGTGACCTGTGGCCATGCTTCCTCACGATGGATGGATCAATGAACGAGTGAGCAGTCCACTGCGGTAGAGCGGTCGTCATGGCCGGTGGCCGCTGGTCGGCGGCTGGCTGCCGTATATCACTGTGTGCGCGTACATACGTTGTGAATTGTGATCCCATCAGGCCAACACAGAGGTACTCACCACTCGACGTACGACGTCGCAACTGCGACTGATCGGGGATTCGGGGCACCGCCAATGACATTAGCGTCACAGAATTTACCATACTGCCCTTAGTTACTTAAAAAATTTCCAAATTAGAATTATCTTAAATCATTTTAGGCGCGGATCTCATCAATTTCGCTATGCACCCGGTGCGTATGGGCCCACCATTTAATACGCACTTGGTACCTCCGGGTAGCTCTCAAATTAGTTACTCTTAGTTACTATGCCTTTTTAGCCGTTGGATCGGGCGTTGTGAGCCACCCATTTTTTGACAACCATTGTAAAATTTCTCAAAATATTATTAGCACTTGTATCTCTAAATAGATTTGTATTATAAAAATAAATAACATGAAATGTACTTAGCATCATAAATATTAATACTTTATTTATCTATTTTGTCAAATTTAAGATTGTTTGGTTGCTCGAAGCGCAAGGTATGTTTTTTTGAGACGTCGAGTAAATAGAGCATGTTTTACGCAAAAAAAAAAAAAAAGAGCAAATAGAGCATGTACCTGTGATCTCTACAACTTTGCTCTAGTACTGGCGAGGTTCCTCCTTCCCAGTACGTCTACCTCACAAGTCCAATTCGCGGAGACACGATCGGATCTTTGTTTTTTTTTGTGTGTGTGTGTGCCTTTACCTGGTCCTCCAGGCTCCAACCTTTCAGAGAATGGCTTTGTTGCTAGCTGCTCCTTGCCTATGCTCCGCGGATGCTCTCTGACGATGATTGATTGATGAGGCCATTGTAAACCAGCTAGAACTGGAAGAAGCAAACACTGCAAGCTCCTCCTTAGTCCTTACAAACTGCATGCACGCTCCATAGCTTGCTGTCCAATGTTCATGCTCTCTCGATGAACTCCTCCGATCACAAACATAGATAGACATCGGCTTGCTGTCCAATATAATGCTCATGCTCTCCCGATGAGCTCCGCCGATCCTGTCTTGCTTTGCAATAGCCAGTCCCTTGGGAGTAAGGAAGCCAAGAAACCCTTCTCCATGATCAAAAATATGTGACAGAGCTCTCGAAGTTCGCCGAAATGTTGCAGCGGCAGCCGCTGCCAGCCCACTGCAGCTGCAAGGTGCAGCGAACGGAGCACTCCGTGTATTTATATAGAGAGATCGAGAGATGCCCAAAGTCAGTGCATCTAGGACATGTCACTTTGACGAATGGGGACAGACACCGGGAAGACAGGCTGGAATCGGCGAAAAAACAAACAGATGGAGAGACTTTCGGTGCCTCGACGAAGTTTCGTTCTTGGAAACGACTGTCAACGCTGGAAATTTCCAGGAAGCTTCCGCGTGGTATTTTCTAGTCTGAGAAACTTCCTGGAAGCTGTCTGCGGGGTGAGGCTGGAGGATTGGATGACAGTGACGCCGAAGCAGGAGGGCCGGCCACCGAGCGAGCAGCTAGCACGCGCTGGGCCGGGGTGCGAGCATGCAAGAGCGAGAACTGCGAGCATGGGCGTCTGGGTGGGTGTTGTTGCATTGGCGATTTGCCGGAGACGACAGCAAGAATCATATAGCACAGGACACAAAGGCGTATGAAAAAAAGAAAAAAAAGGCAGCCGGGTGGTGGTGATGGAAATCAGAAATGTCAAGCCGCGAGCGTGTTTATCTTGTACGCACTGATGTTGGGTGATGACAACTACTACATCGATCGCTCAAGTGGACACTGCTCTTTTTCTTCAGGCCAGCAATGATTCCTTGCGGTACTTACTTTCCTTTTGGAAGGGTGGTGAAGAAACTGGTGGCCTTGTTTAGATTCCCAAATTTGCCACCAAATTTACTATGCAGAATTTCTATTCCCCGTCACATCAAAATACCGCCACACGATCTTAAATGTAGAAATCAAAAACTAATCGCATTATTTTGTTGTATGCTGCGAGGTGAACATTTTAAGTTCTTCAATTACCAAAAATTTGGATAATTTTTACCAAATACAAACAAAACGCCATTACTGATCTTGACCGACGCGATGTTCTTATCTAGATCCAAAATTGGCCTTGAACTAAACAAGGCCAACACGCGCGCGCCGGATCGGATGAGGTACCTGGACTGGACGTGTTGCTTGTCCTGGGACCGAAGAAGCGATCGTACTTACAAGTTGGATTTGGATCCCTCTGATCCTCTCCCCACGTCGGTTTTGGCTCCACACCGGAGTGACGACCAAACACCAACGCTTCCGGAGACTCCAGCATAAGCGGAAACAAATTGGTGGGCCGTGGGCCAATTCGATTGACTCGAGCTAAGCATGACGACTGACGACCACCACGTGTGCAGCCGGTCACGGCAGCAGGCAAATGGTTCTAGAGTCCAAACTTGACGTCCAGTCCAGGGGAATTGTCCGGTCGTAACGCGAGCATCGATGCGGATGCGGTGGACGGCAGAGGACTGGGACCACCTACGGTCCAATTTTTCCAAGCAGGTGGTGGCGCAGCCTAGCTAGTGGCCAGTGGGCATGACTGCTGGGCCCCCCCTGCTGCACACGACTGTGATTACGCAAAGCAAGCGGGGTAATGTAATCTTTGTGCGGCCACGTAGACAGTACAAGGAAGCATTAATTCTGACAGTTCTACGAATCATAGCCCAAAGCCGAGGTTGAGACCGTTTTTTTTTTTTTTGTCAATTATTACAAAATCTATCTATCCATCTGCTGCATGGTCCTATACGTCGGTGTCAATCTTGCTGTCCTATACTCATGGTCCTCGATCCATCGGTCCCCACTAGAGTACATGACAGCGACGAGCTGCACGCGGTATAAGCGCTAGAGCCGCGATTCGCGAATCCGGAGAAGCGAGTCGGCCCCGACAAGATGCCCCGGAAAGTTGATCTCATTCAAAGGGTCATTCCATTCACAACAACTCCACGCCACTTGTCAAAACTCAAAACAAAAACAACAAAAACAAAAAAGTTGTAAGTTATTGACAAGACGAAGATGTACCCCCCAATTTTAGCATCCTTGCTCTCGTCATCAAAACCTGTTCCATTGAATACGTGAAAATTAGTCCTCTGTAATTTGATTGGACAATTGGAGTATTGCGTAACTATGAGAAGAACTGCCACATTTATTAGCGTCCCTTTTGATCATCTTAGATTTGTTTTACGATCACATTTTGACGTGTATTTTATTAAATAGAGAATGGAGAGTTTTCAGACAGTTTACAACAAGCACCAACTCACCCACTCCCACCCATCGTAACCCAGGTTACAGAACAGCTGAACCGATCACACGGAATGCACAACAAAATACGCCACGGAATATCACGCTGCAGCAGCTCTCGCCGGAAGCACGACCATCTTCTTGAAACCAGCCCGACACCAGGCCTCCTCCTCCAAGATGGCGGACACAAGCTGTGGCGCTAGAGTCGCAATTGCCTGGAACGTCCTCTCGTTCGGTTCCTTCCATAATATCCACCCGACGAGAAAGAACCAAGAATCGAACCCTTCCCGCAGCGCCTTGGGGAAAGTCTTTCTTACATGATTATATAAGTAAAATTAATCTTTACATGATTCAAGCCCTCTAGATTATAGAATGGGACCAACCATAATAATTTAACATAGTCCCCCAACTTGTTGTGAACCAAAACAACAGCAGCAAAATCATCGATGGAGATATATTTTAGTTAACCACTCGATTGATTGAATATAGTGCCGCAAGTTGTGAAGGCGCAATCAGGTAGGTTTATTGGCGGCGAAAACTGTAAACAGTGACCTGCATGATCTAACCTCGTTGGCGGTTGACACCATCACCAGTTCACACGCGAAGTTCGCATCCCCCGCCGGCGCGTGTGGTGTTGCCGTGTCTTCGCGTCTTTCTGGCAGGTCTGGCTCTGGGCGCCTACGGCCTACCACTATAAAAAAACGGGGCGATGATGCCATCACACACCACATCCTGCAGCAGCAACTACCAGCCCAAGCAGAGCGAGGGCTACTACTCGATCGACTGACCTTCCGAGTTTCGATCTCCCCCATGGCGCATCCGGGTATTGTTCCGCAGGCCATTGTGCTCGCCCTCGGCGCCGGGGCATTAGGCGGGCCCGACGCGCTGCGCCTCCTTCTCCAATTCGCTGGCCGGGGCAGCCCCGCCGTGGACGTCGCCATCTGCCTCGTCGTCATCAGCCTCCTCACCGTCCCGGTGCTCGGCACCATGCTGCTGGCGCGCTTCGTCCGCAAGGCGCGCGCGGGCACGGGCGGCAGCGGTGCGCCGGCGACGGACATATTCACCCGGGTGACCGCGGCGGCTGCCGTCGGCGCCGCCTTCCTCGTCACCGCGTGCCTCCTCGTCGTGCCCGGCGGTGCCGTCCGCCTCCCGATCGACTTCGCCGTCAAGAACCCGTTCGCGGTCACCGTCGTCGCCATCTGCACCGCGTTCGCCGCCGCAGCCACCGGCTCCCTTCCCTGCGCCGTGCCTCTGCTCTGCCTCCGCTTCTTGCGCGGGGCGGGTGGCGCCGGCGGGCCCGCGCCTGCCACGCAAGCCACGACGAGCAAGATCGTGTTCCTGGTCGCCGTGTCCCTCGTCACCGCGTGGCTGCTCGTCGTGCCCGGCGGCGGCCTCGGCGGCGCCATTAGCCTCCCGATCGACTTCGCCGTCAAGAACCCGTTCGTGGTCACCGTCCTCGTCGTCTGCGGCGCGTTCGCCTTCGCCGCCACCGGCTCCCTTCCCTGCGCCGTGCTGCTCCGCTTCTTGCGCGGGGTGAGTAGCGCAGGCGGGCCCGCGCCTACTACGCCAGCCACGACGATCAAGATCGTGTTCGTGGTCGCCGTGTCCTTCGTCGCCTCCATCGTCGCGTTCGCGTCCGGCAGATTCCACTCGCGGAGGAGCATGGTCACAATACATCGGCCAACTTGGCACCTAACGTTCCATTGCGTCAAACCAAACAGCATTCGTCTAGACATTAGTAGAGTCCACGGCAACCAAAAATGCCAAGTAGAACAGTAGAACAGAGAGTGAGATACATCAAGATGCATCTGCTCCAAGGCTCTGAAACAGCAGTGAGCCGCCAAAGAGCCCCCAATCCGGATGAGTACTAGCCCTGCAACCAAATAGATGCAATTAGAACTTATAGAATACAGAAACCAACATTGCACAAAGAATATGAGTCCAAAACATTTACTTCAAGTGTTTTCCGCAGTTATAGTGGCAAGGCATAATTCGAAGGGTGGACTGTCCACAGTTTAGCACAATGTCAATGGCTATGAAATAGTTTTGACTCAGAAGGAAAAGATGTAGAACTAACATGTTTTCTTTTAAATCCAAGCGGTGACAACCTTATTGCAGTGAGCACTAACGTAGAAAACACACAAATACAAATCATCAATTTCAGTTTGCTGTTACAAAAAGCTGAGAAAGCTGAAATAGTGTAGCTCCCAAACAAATTAGCTTATGTGACCAACCCTAGCTAGATTGAACATTGAATGGCATCTGAGACTGCAATCCTAATAGAAGAATAAGCAGAAAACCAATATAACCAAAAAGTTTGTGTATCTGAGCTTAGGATGATAAGCCAGTATTTTACAGCAAACACTCAAAAGACATATTTCCATACACTAACAATGTTGTTTGGGAAAAACTACTATGGTACAGCCACTCAGCTCAGTTGCTCTATAATATAATTACTGAGTTTAAACTGAATCAAGCAAAACCGTCACAATCACATGTACTGATAAACACTAGAAACCATAAAGTTCCATAAGGAGTTGACAGATATAGGGTCCACTTCTACTATATCAAAACTGATATCAACAAACAGTACCCAGAATAAACACATGTAAACTTTGTCACAGCCTCACTGGGATAAAACCCTTCTATATTTGAAACAATCGCCCAAATATTTGTCAATAAATTTTTTAATTCATTCATAATTTGTTGAATACTGTGGGTGCTCCAAAAAATGATTTTCAGATTACAAGGCCGCATGGCAGCAACTGTACAAAACAGCAAGCATATCATGAGTGGCTTCCTGAATGCGCTTTCAGTTTGCTACAACAAAGGATATTTAGCACAAGAAAAACCATGTTACTATGAACAGACTGCAAGTCTCTATAGTAAGCAAATTGTCCAATAGCAAGTACACTATGTGGTGACCATAAAGATCTAAGACTTGGATGAACCCACAATCATTGTTGTACAAACATAAGTCTATTCCAGCATCATAGTCACATGACAATAATTTAAAGTTATGAGAAGCACAAAAGCCAAGACTAGTAATAATAAATAATATTTACCTCTCCATATTCTTGAATCCTCCTTGGTGACATAGATGGCGGGAAACCAAAATATGCATAATAAGGAGGGAGGCGCATGTCAAGCCTTGACCTACAGACCCTCTCAATATTTAAAGACTTAACCTCGAGAGAGAAGAAATCTGAATAGCTTGTATCCTGTTCTTTTGTAAAGCTTGTTAGGAAAACATATCCTTCAGTTTGACCCCTAATAGGAAATGCACTAGGCAATGGGATGGTACTCTTCAAATGCCACTTATGGGACTTCTCTGTGCCATTTTGCAACAAGGTGTAATATTCCAAAGATGTTGCTTCATCAAGTCCACTAAACATCGCAACATTGCCCTCCCCTGACTCCACAATGACGACAGATCTCTCGTCATAATTAGGAGGGAGGTCATGCATGGATAACTCCATATTGTTCATGTCAAGCTTGAGCAACTTGTTTCTTGATCTTACTTTCCAGTAGAGGCAACCATAGACGCAATCGCATGAACCTAGCCCGCGAACTTCTTCATACAAGCCTAGATCAGCCCAACTGATAGATGTAACGGCAGCCCAGTGACCAGAGCTTGTTGAGAAGATAAACACCAACAATTTTGTGTCGGAAGTAATCCGACAGACAACACTGAAGGATGTTTCCTCCTCCATGCTTGTAGAAGGGATCAATAAGGCCCCATTACTGAGCAGGGTGGCCCCGTTATGGAGGCCGACGGAGGCGAGGAGGTCACTGGTAATGGGGGGCAGCTGCAAGTATCGCTGGAACAGGGGGTCACACACGACGAGGTCCACAGGGCGGCGCTCCATGCTTGCGACGAGGACACGCCCATCGCGGACATCACAAGGGAACCAGCGTCGCGAAGGAAGGAAGCATAAGGAGAAGGCCTGGGCGACAGCACGGGCGACACCAGCGGAGGGATGGGTGGGCACGACAGGGTGTAAGTCCCCTGTGTGCATGAAGCCAAGAAGCTGCGGCGGGTGGACGGAGCGGTACCGGCGGAGGAAAGAGGGGTTGCTGATGAGGCGGCGGAAGGAGACGCAGGCCGCGGAGGCGCGGGCAAGGTCCGCGAGGGACGCGACGCGGAGGAAGATCTCCTCGAGGAGCTCGCTGGGGAGTGCCGGCGGCGGCCGCTCAGGCTCCATGGCATCGAGGCGGGGGACGACCAGGCGGTGAGCACGCGCCGCCATGGCCGACGCGCCTCCTGAATGGAAGCGAGGATCGAGGATTTCGGCGGATCTGGGCACGGGCTGCTTGGAGAATGGAGAGCCGCGGAGATTACCCTTCTGGA
Organism: Themeda triandra; assembly: GCA_018135685.1. Classification (NCBI taxonomy): domain Eukaryota; kingdom Viridiplantae; phylum Streptophyta; class Magnoliopsida; order Poales; family Poaceae; genus Themeda; species Themeda triandra. The sequence goes on along the minus strand of JAENPR010000147.1, from coordinate 1,106,701 downwards.
ATTTGAGTGGCGTCCATCTTCGCTCAAATCCCCCAATCACTTGTCATTGCACTATAATCCCTAAAAACTAGAGTTCAGACTTTCAGATCGTGGAAGAAGAGAACAAGAAGAATGGAGAACAAGGAAGAAAAACAGATGGAGAGGGGCGCACCATGGGGATAGGCTCGAGAAGTCGCCGCCGCTGCCTTCGTCGACGAATCGAGGAGCGTCGGCATCGCCGCCGAGGGGAGGAGCGCCGCTGGAGGTTGCGGCCAGCCCGAGCTGGGTGCGTTGGTGCCTGGTAGGTGTTGGCCTGTTGGGCCAGCTGGGCCGGCCGGCCTAGTTGCATCCGGTTTTTTCTCCTTCCAGCTAACGTGGAGTTCTTAGTTATTTTTTCTTTTATTTAAGAACGACTAACGTTGAGTTGACGGGAAATGCTAAAATGTCTATAACGGAGCAACCTTTCTTCTACTTTTGTTTTTTGAAAGAACAGGAGGAGCCGGAGGCTTCTACTGAAAAAATATATTAAAAAATCACCAGAGATACAAAGCTGAAAGAAAAAAAAGAAGAAAACAAAAGACTAAAACTACTGCTGGAACTAAACAAGCCAGCATCCAGCACTAAGCTGGGAGATCAAGGAACCGAAAATGAGAGAGAGAAAAGCCCAACAAATTACAAGTTGGAGGAAATCCATGAGTCCTGAAGAGCAGATTGGAAGCCTCTTCCCTTGCACTGAGCTTAAATTGAGCAATTGATGGGTTCATTCCTCTGAAGTTTGCATTATTTCTTACCATCCAAATCCCTCAGCAGATAACAATGAATAGATCAAAGGCAAAATCAGTGCAGACTTGAGCTTTCCACTGTTGGACTAGTTGCTGAACGGTTGGCTGATCATTGATGAAAAAAATCAGAGTTACCCAGCAGGCTTTGGAAAAAGGGTAGCGAAACAGCAGGTGCAGAGTAGTTTCTTCTACAGACAGAGAGCATAAGACACAGAGAGCATAAGTCATCTAAGGTCATCCCTCTTCTTCTCATCATGCTCCTTGAACTTAATCTGTCTCTGAGTATCAGCCAAAAGAAAATTTTGTGTTTGCCCTGACACTTAGTTTTCCAAAGCTTTCTGAAGATAGGATCAGCTTGGGGATACCCTGATAGTGCTTTATAATCCTGGAAGAAGAAAAGTTAATAGATCCCCACATGTAAAACCAACTGTCACTTAAGTCACTTAGCTCCAGGTTGAGCAAGTCAGCTACTAAATCATGGAACTGCTCTAGAGCTTCAACAGACAGAGGTAGATTGAAAAGATCAAGAGGGTTTACAAATCTGGCAGCTTGTTCTATGCTGATTGCCTTGTTTATCTGCAACTCAACCCTTTAGTCATGGTTTTTTAAAGATTGAATATTAAATGGTATTGAGCCAAGCAATAGCAACATGGAGTCACAAAAATAGAATTAGGAGAATAACCATGTCCCCATGCGTTGCTCACTACGTTTTGGGGTGGACTACAGACATAAAAGTCACGTCCTGAATTCACTACCTTTCGGGGTGGATTACACTGACTTTTTCTCAACATAAAAGTCACGTCCTGAATTCACTTCCATGTCGAATCCAATATTGTTGCTAGTGTTTTTAAGCAAAAGTGTTCAAGGACTGCCTTGACCTTGTGCCACGTGCTCCAGGCTCCTGGACGCCACACTATCTCTCCTGCACCAAGCGAAGTAGACGATCAAGTTCCAGCAGCATATGTGTAAGTGTGGAAACGGCAACCGACACCTAGTGCACGCACATTTGGCAGGGTGATGCCGATACCACTATATCGGCCGAGGCGGTGCAGTAAGTCGTCCTGGGTGCGATACTCTCGACCAAGTCTGTTAGGACAATAACGAGCACAAGACAATGAATCTGTGACGAGTGATGACGGCAAGTAAATCAAACTCTTTCGTGCTCATCCTCGACATCCAAGTCGCTTCAGCCTCGAATAACCGAGAACACTGCAGGTTGCGCCTGCAGCAGAGAATGAGGTCAGTGAGCGTACAAGGCAAAGCAGGCGCCCGAGGACTGGCACACGTGAATGTGGCATTGGCATCTAGGGCATGTGCCGCAGTTCCGCTACCATTCTTCTGTCTGATGAAATCGAAACGAGGAATGTTTTTTCAGAAAAGAGAAGATCCATATAGCTCTTTCTTATTACAAACACCAATACTACAAACCAACACGACTAGTCCAGTTGCCTCATCAAAATAAAAGTGCCACCTAGAGCCTCCGGTTGCCAAGAGTCTCTAGCGCTGGAACAGTAGCTCCACACCATGCAGGTTATCTCGGCAACACGATATGCTAGCCACGACCTCCACTACCGGATCCACATCTTTTGCCGATGGCTTGAAGCCATCGGCAAAACAATAAAAGCCATCGGAAAAGAGATTGCCGATGGCAAAGTGACGTGGCCATCGGCAACCTCCCATCGGCAATAAAGTCGTCGGAAAACATTTTTTTGCCGATGGCCACGTGGCGTCAGCCATCGGCAAACTTTTCCGATGGCCGTGGCCCCCATCGGCAAACCATGCCACGTCAGCCGCCCCGCCGTCAGGCTGACGGCGGGTTTGCCGATGGCGACGCCACGTGGCCATCGGCAAACAACTATGTTTTCCGATGGCCACGGCCGTCCGGCTTAATTTTTTTTTGTTTTAAGAAAATCATTTCCCGATTTTTTTGCCGATGGCCGTGGCCATCGGCAAACTTTTGGTCATTTTGCCGATGGCCTCGGCCATCGGCAAATCTGTGTTCCCTGGGCCAAATTCCCCAGGTTTGCCGATGGCCGGCCATCGGCAAATGGGAATTTTTTTTTTTTTCCTTTTTCCCTGTTTTCTTCCATTCCCAAAGACATTTAATCACGAGCATGTTATCACAAGCAATATATAGAACATTCATCACATATATGCGCAATAATACGCCATTTCAAACATAATATAGCATCAAATCCATGTCCATGCCTACAAATCCATATGACAAGTCCAAATGCATCCATACAAGTCCTACATCGGCCAAACATGTCCGACGTGACACAACAAGGTCCAAAATAAGGAATAGAAGCTACCTAGCTCGTGGCGCCGTCCCCTTGGGTCCCCGAGCCCCCGTAAGCCTCCTCCCACGCAGCCAACTCCCCGCGGCTGCGGGCGCCGCTTCTTCTGCCGCCACGAGCTTGCCCGGGGCCGAGCCGCCGAGGGAACCGAGACGGCCCGGCCGCGGCCGCGCCGCCACGAGTACCCCGGCTGCGTGGGGAACCGAGACGGCCCGGCTGCCCCCGCGGCGGCCACGAGTACCCCCGTCGGTGGAGGTGTCGGGACGAACGGCCGCGTGAGGAGGCTTCGGAAAGGACCCCAACCGGCCGTGGAGGAGGAACTCGTGGAGAAGCACCCGCCGGAGGGCTAGCACCCGGAGTTGGGTTCGAACCTCCGACGTGTGCCGCAAAAAGACCAAGTGATGGAATTAGTACCGCGGACCGGCATCACAAGCTAAAGCGATAGGCAATGTAGGGACTCACCGGACGAGGTGCCGAGAAAAGGCGGCAAGTGGAGGAACCGGTGGTGGAGCGAAGAAAGCGGCTGGAGGCTCACCCATTCCCCATGGCACGCATGTCCGGGACATCTGCGACCACGCCCGCCGGTAGTGCGGCGCAATCGAGGCCGCGTGCTCCCGATAGGCAAGCGCCATCTCGCTTCGGTTGGCTAGCACCTCCCCGGACCGTGGCCTCGCAATATTACACGAGCATGGTGGATTGTATTTGAAGGCAAGGTACATTATTTGTGAAACGGTCGAACGACGAATGAAACTCCACTTACCCGAAGACCCGCGATCTGGCCGCGCACCGCTCGGGCCGTCGAGGCGCTATGGGGACCCGGTGCGCCCCCACGCTGGTCTTCCTTGCGGATCTCGGTCGCGCGGGCCATTTGTTTCGCGGACTCCTCGTCATGTACGCCGTTGCAGCCTCGGTAGTACTTGGAAGGTGTCGTATGACCATCTCGGGATCTTAGGATCGTTTCTTAGTGCCATCACGCCTTCTACCTCCACGTACCTAGAGGCTTTGCACTCCGACGGTGTGTTGCTGCCTCGTGGTCTCCCCGGAACAGACACACCCGTTCTTACAAGCTTGGATCGGGTGATAAGGCATCTTGAGTGCACGAAGGAGCTTCTGTGACTCGGTCGTGTTTTTGGCAGGCAGTGCTCCTCCGGAAGCAGCCCGCCAACAGTTGCCAACACGAGATCAAAACCTTCCCGACCGATGCCCAAAGGACGACTTCAACCCAATTAGGCGTGAAATGGCATCCAGCTTTAGAAATGCGGGTCTTCTCGTGAAGGGGCTCCTTTGCCGCCTCCATCATGTCGTAGTACGCCTTTGCGGTCGCCTCTGGATCTTCTTCCACCACCTCCAATCCTTGAACGGCTTCAACGTCTTCAAGCAAGTCTCGCCATTCCGGCATCTTGATCAAACCCCTCGAGGTCCGGTCTCACCACCGCCTCCGTAACCCGTTGGGGTTCCCCATGGAGGATCCAAATGGGTATAGTTTGGAACATACCCGTTCGCCCAAATATCATTCCTCATCCGCCGTTGCTCTTTCCTTGTCCGGTTCTTACACTTGCTACGAGGACAAAACACCCGACCGCCCCTTTAGAAGCCGGGCCAAATGCCTTCTCCAGAAGTCCCCGGTCCCCTTAACCCATTCATTGGTCTTGTCTTTGAATCCCGTGTACATCCACTCACGGTCAGCCATCCTCTCATGCGCCAACGTAAGCGAGTAATAAGACCAACATCTCGCATCTACAAGGCGTTCCTACCATCTAATAGGTGAAGGATAGGTCCTAATCCCACCCGAGGATGCGTAGATGAGGTTAGCTTCCATGCTCCGCTCCGTCGAGACGGAATTTCGGCAAGCACCTCCCGCCGTTCTCCCGATACACGTCCCGACCGGAGAGTGTGCATCCTGGAGAACAACGGGACGGCCGACGAAACTCCGACTCAAACGGGGCGGAACATGGAAACTAACCCATCTACGCATCCTCGGGCTATCCAAAAACGTGACAATCCGAAAGAGACACCGTCGCATATGCACCGATCCGCATACCAACGACCGCGAATCTCTTTCGGACGGGAGACGCCTAACTCGGTTACGCAAAGTAATTACAACAACTATAAGACACGAGAGGTGATTTATACCTAGGGTGGCGGCGCGAGGTGCTCCAAGTACCCTCCGACACGTTCAACTCGCAATACAACAAAGACTTCACTATTAGTTGAAAATTTCGCGTAACCTCCCCGTACGGGGAGGTTTCCAAAACCGCAAGAAAAGGGCGGCACGATGGCCGGCATCCACATTTCGGGCACGAAGGCCCATACATCCACAATTCCGGCACGAAGGCCGTCAACGACAAAAACGGCACGAAGGCCGTCAATCACATACACGGCACGAAGGCCGACAACGGAGGAGAAGGGTTATACCTTGGGTGCGGCGGTGGAGTCAAGCGTGGACGATGACGGGGCGAACGTCGAGGGTGGTGACACTCGCGTGACGAACGGCAAGGGCGGGACAACGGTGATCGACGGCGATCGAGCCTCCTCCTCCTCCTCCTTCCTTCCTTCCCTCCCTCCCTCCTCCTTCCTCCTCCTCTCTTCTTCCTTCTCCTCCCTTCTCCTTCCTCCTCCTCTCTTCTTCCTTTTCCTTCTCCTTCTTCCTTCTCCTTCTTCCTTCCTCCTCCTCTCTCTTCTCCCTTCTCTCCTTTTCCTCTTCTTCTCCTTGTCTTCCCCTTCCTCCTCCTCTACCGGCGCCGGACAACCAAGGTGGCGCGGGCCGGCGGCCCTCTCACGGCGGCGGCCGAGGTGGCGGCCCGGCTCCTCCCCTTCTCCTCTTCCTCTCCGGAGGGACGAGCGGCGGGGAGCTCCGGTGGCGGCCCCGGGCCGGCCGCCCGCCGGCCGGAGGTGGAGGGCGGCCTCGGCGGGGGGGCCAAGGTGGCGCCGCCGGCCAAGGTGGCGGGCGGGCGGGCGCCGCTCGGGTAGGCGGCCCCGCTGGAGCTGCGGCGCGCGGAGGAGCGGCCGGCCTCGGGCGGGCGGAGCGGCGGCGCGTGGTGGAGGAGGAGCCGCGGGCGGCGCGGAGGAGCGGCCGGCCTCGGCGGGCGAGCGGGCGGGCGTGGTGGAGGAGGGCCGCGGGCGGGAGGAGCTGCGGGGCGGCGCGAGGGTGCTCCGGCGGAGCTCCGGTGGCGCGGCGCGTCGCGGGGGTGGCGTGGCGGAGCGGCGGAGCTGCGGTGGCGGCGGCGGAGCTGCGGCGGCGCGAGGGAGGTCGGGCGGGATGGGGAATGGGTTTAGGGTTGGGCTGGCTGGGCCTCAGCCTTCTAGTTCCTTTTTTTTTTTAAAAAAAAACATGTTTGCCGATGGCCACAGCCATCGGCAAACCTTTCCACGTGGCGGCCTTGTATGGCAGGGGCCACCCCTACTTTGCCGATGGCGTGCCATCGGCAAACCCACTTTGCCGACAAACCATCCAAGGCCGTCGGCAAAGTTTGAATTTTTTTGTTTTTTTGCCCCCAATTTTTTTCGTGCCTTCCTATACTACATAAAACCCACCTTAAAAATTTGGGACAATGTTGAGTTCTGTAGCTATATTTCCTTAATTTTTTTGGTTTCTTTGAATTTTTCCCGCAACTCTAAATTTGAACTGCATACATGAAATAATGCAGACTTTTGATTCAAAAAATAATATTCATGATTCTTGGAGTATGTTGAGGCCGTATCCAGAGGAGGCATGAAATTACGACCGTGTTGGCCTCGTAACATGGGTAGTGACGTGCTTGGAAAAGTGTTTTAAAATTCTATAAAATCCAAACGGAGTCCGAAATTGACGAAACTTGACGAGTTGTCTCGCCATCGCATGTGTAGTGTGTGGTAAAAATTTCAAAAAGTTTCGAGCAAGTTGTGACGTCGGATGGTCAAAACCTGCACATCTCCACATGTGATCACGGAGTGATCACATGTGGAGATGTCTCGGGTTTTGACCATCCGACGTCACAACTTGCTCGAAACTTTTTGAAATTTTTACCACACACTACACATGCCATGCCAACACAACTCGTCAAGTTTCGTCAATTTCGGACTCCGTTTGGATTTTATAGAATTTTAAAACACTTTCCCGACGTCACTACCCATGTTACGAGGCCAACAGGTCGTAATTTCATGCGAGCACTGGATATGGCCTCAACTTACTCCGAGAATCATGAATATCATTTTTCGAATCAAAAGTGTGCATTATTTCATGTACCTGCTCAAATTTTGAGGTGCGGGAAAAATTCAAAGAAACCAAAAAAATTAAGGAAATATAGCTAAAAAGTTCAAAATTGTCCCAACCTTTAGAGGTGGGTTGTATGTGAGGTAGTAAGACAGCAGAAAAAAATTGGGAAGGAAAAACAAAAAAAAAGGATTGTTTGCCGATGGCCTTGGAAAGCCATCGGCACAAAACTTTTGCCGATGGCCGGCCATCGGCAACCAAGGTGGGCCCGGGCGCTCCCTGGCAGCCACGTGGCCGGGATTGCCGTTGGCCGCGGCCATCGGCAAATGGGGCAGTTTGCCGATGGCCTAACGGCCGCCGCATCGGCAAACCCGACGGCGTCCGCGCCGTCCGCTCTCCGGCAAATCTTGCCGATGGGGAAGGTATGCCGATGGCACGCCATCGGCAAAAAATCGCGTGGCCGATGGCTTTGTTTCGCCGATGGCCCGCCATCGGAAAACAGGCCGATTGCCGATGGGCTGTTTTCGCCGATGGCCCGGCCATCGGCAATAATTTTTTTTCCGATGGCGTGACTTTGCTATCGGCAAATCATTTTTTTCGCCGATGGCAGATTCCTCTGCCATCGGCAACCTCCTGGGCCGTCGGAAAAAACGGCGTCTCCGGTAGTGCTCCCACGTCGGCCTCTATGCCAATTCCGTGGGCACCTGCCACACTGGCCTCATCGCCGAAGGCATGGTCATAACTCTCCCAGACAAATGCGAAACCCTCCAAACACCACGCCAATGCCCTCCTCCCAACCACCATCCGCTGCAGGACACCGAAAACTTATAAACCTCAGCTAGACCTCCATCAGGATTCAGAATGGACAGACAGAGCCATGCACGCACACCGCCGCAGCAACACACAAGACCCGTGGCGCGTCGAAGCGGGAATCGAGAGATGTTACAGGAGATGCATGAAAGAAAAATTGCCGAAGGAAAAAAAACAAATTCAATGGCTGTAGCCTGCTCTCGGCGGCCGATCATCTGGCTCGGGAGGCTGGAGGAGATCGATGGTGGATAGGCAGGCACGCAGGCTACTTCTGCTGCGGTGCTGCCGTGTTTCGTGGTGCTTTTTGGTTTGGTTTGGATTTTAAGAGCGTCAGCGTCCTCTACTCCTCTTTAGAATGCCTCATTCTGGTAAACTTTGCAGGAGGACACAGAATCCTATTTCATGCCTCGGTGACTCAGTCAGCCGCAAAGATGATGGTGACCTGCAGGCAAGAAAGTACTGGGAAATCGCTGGCCATGTGTGAACCCGCGGGAGCACGCACATTAGCAATCTACACTGTACTCTGTACTCCGTAGCATGATTCGTTCGCACGCTCGCATCGGCGTGAGCCCTCTGTCTCGCTGAACATCACCATTACATCCACGGAAATGGAAACTTCTTGATGCCGATGCCATGCGCCGCTGCCGTGTGGTGGAAAGGGAATGTCAGCGCGTCGTTGTCTTGACGTGCTGACCTCGGCGCCTAGCTCCAAAGCGTCCGTCCAATGAACGCACGCTAGCAGTTGCAGTTGCAGGATAAGGCGTTCCTGCGTACCGGAGAGAGAGAATGGTGGGGGGGAGGATCAAGAAAGGAGAGAGGCTTTGCATCCAAGCGTGCTCCCCTTGAAGCAACCCTCCTCCGGTCAGCGTCCCTGTTGACCGTGCAGCCCAGGCCTTCAAGTCGCAACGAAACGTAACGGAGTGGTGGTGGTGCAACCGAACCCGCGCTCGGCGCTTGCCTTCCGTCGCCTTCTTCGCACCCCACGACGCCACGAGCCCACGACCATGTCCATGTCCTCCTCCTCGCCTTGCCTGCCTCTCTCTCTGCCGTGGCCGTGGGCTTCCTATATATAACCGCCATCCTCTCGCACCCACACCGTGACACCGGCCACGGAAACCACACCCACTCCTAGGCTCCTCCTAGCTTCCTCCTTGTCGCATCCGAGAAAGAAGAAGGAAGACACGAGAAAGAAGAAGAAGATCCTCAATTCCGCCTACATAAATGTTGGCCGTCGCTCGTTGGGCATCTGTTCTCAGGCCGTCTTTCGTTGCCGAGTATTTGCCTGTGCGGTCATCCATACTGCAAAGCATCTAACAGGTTAGGTCTTGAGTTGTGTATCGAACTGATCATAGATCAGTTGGTAGGTCGGTCCAATGGGACGCTACTCACCAGGGATCAAATACTAGTGTTCGCACCTTTTTCTGGGATTTTTCTAGAATTTACCAACGCTATGAATTAAGTGGTAGGCGACGTCCCTGTCGACAGCGAGCCTCAGTTATTCGGAGGTGCTATAGGGGTAGGGTTTACGTATGTGTATTCTTAGGGTTGAGTGTGCGTGCGTGTGTGAGCGTCTGCGCAAATAAAAGCAAATCAAGAGCGTCTTGCATTTTTTAATAAACAAAATAAAACTATAAATAACCAATTTATCCGAGTCCAACGGCCCATGCGAAAATAATATTGTCCTAGCGAGCGCCGTGCATGTCTAGAAAAAATACCACATTGGTTTTTAACAAGCTGGTTTACCACTCCTATTCCATATAATTATCTTTCAAGCCATCAAAAATAAAATCATCCTTTGCCCAGTCTTATTTTTTGATCAGGCCCTAATCGTACGGGTCCCCGATTCTTCCAGTCTAACGGGGGTGATTTTTTTTTAGCTTGCAATGACTTCTGGTGGTCTTCTCTTCTCTTCCTCCCTAATTCTGTATACCACTAGCAAATATGCCCGTGCGTTGCAACGGGAGAAAAAAAAACTATTAAACACTCATGCAAAATGATATCGTGTATGATACAAATATACTTATGCTTTATGTTTTTATAATTTATTTTATGATGATAGTGACATCCATAATATACATTTTTCTTTTAAGAAATAATATAAATTAATGTTGATAATAAATAACTATGTCCTATTAGTTGTATTAATTTAAGACACACCTCATATATTTTTTTTTTTCATTATAAAATGCATAATTATTTAGACATAAATATATCATAACATCATGTGTTTCTTCGACTCAACATCAACCTTTGTAGGGTTTTTTATGTGTCATATCAACCTCTTGACTTTTTTGACAACATGTAAAGAGTTGATCTATCCGCCAACGATTATGATAAGAGATCTCTCTTTTTTTTCACATGGCAGTTTCATCAGAAATTATATAAATAAATTTATGTATATTTCATTAGACAATAAGCTATCTAACATTATGGTTCATGAAATAATTATTTGAACCATTAATTGATCTAATTTATTTATATTTCACTAGACAGTAAGTTTTGTTTTTCTCGGTCATCCTAGAACCTATATGCATGTAACACATTTAATAATTTAACACACTTAAAGACAAAGTATAACCTAAGAAGATTCATAACATCTATGAATTGACCACATTTTTATGAAGCTAATAAAAATATTTTGGTATTTTTCTTATTTTTCTATAATTTTTGGTAAATTTTAAAAGATCTTTGTTTTTATTCAAACATTTACATCAGGAACTGGGCGGATAGAAAACAATGGTGGAAAACAAGGGCTGCTAAAAGGGATAAGAAAATCGCTCTTTTAGAGGCAGAGAGTCTAAGAGCCTGTAGACTAGCTTCATCCAGAAAACTTTGCTTCCAGGAGCTCAAGGAAGGACGACGCTTCAGATTTGCCAAGGATGATTTAGATCTCCATGAAGAAAGGGCTCTGAAATTGCTTCTTAGCTTGAATCACCATCTGAAAGAAGTTCATGGAGAAATCCCAATGGTATGACCCTATGGCCAACGGCACGTTACATTGCATCGTGACATCAAACACGACCGTAATGATGCACTGCATATTCTCCAAATATGGATGGGCGGCCGTGTTATTTGTAGCATAACCTTACCCAAGAATGGGTGGGCCGCCGACGTTCCCAGACTTGGACAACTTCTCCGAGCTCGACTTTTCGGACCCCTCCTGGAAGCTGACATGTTAATTCGGTTTGTGTTAATGAAAGTTATTAGCAAGTTATTATTAGTCAATGACGGAACTAGGGGGCCGTGCCCCCCCCCCCACATGCATGGAAGGTTTACTATTTTTAGTTAAAAACTCAATTTTTTTACTCATTTTTAGTTAAAAAACTCATCTTTTTACTCATTTTTTAATTGAAAAACTATGATTCTAGTTAAAAATAGTGTATTTTAAAAAAAAACTGTTGAAACATATTATTATATATATTTTATCATAGTAAAAAATGTCATCACATTTGTTCGCCCCCTAATCATGATCGCTGGTTCCGTCACATGTTATTAGTTATATTCACTTCTGTGGCAACCCCTCTTGGACAACTTCTCCGAGCTCGACTTTTCGGACCCCTCCTGGCAGCTGACATGTTAATTCGGTTTGTGTTAATGAAAGTTATTAGCAAGTTATTATTAGTCAATGACGGAACTAGGGGGCCGTGCCCCCCCCCCCCCCCCATGCATGGAAGGTTTACTATTTTTAGTTAAAAACTCAATTTTTTTACTCATTTTTAGTTAAAAAACTCATCTTTTTACTCATTTTTTAATTGAAAAACTATGATTCTAGTTAAAAATAGTGTATTTTTTAAAAAAAACTGTTGAAACATATTATTATATATATTTTATCATAGTAAAAAATGTCATCACATTTGTTCGGCCCCCGTAATCATGATCGCTGGTTCCGTCACTGTTATTAGTTATATTCACTTCTGTGGCAACCCCTCTTGGACAACTTCTCCGAGCTCGACTTTTCGGACCCCTCCTGGCAGCTGACATGTTAATTCGGTTTGTGTTAATGAAAGTTATTAGCAAGTTATTATTAGTTATATTCACTTTTGTGGCAACCCCTCTTGGATCAGCAGCAGTTCTTTATCACTTCAATCACTTCAGCCACAGTTCTTTATCACGCCATTTTCTCTTCAATCACTTCGTTTTCATTCCTCTGTTTTTGTTATTTGACCACACTCTGTTTTGAGCTAAAGCAGCCCTGCAGAAGAACTAGTGCCACTATGCAAGTCACCACGCTCTTTGGTAATCATACTTTTATGTGGAGAGCACATTGTGTTTATTAGCTACTCCTGTATTCTTATGTCTGATATGATAATTCACACATAGACAGCACAAAGGATTATTCCCTCTTATTTTGATTTATAATAAAGTGGATGATCTGTGTGCCTTGGATTAATAAGATTGTCATTGATTAATGGTCTCTCCACGTTATTGTTTGGTGGAGAAAATTTTATAACTGTTTAAGCCCCCTGTCCCTGAAATATCCGCGTAAGTTCATAAAAGGTTTTGAATGATTCCAGGTGGTAGGTTTTCCAATTCCTACAACAATCAACCAGACAAAATTTTGTACCAATAGTAGCATTTATTTTAGCAATAAAAAAAGCTGAAGGCCAAGTTTTTGTACCATGAATTGAAATCCTTTGAGGGCCAGCCTGTCCTTTTCCCCCATCCATTTCTACCAGAATGTTGGTTCATGTTCTAATTTCTTGCACAATGTTTACCTTTTTCTTCATTTCACCGTAGAAGCAAATGAGTCTGATGTGTTATCCACACGTACAGGCTAAGTGATAAAACAATAGCACTGGTAGTAGGGATGCAACATGGGTGCAAATTCACAAACGTTAGGACTATTTTTTGGTTCGTGGACAACCCGCTTCAGAGGAACTTGATGTATTGCTCCTGTGATGTGTTGTGTAGGAAGAATTGAATAATTTGGGGGCTAACACTACACTAATCCCCTCATGTAAATTTGAACACAAAGGAAACTGAAGATTCACAAGTACAGTTCTTGAGCTGTGAATACTGAAGTGTACTGGGGGCATGTTTTTGGTGATGAGATTGGCCCTGCTGCTTATACTGTCTGATCTGGAACGACGATATCATGGAATGTTGACTGATGGAGATACAGTACAGTTACAAACAAAGATAGCATGGACTTAATCATTCAACAGCGTTGCCACCATCACCAATCCACACGCGAAGCAGAGCATCATCGCCCGCCGGCGTCGTTGCCGTGTCGTTGCGTCTTTCAGGCAGGTCTCGCTCCGGCGCCACCGCTATAAAAGCGGGCGATGCTGCTGCGGTCATCCTACAGCAGTAACTACCTGCCCAGCAAACAAGCGAGAGCGAGCACTGCTACTCCATCGACTGACCTTTCGAGTTTCGATCTCCCCCATGGCGCGTCCGGGTCTGGTTCCGCAGGCCATTGTGCTCGCCCTCGGCGCCGGGGCGTTAGGCGGGCCCGACGCGCTGCGCCTCCTGCTCCAGTTCGCGGGCCGGGGGAGCCCCGCCGTGGACGTCGCCATCTGCCTCGTCGTCATCAGCCTCCTCACTGTCCCGGTGCTCGGCACCATGCTGCTGGCACGCTTCGTCCGCAAGGCGCGCGCGGGCGCGGGCGGAGGCACATCGCCGGCAGCAACGGACCTCTTCGCCCGGGTGACCGCGGTGGTGTCCGTCGGCGCCGCCTTCCTCGTCAGCGCGTGCCTCGTCCTCCTGCCCGGCGGCAGCGGCCTCGGCGGCGCCGTCCGCCTCCCGATCGACTTCGCTGTCGTCACGAACGCGATCGTGGTCACCGGCCTCCCGATCGTAGTCACCATGCTGCTGGCGCGCTTCGTCCGCAACGCGCGGCGTGCGGGCGGCCGCGGCGCGCCGGTGACGGACATATTCGCCCGGGTGACGGGGGTGGTGTCCGTCGGCGCCGCCATCCTCGTCACCGCGTGCCTCGTCCTCGTGCCCGGCGGCGCCGTCCGCGTCCCGATCGACTTCGCCGTGAAGAACCCGTTCGCGGTCACCGTCCTCGCCATCTGCACCGCGTTCGCCTTCGCCGCCACCGGGTCCCTTCCTTGCGCCGTGCATCTGCGGGCCCGCTTCTTCCGCCGGGCGGGTAGCGCAGGCGGGCCGGCGCCTGCTGGGCGCTGCACCCCGACGATGAAGTTCGTGGCCGTGGCTGCCATGTCCCTTGCCGCCTATTTCGTCGCGTCCGGTGGGTTCGGCGCGCAGTTCCTCTTTTCCGAATTCCAGAGCTGGGGGAGGAGCATGGTCACCACCATGCCCGTCGGGGTTGCAATCGTCACGGTCACCGGCACCATTCTTCTTGTCCGGTGCTCACGCAGGGCCGCATAATGCCGCCGGCGTCGGTGGTGGCGCCGGCGTCGGTGGTGGCGCCGCCGCTCCTCGGACAAGCTGACGCGTGCCGTCGCTATCGTGACCCTCGGCTGTCTCCTTGTCTCTATCGCCTCTGAGTGGCCCGAACGCGAATCGAGCACGCATGCCCTGCTTAGTACAGTAGTACTCTGTATATGATATATTATGATATAGCCGTGTCGTGTTACTACTGTGTTAGTATAACAAGTAGCCTTCTATTCCGGTACACTAGTACCCTTGCAGCTTCACGATGACCTTGGGCGATTTGGGCATTGGCTGCAGATTGGAGTGGAGTGGGATGGAAAAGGTTGGCTGTGGCTGTGGCTGTGGCCCCGTGGGCTTCGTGGTGTCACTGATGCTAGTTCTGACTAAATTATTTGACAATGAGAAGTGTTCAATTCTGTCGAGTTCATTCCCAAAACTCACAAAACATTGTCACATTTCAAATTGTCTCTAATTGCTCTGGGGCTGGGGCAGGTTACGCTGACTTTGCTCAACAAAAGTCACATGGCAACTTCACTTTTACATCGAAGAGCTCTGTTTCCATCCAAATTTTTTGTTGGCGATTTCAAACAAAAGAGTTCGAGGGATGCCCTGTGCCAGGCCCTCTCGCATGCCAAGCGGAGACATTTTGGCTTCGGCAGCATCCCATGCACGTCCGGTGCGTGCGATAGCAATTGACCCGGAGTACTCAGTAGCCATGAAGTTCTAGTACATACACTGGGGAATGCCGAGGAACTGTAACAACAGGGGGGGCATGCAGAGCGTGAAGTAGTTCACAATTCCAGATATCCAAAGGCAAACGATTCAATTGTTCAGTAACAAGATATTGAACGCTTAAATATAGGAGACCACATGTCTATGATGCCTTGCTTCTTAATCCTACATCATAAATTCATAACACAACTCAGACCAGCAGCACCTAACAATACATCGGCCAACTTGGCACCTAATGTTCCATTGCGTCAAACCAAACAACATTCATCTAGACATTAGTAGAGTCCATGGCAACCAAAAACGCCTAGTAGAACTGTAGAACAGAGCAAGTGAGATACATCAAAGATGCATCTGCTCCAAGGCTCCGAAACAGCGGTGAGTCGCCAAAGAGCCCCCAATCTGGATGAGTACTAGCCCTGCAACCAAATAGATGCAATTAGAACTTATAGAATACAGAAACCAACATTGCAGAAAGAATATGATTCCAAAACATTTACTTCAAGTGTTTTCCGCAGTTATAGTGGCACGGCATAATTCGAAGGGTGGACTGTCCACATTTTAGCACAATGTCAATGGCTATGAAATAGTTTTGACTCTGAAGGGAAAATGTAAAAGTAACATGTTTTTTTAATCCGAGCAGTGACGACCTTATTGCAATGAGCACTAATGTTGAAAACACACAAATACAAATCAACAATTTCAGTTTGCTGTTACAAAAAGCTGAGAAAGCTGAAATAGTGTAGCTCCCAGACAAATTAACTTGTGTGTCCAACCCTAGCTAGATTGAACATTGAGTGGCATCTGAGACTGCAATCCCAATAGAAGAATAAGCAGAAAACCAATATAACCAAAAAGTTTGTGTATCTGAGCTTAGGATGATAAGCCAGTAGTTTACAGCAAACACTCAAAAGACATATTTCCGTACACTAACAATGTTGTTTGGGAAAAACTACTATGGTACAACCACTCAGCTCAGTTGCTCTATAATATAATTAGCGAGTGTAAACTGAATCAAGCAATACCGTCACAATCACATGTACTGATAAACACTAGAAACCATAAAGTTCCATAAGGAGTTGACAGATATAGGGTCCACTTCCACTATATCAAAACTGATATCAACAAACAGTACCCAGAATAAACACATGTAAACTTTGTCACAGCCTCACTGGGATAAAAACCCTTCTAAATTTGAAACAATCGCCCAAATATTTGTCAATAAATTTTCTATTTCATTCATAATTTGTTGAATACTGTGGGTGCTCCAAAAAATTGGTTTTCAGAGTACAAGGCCACATGGCAGCACCTTTACAAAACAGCAAGCATATCATGAGTGGCTTCCTGAATGCGCTTCTTTCAGTTTGCTACAACAAAGGATATTCAGCACAAGAAAAAAACATGCTCATATGAACAGACTGCAAGTCTCTACAGTAAGCAAATTGTCCAATAGCAAGTAAACTATGTGACTTGGATGAAACCACAATCAATGCTGTACAAACATAAGTCTATTCCAGCATCACAATTACATGACAATAATTTAAAGGTCTGAGAACCACAAAAGCCAAGACTGATAATTAAAAAATATTTACCTCTCCATATTCTTGAATCCTCCTTGGTGACATAGATGGCAGGAAACCAAAATACGCAAAACAAGTAGGAGCAGGAAAGGCTGGATTTGACCTACAGACCCTCTCAATATTTAAAGACTTAACCTTGAGAGAGAAGAACTCTGAATAGATATCCTCTTGTTCTTTTTTAAAGCATGTTAGGAAAACATATCCTTCAGCTTGACCACTCATAAGTAATGTAGTAGTACCATGGGAAGGCAATGGGATGGTACTCTTCAAATGCCACTTATGGGACTTCTCACTGCCACTTTGCGACAAGGTGTAATATTCCAAAGATGTTCCTTCATCATGTTCACGAAACATTGCAACCTTGCCTTCCCCTGACTCTACAATGACGACACACCTCTCTTCATAATTAGGAAGGAGGTCATGCGTGGATAACTCAATAGGAGGGAGGTCATGCGTGGATAACTCCATAGTGTTCATGTCAAGCTTGAGCAACTTGTTTCTGAAGCTTACTTTCCAGTAGAAGCAACCATAGACGCAATGGCCTGAACCTACATCAACTTGTTCAGACAAGCCTAGATCAGCCCAACTGATAGATGTACCGGCATCCCAGTGACCAGAGCTTGTTGAGAAGATAAATACCGCCAATTTTGTCTCGGAAGTAATCCAGCAGATAACACTCAACGATGTTTCCTCCTCCATGTTTCCAGAAGGGATCAATGACGCCCCGAAACCGAACATGTCATGGAGGCCGACGGAGGCGAGCAAGTCGTCGGTAATGGGAGGCAGCAGCAGGTATCTCCGGGACACGGGGTCGCACACGGCGAGGTCCGTAGGGCGACGCTCTATCGCCATGAACTGCACGGTGCAGCGTGCGACGAGGACACGCCCATCGCGGACATCACAAGGATACCAGGGTCGCGAAGGAAGGAAGCCTAAGAGGAAGTCGGCGGTCCGGGCGACTGCATGGGCGACAGCAGCAGAGGGGTGGGTGGGCACGACGGGGTGCAAGGCATTTGTGTGGAGGAAGCCAAGAAGCTGCGGCGGGTGGACGGAGCGGTGCCGGCGGAGGAAAGACGGGTCGCTGATGAGGCGGCGGAAGGAGACGCAGGCCCGGAGGTGCGGGTGAGGTCCGCGGGGGACGCGACGCGGAAGAAGATCTCCTCGAGGAGCTCGCTGGGGAGTGGCGGCGGTGGCCGCTCCGGCTCCATGCCATCGAGGCGGGGGATGGCCGGGTGGCGGGCACGCGCACGCGCCGCCATGGCCGACGCGCCTCCCGCCGCCGGCGGAGAGAGGAATGGAAGCGAGGGTCGAGGATTTCGGGCGGATCTTGGGGTACGCCGGCGAAGAGATTTACCCTTGGCGTCCATCTTCGCTCAAATCACTTGTCAGTGCACTGCAGAATCCTCAATAACTAGGGTTCAGACGTTCAGACAATGGAAGAAGAGAACAAGAAGAATGGGGAACAAGGGAAAAAACAGATGGAGAGGGGCGCACCATGGGGATAGGCCTGAGAAGTCGCCGCCGCTGTCGTTGTGAGGGCCCCGCATGTACCATACCAAAGTGCACGGCTATTTGAACTGCAAAGCCTGATAATGTAAGCTGGCGGGACAATGTAAAGTTTGCGATGGGTTTCTTTCGAACAAATAGATAGATACTCCTACTCCAAGTGCGTTTGTTGAGACCACGGCAGGCAGGTACTACGAAAGTGTACGACCAGGCGACTCGACATTGGGTGGACGTAGGCCTGCAATGGAGAATGGAGAGCCGCGGAGATTACCCTTCTGGAATTTCAGTGGCGTCCATCTTCGCTCAAATCCCCAATCACTTGTCACTGCACTACAGAATCCCCAAAAACCAGGGTTCGAGACTTTCAGATCGTGGAAGAAGAGAACAAGAAGAATGGAGAACAAGGAAGAAAAATAGATGGAGAGGGAAGCACCAAGGGGATAGGCCTGAGATGTCGCCGCCGCTGCCTTCGTCGACGAATCGAGGAGCGTCGGCATCGCCGCCGAGGGGAGGAGCGCCGCTGGAGGTTGCGGCCAGCCGAGCTGGGTGCGTTGGTGGGTGTTGGGCCAAGTTGGATCCGTTTTCCCCTCCAGCTAACGTGGAGTTCTTTCCCTAAAAAAACAAAAAAAATGCTAACGTGGAGTTTTTTTTTCTTTTTTTTTTAACATGGAAATATTCTCCATTACTCATAAAATGATGCCAAATCATTTTTTATTTCATTTAAGAACGACTAACATTGAGTTGACGGGAAATGCTAAAATGTCTATAACGAAGCTGTATTTTTCTGCAACTCAACCTTTAGTCACGGTTCTTTAAAGATTGAATCTTAAATGGTTCTAAGCCAAGCAACATGGAGTCACGAAAATAGAATTAGGAGAATAACCGTGTCCCAATGCGTTGATTACTACTCACTTTGGGGTGGATTATAGTGACTTTTCTCAACATAAAGTTACGTCATGAATTCACTTCCATGTCGAATTCAATATTGTTGCTAGTACTTTTTATGCAAAAGCGTTCAAGGACTACCTTAATCTTGCACCACATACAAGGCTCCTACACGCCGCACTATCCCTCCTGCACCAAGTGAAGGAGACGATCGAGTTCTGGCAGCATAAGGTTAAGTGTGGAAACGGCGACCGACACCTAGTGCGCGCGCATTTGGCAGGGTGATATCAATGCCACTATTTGAAGGAAGTGTGCTTTGGTCTCGACCATGGCTATACGAAAGGAAGTCTGTCAGGACAACAACTAGGCACACCACAATGAATCTGTGACGAGTACTGACAGCAAGTAAATCAAACTCTCCTCATGCTCATCCTCGACATCCAAGTCGCTTCAGCCTCGGAGAACAGAGAACACTACAGGCTGCCGCGGATAATGAGGTCAGTGAGCATACAAGACAAAGTAGGCACCCGAGGACTGTGGCACACGTGAATGTGATATTGACATGTAGAGCCTATGCTCCGCTACCATTCTTCTGTCTGACGAAGCAGAAAACAGAACCATATGGAACAAGTGACGTGGCGTGGATCGCAGTGGCAGGGTGTGGCGATCCTAGCCGGGGATTGGAGGGTTGGCCGGCGAAAACGCGCGACGGCGAGCTTCGGCGACGGCGCCGGCTGCAGAGGAGACGGGAGCTCGGGCGCTAGAGAGATAGTTGGGGAAAAGTTGTTTGTTATTCGCTGATCCGCCCAGCCACCCACAAAGCGAGTTTAAGCGATCCGATTCGGTTACATGGGCCAAGCCCAGACGCGCCAGCGGCCCAAGTGGACTCGTGGCTCAACTCAAGACAGATACTATACGGGCCTCACTATGGGCCGTTACATTTCCCCCTTCTTAACAACACACTTGACCTCAAGCGCCATTCATCGTGCCTGACACCGACATGTGATCACCAGCAGCACTCGACGAAGAAGATGCAGAAACGTCGAGCGGACCTGACGATGAAGAAGCCTGACGTCGCTGTAGTCGACACGCAGCCTTGGCACGAGCATGGTCCGCCTTGGACACCAGTGATGGAGGAGTAGATTCCCAGATCGCCCAATGACTCGGGCACTGTTGAGGCTGAACCAAGTCCATCTGAAGAACCTGTCCACCGACGACATTCAGTCTGCGCTCCAGCACCTGTTCAGTAGGTAAACTGATGAGAGACATCAGCAGATTTAAGTCATTATCATCAGACACTGTCACTGAAGATGGAATAGCCTTCTTGAGCTGTGAAACATGAATGACAGGATGGATTTTACTGCCAGGAGGTAGTTGCAGTTTATATGCCACTGCACCAACTCTTTGGAGCACCTTATAAGGTCCAAAGTATTTGAAACCCAACTTGTTGTTGACCCTGCACTGCACAGATTGTTGCACATAAGGCTGGAGCTTGACATATACCATGTCACCCACATTCAAAGTTCTTTCCACTCGATGCTTGTCAGCCTGGGCTTTCATACGCTGCTGAGCTCGAGTTAGATTCTGCTGAATATGCTGGGTAACTGATTGCCTTTGTTCCAACCACTCAGAGAGATCTTCATTGGAGATAACATCACTGACAGAAATGCCAAAATGTCTGGGGGCATGACCATAGAGAGCTTGAAATGGTGTGAGTCCATGAGCAGAATGGAATGTGGAATTATACCAAAATTCAGCTAAAGGCAAACACTGAGACCATTTACTAGGACAGGAATGAACCATGCATCTCAAGTAGGTCTCCAGACATTGATTTAATCTTTCAGTTTGACCATCAGTTTGTGGATGGTAAGAGGAAGACATGTTGAGTGTTGTATGTGAAGCATTGAACAATTCTTGCCAAAACCCACTAGTGAATACCTTATCGCTATCAGATATAATCATTGAGGGCATGCCATGTAACTTGTAAATGTTTGACATGAAAGCTTGAGCTACTGAAGAAGCAGTATAAGGATGTGATAAACAGATAAAGTGGGCATACTTGGTGAGCTTGTCAATCACTACCAGAATGGTATCAAAATTCTTGAACTTGGGTAACCCTTCAATAAAGTCCATGCTAATGGTATGCCAGGCAGAGGGAGGTACTGGTAAAGGTTGAAGCAAACCAGGCAATCTACAATGTTCAGATTTAGCTTGGGCACATACCTCACACTTGGTGACAAACTCTTGAACATCCTGTTTCATGTGTGGCCAAGCAAACAAGGACTTCACCTTTTGGTAAGTGGCAGTGATGCCACTATGTCCACCCAAGCCACTGGAGTGAAGAGCCAACAGCACAGCTTGATGAGCTTCTTTGTGATTTCCCACAAGTCCTCAAAGTTCAAGTGATGGTGTTGTCGGCACTTAGCTGGATCTTCATGAGGGTGATGATTCACGACATCGTGGTCGTATGCCACAGGATCCTCATGAGGGTGAGGGACACGAGGCTGTACGAGGCCGTTTGTCTTATGCCACACCAGTCTCATTCGTTAGTAACATGTTAACTATCATCCTAGGGTGTTAGATTACTTGTCCTCATTCTCAATGGACACACGGCAGCAAGTGTACGTGGACACGTGGTGCCTTCGTGGCTGCTACGAAACCAACACGAGCACACTGACTGTCAAGGCTGGCCCGCACGGCACACCTTTCTTTTTTTCTTTCAAAACCCCGATTAACAAGGCCTAGCGCACGAACCGTGGGGCCCATTGCCACCTATGCCGTCCATTTCGTGTTTTATAAAAGGGGACCTGCTAGCGCTAGAATGTTCTACCGTAGAACGCCCGCGCTAGCAGGCCCGGCCCATCACCCTCCCGCAAACACACACACGGACACGGACACGGGCACGCACACATGCCCACCCCTGCCGCGATGCCCAAGGCACGCCCGCCCCCGCGACACGCCCCCGCGGCCCTGCTCCTCAGTGGCCGACCCTCCGCCGCCGCCGCCGCCGCCCAACATGGCATCGTGCCTCTGAAAACAAAACAAAAACAAAGCAACATGAAAACAAGCGAAACAAAACTAGTGCAACAAATTAAAACGTGAATTGAAACACTGGGCAATTGTGTGTTGAAAAAAAAAAGATTACAATGAACAGCCGCAGAGCCACCACGGCGGCCTGCTGTCCTGCCGGCCCAACCCGGATCATCTGCACCATTCGGGGCAGCGCGACCTCGCGGCGCGGGCGCGATGGCCGCCTCGCCGTCACCGCGGGCACCACCACCGACAGCAGCCCGACGCGCAACGAAAAAAACAAAAGCAACATGAAACAAACGAAACAAAACTAATGCAACAAATTAAAACGTGAAATGAAACACTGGGCAATTGTTTGTTGAAACACAAAAAACAGATTACAATGAACAAAAACATAAAAGGGGAAAAAATTCAAATGAAACAGAGAAGGACATAGCGTTGAAACAAAAGATTACGGGCAACTGAAACAAAAAAATGATCGAATTAATTTAAAACATATATTGAAACAAAAAAAATGAAACAAAAAGGATTGAGGAACTGAAACAAAATCAACACAAGAAAAAAACAAAATGACCTTCTGAAAACACAAATGAAAAAACAAAAAGCAGCTGAAACAAATAAAAAACATACTGAAACACGCGTGGGTCTGATGGTGCGCCAAACGCAAATGACCTTCTGAAACATACTCCCTCCGTCCCTTATTATATGTCGTCGTAGCACAGTTCGTTGTCCCTTAATATGTGTCGCTGAAGTAGTGTTGCAGATAGTACGCATAGGTGCAGGCTTTTCACAGCATGTGAAGTCTCACCGCAAGCAACAACGATGGAAAAAGTTGATGTGACGATTATGTTTGTTCACTGTAAAAAAATGTTTGCATTCACATGCCTGCTTCTTTGTCCAAGATGGAGCATTAACTACCTGTCCATTCCAGTAAAGTGCAGCTGACAAAGTACTATTTATATAGACCTTCAGTTCACTCCCTACGTTTCTTAATTCCTGTGCCAGACGCCGAACGACACATAATAAGGGACGGAGGGAGTACCAAAAAATCGAGGTGGGAGAGGTGAGGAGGTGCTCGCCGGAGTTGGAGGAGGAAGACAGAGGGAGAGGAGAAGAAGAGAGGAGGCCTACCTCAGTTGATGCATGGACCCGCGGACGCCCCGCCGTGCGTATCACCGGGATCCAGCTCCCCCGCCGCGGCTATGGCGGATCCACCCAGATACGCGGATGCCCCCGGCGAATCAGCCGGATCCGCCACCGCCGCTGCCATGGATGAGCTCTGCGTGCGGAGGATGCCGCGAGGGAGAGAGGAGGGGATGAAGCAACCGCCTCGTCAGAGCTGGAGCAGGCGACCGCCGCCCCCACACCAGATCCGGCGGATCCGCGAGCCCCGTGGCCGGATCCGTCGGATTTGGGGCCGCTGCCACCGGAACCACTGGGTCCGCAGCCGCCCGTCGTCGGTTCCAGCTCCGCCGCCGAGCTTGTGCGCGCATGAAGGGCAGGAGCACGAGGAGAGGCCGCGGGGAGCTAGCGCGCCTCGTACGCCGACGGTGCCGAGGAAAATGGAGAGGCGAGAAGGGCGAGAGTGAGAGCAAGGCGGAGCGGGGCGGAGCGGATGAGGCGGAGCGGTGGGGAGAAACAGATAAGGCGCAACGAGCGGGTGGCCGAGCGTGGTGTGTGGGCGGCGGGGTCGGCCCATGGGCTCTCGACACCTGTTCTATGGTCGAACATATAAAGAGGAGCATTACCGTTATAAAAGTGGCGCCTCCGGGTATTCGGCCTCAGTCATCTCCTTGCTTCGCCGTCGCTTCGCCCGTCATTCCAAGTCCAACAAGAAACGCCACCAAGCACGGTCGCGCCTGCTCCGCCATGGTTTCCTTCGTCGCGCTCACCGTCCTGCTTGGCTTCACCGCCGTCCTCTGCTGCCTCCCACTCCTCGGTGATCCGGATCCGGACGCCATGACGACCACGCATGTCCCAGGCTTCGTCGCTGAGCGTGGCCTCGTGCGCCTGGCCGCCGCGGCGCTCCTCCCGGCGGTCCTGGCCACGCTGACGCTGACCCCGCTCCTCGCGTACGCCCACGTGCGGGAGCTCGTCCGTGGCAAGGCGGCGGGCAACGACGGCGGTTCCGAGGCCACCAGGGCCCGTCTCGTCGTGGCGGCGCTTGTCAGGGCGACCCTCCTCGCGGCGACGGCGGCTCTCCTCGCGGGCGCCGTCGTGCAGCTCGGCGCCGACGGGCACCTGGATCGCGGCCGCGGCGACGTGGCCCGCCTCAACATCAAGTGAGTAAGAACCAGTCCCTCCTCCCGACTAGAAAAAAACAACCTGCACCAAGTTGGTTGCAGGGCTTGCAGCGCGCGGCGCGCCGTGTCGCTGCCGGACTCGCAGCCAGGCATCTGGACTCGATCGCAGGTCCGATCCGATGCTCTGTTTGCAGCTCAGGGCGTGTGTCTGAAGGAGGAGGGGACAGGTTCTGGATATATACGATAAAAATGTTGTGTGCCCCCGGGACAGGAGGATACTTCGTTTGATCCTCGATGCTTGTTGCCGTACTGCTTATCGTTGGTGATGAACCGTGAACACTAGTAGTTCATGGTCTTAAATAATCCCGTGGTGTATTCGTATTTGTATTTGTATTGGTATTGTTATTGGTATTGTATTTGTATTTGTATTTGTACGTGTATGTGTATGCTCCAAGGATCTCTTGGACACTCTTGTAAGCTACAGTATTTCAGTTTATATATGATCTTGTATATGCTACAGATGCTACTTGTGATTTGGATTTGCTCCCTCTTTAGCTTTCATCGAACCATTCATTCCGGGACACATACTGATTGATATGACTCGAACTGAAAGAATCACGGCCAAAATTCCATATTTTTTCCCTCCTCGAGTTGCCGGATTCTTTTCGTTTTTTTTTTTGTTTGGCATGAAAGTATCTTTTCACTTTTTAACACTTACTTTTTGTACAAGTTTATTTTTTGTTCTACTTCCAGCAGCACCAGAATCTATCTTAAATATTTTGGCCCTTTCTCCTTGCGTCTTGCCCATAATTAGTACTTTTTTTTTTATCCTTCCCATAATTAGTACTTGCTTTTGTGTGGTGGATAATACTTGTGATTATGACTCACACCAGACTGGTTCAATTGCTCTTTTCTTTTCTTTGACTATGCGCTCTGCAGTAATAATTTGTTGAGGAGGTACTATCAAGTGCGGCAACATGATTGATAATATCTACTGTATCTATCTAGACAAATATCCGCTGATGAAACTAGCATATTGTGGCACTCCATCCTTTATAATTTCAGCAAGAACAATCGCAGAACGAGTAAACATGATTATAACACCCGGAATCCCGGATAGGCTCTAGCTAAGCATCAGACCCACCACAGTCAAATTGCAGACCAACATGGCAAGGAAAAAATGGGATAAGAACAAGAGCATCCACGCTAGTATAAAGAAATCTGGGCGCCCAAACAAAAAGATAAAAACAAGAGTACTTTTTGCATGTTCTTTGAATCCGTCGAGAATATACTCCTGCATATAGCAGAGTTACAGAGTGATGAATCAGCCACCGGTGGCTCGAAAGGGACCCGTTTCACACATGCCATTTTGCCGCTCATACTACGTGCCTTAGCCAAGAAGGCGAAGCAGAAAAGTCATACTCATACAGTGGTGGCGAATACAATAGCTCCAGGCCCTTGAGGATTTTCCATCACTGTTCACTGTTGTTTTTTTAATAAAAAATTCCATCACATGTTTATTTCATTTGAAGAAGAAAAAAAGCGCACGAAGATGGGTTCAAGTCGCCGCTCGATGGAGAGTGGTTAGTTGGATACTTGCTTGGATTCGATGGTTCGATCGGGCAGCCCTGGGCCAATCTGGGCGTTCGGTACTACCGAACCGAACCGAACCGAACTTCGGTACCCCCACTAGTTCGGTTCCTGAGGACTTCGGTACCGATCGGTTCCCGGAAATACTCGGTACCGAGCGATTTCGGTATCGGTATTTTCGGTTCGGTTCCGGTAAATACCGAAGGTACCGAACAGAGTAGCAGCATGGAACATAAGTCGCAGGAAGCAATGGAAGTAGGCCGTTCCTGCCTCGCTGCCGACGCAGGTCCTTGCCCTTGCTCAGTTGCCCTTGCCCTCGCAGCAGCATCCTTCTGTTCCTCCTCAGCCCCGCCATCACTCAAGCCCTCTGGGGGAGGGGACGACGCGTGGCCGCGTGGGGACTGGGGGGCACCGGACGACGGCGCGGCCGCCTGGCCCTGGAGGAAGTCGCGTCGCGTGGGGAACGGGCGGCCGATGTGCGCGAGGTCGAGGCCTGGCCGGCGAGCCGCCATCCGCCGAGGCGCCGTGGCCTGTGCTGTGGTCTGTGGATCTGGCGGAGCGGAGGAGCAAGGCGTCGGGCGACTGCGTGCGCGAGGGCGAGGCCGCAAGCGATGCGCGAGGGGTGAGGACTGAGGACCTGACCTGAGGGGTGCCTAGGGTTTCCTTTCTTTACATTAGGTGGGCTGATGTTGGGCACTTGGGCCAGGGAATCATGGGCTGGATCGCCTGGAGGTCGCCCGGAGGAGTCTGTGGAATAAAAATTCGGTACTAACTTCGGGAGTTCGGTTTACCGAGGCCAGGAACCGAAAGTACCTCGGTAAATTCGGTACCGGAGAATCTAGAACCGAACCTGGAACCGATTTTTTCGGTTTCGGTAAATTCGGTTCGGTTCTCGGTAAATTCGGTTCGGTTCTCGGTTTTCGGTAAATTGTGCCCAGATTGGGCCCTGGGATGCGGCTGTCCCTGTCCATCCCGTAGTCCCCGTACGAATCACCCACGAATGGCTGTCCCTGTGCCGGTCCGCAGTCGCAGGCTGGCGCATCCATCACCCCGGATCGACGTGCTTTCGGTACAGTATATACCGGGGACGAAGCCGGAAAAAATTTAGGTCGGGCTGAACAAAAACAAGGCTAAAGCAACAAAATCTCACTACAATTTATTAGAGTAGATAAATATAATATTATAATAATTTAAAGTAGTCTTATATTAAAACATCGACGAAATCACAAAATATATCACGAAATGCTAAATTGTGAAAGACCAAATTACGAAACTTATAGACGTCGGGTGATGGTGAAAGCATGTTGATTATGCTTGACTACCCACTTCAAATATGTTGACTAATGCTAACAAGAATGATAAGAAAATAACATCTATTATTTTTGATCCACAACCTCTTATCTAAATATAGTACGGTAGAGTAAGGAATTAGCATATATTGTATTTGATCCATGACTTCTTATCTAAATATAGTATTTGGGAGCCATAGGCAGGGCTCTAGGGGGGCTTCATGCAGTTGACAGCCGTAGGTAGGGCTGGAGCCCCCCTTGCCCGGCCGCTGGCTTCGTCCATGGTATATACTAGCGAGCTGGCGCGTTAATATCACGAAAATAGCCCACGCAAGAAAAAGTTCACATCACAGCGTGCGACGTTGCCGTCGTAAGAGGAAATTACAGCTTGGGACTGCAGTTCCTCGGAAGATGAGAATTTTGTCTCTCCTCGGCTCTACAATTCCAATTGCTCGAGATTGTGTGGCTCCCGGCTGGCCACGAGCTGCTGAGCTCGCCTCTCGCCAGATCAGACTTTCTTTAAAAAAAAAAAAAAAACTGAAGCCGGATCAGACTGTGACCACAGCTCGAATCGATAAGCACCGGAAGAGGAGATCCACTTCTTGTCAATGCGACAGTGCGGTGTGGGTAGAGCCGTCCGTACCTAGTGTATGGATACGGTACAGAGACGCGAACTCCAGCGCAACGTGATAGATACACCGTGGTACTAAGCTGAAAAGTCAGCACAAGGCAAAGAGGACCTGATAGATACACCGTACAACCGTGGTACTAATGAGTAATGACCTCTCCTTTCTCCGCGACTTTCGCTTCATAGAAATGCCTACTTTGAGCATGTTTCGTACAATTCCATTAACAACGTCATAAGATGTCGTGAGCTGTTTTTTTACTAAATATTTGGACCAGTGGTTGGCTGACAAAGACTTAATGCAACAATTAGTTCGACAACACCTGATCAGAGCTCAAGCTAAGATGAAGGTTCAGGCTGACAAACACCGTTCTGACACAGTGTTTTAAGTGGGTGATTTAGTATGTCTCAAAGATCAGCCATATGTGCAAACATCACTGGCTCCAAGATCATCCAATAAACTATCATTCAAGTTCTTTGGCCCCTTCACTATACTGCAAAAGATTGGGGCATTTGCCTATCATTTGTCTTTGCCGAATGATTGCCATATACACCCAGTTTTTCATGTCCCACAACTAAAAAGGCCATTCCTCCGGCTGTTACAGTAAGTCAATTGCCTAATGTTGATCATCAGATGCAGATCCGTCTTCAGGTTCTTGATCGTCGCCTTCATCGCGATAAAGACATGATGGTTCAACAAGTGCTCATCAGGTGGTCTGATATGCCATCTTCTTTGGCCACCTGGGAAGACGAAGACCCACAACGTCAACAGTTTCCCCGGGCACTAGCTTGGGGGCAAGCTGGTTTTCAAGGAGGGAGGGATTTCACCGTCCCAGTATCAACTGCGTCGTCATCGTCATCGAGCTTCGCTGAAGATCTGAACCAGGGCGCCAAGCTGATCGGGGGAGCAAGCATAGTTGGTGGGAAGGACGTGGGCTAGCGCAAGTCAAGTCGAGCGAAGAAGCCCAACTCGAAGACAACTGGGCCGGATTGGCTAGTGTAAACCAGGCCCTGCGTGGCCCATCACGGAGGCAGCGTCTTGCTCCTCATATAACGGCCGAGAGGCCAAGGGAGAACCTAAACCTGAACACATACTTCAACCTGTGCCCAGAGAGCGACGGCGACGGCGACGGCGGCGAGCTTGGCAGTTGCCGGCGAACCAAGTTCTTGTTCCAACTATCGTTTAATCGAGTTATACTAGTAGATCGGTAACAGCATGTTGGACGGTTTTAGATGGTTTCACCGGGTAATTATTCTTGATAGATCAGTTAAGTCCATTTTCACTTTTTCTAAATACAAAATTTTAAATCAGATAGAAAAGATACTAAAAGAAAGGGATTCGCAAACATCTATACGTAGTATCATATATCTAAACAAAATCGGATACAAATAGCGTCAACGTCATAGCAGATACTTGGAATTTGGGAGCGGGTACACGCCCGAACTGACACAGTAGTTAGTCAGCGACGGCGACAGGGTTCGACTTCGACATCGATCTTGTCGCAGGATTCGCGGGTCCACGGCACATGAGGGAAGGTGAAGGCTTGTGTCCTGTCCGGCCGTGGCGTCTGGCCGGTGGCCTCAGGCCGGCCGGTGGCGGCTGGGCCCGCGCTGCTGTTAGTTGCGAGTCAGTGACGCCGGACCCGGACGAGCGCGTCCGGGGACCATGGGTCACAGGCACAGGTATTTTCGCATGAATTTCCTTATTCGCGGGCAAAATAGCCTTTACGAGTTGCTAAATGCTAACCCCGTTCCGTCCGTGCTGTATATAAATCGCCACGCTCACTCCCGCTTCTAACACTCCGAAAGCACCCGTGAAGGTTTCTTCTTTCTTCCTCGGGCGAGCGGCGCCGGCGAGCCTCCAAAGTCTCTGCAGTTTTATAGCCATTCTCCAAGGTACCGCACACCCTCTGCAGGAGCCTCTACTGATTTCTACTTGTTTTTTCGCCTATTTTCCTACGGCAACTTGAGAAGAAACATCTCCTTACGCCTTTTCTTCTTCCTTTTCATCTATCTCTGCTCCGACGAAGGTTCTGAGGTGTTTCAACTTCAGAACTTGCCGGAAATCACGGGCTTCCTCCTTGATCTACCTGTTCGGAGTTGCACCTCCTCAGATATACACAAAATCCCAGTTGATTGCTCCCATCTCCTTATACACCGTCTTTTAGCATGGTTTCGCTCTTGGATGTGACCGTGCCTCTGCTCTGTATCACCGTCGCCGGCATCCACGCCCTTGATTACCTTATGGCCATCTCCCTGGGCAACCCGGCCAGCGCCGTCGCGCTCCTTGCCCTTCCTACAGCGTACTTTACGGCTATGGTCCTTGTTTACCTCCAAACCGCGCTGGCGCCACCCATGCCGGTGTCGCCTTTTGCTCTGAGGCTGCTCGCCGCCATGGCATGTGCCCTGCTTCTCCTTGTTGCCATCATGCCGCTCGCGCCTTGGCTGTTCAGTATCTGAGCACTTTGTCAAGCTGCGGGAAGAAATCCTTTATGTTTGGAGTGGACATTTTAGTATGATAAGTTGAAGTTATGATGAGTAAATCCAATATATATACGGTGATGTATAAAGACATAAGTACAGTGCTTGTGTGTTTGTGTGATCTATGTTATATGTTCTTGCTCTGAACGATGTTCTTGTTCTGAGCCTCTGACTGAGATGTGCAGCCTTCCGATTGCTGCTTGTGGTCAGATGGTACTTGTAGTGAGCCACCGTCGTCCTGGCTCAATCATCTATTCATCTCCTCGTGGTTATATGGTACGGATCATTTTCCCCATTTCCTGCTCGGTGTGAAAGAAGATGAAAATAAGCATCTGTGTAAGGATATTGTCGATCGAGTCGTCGAACTCGATGGATCTGTTCAATCTAAAGATAGTCAAATGCATGGATGTGTCAGTTGGCATGCTATTTATGTATTCATGTGTACTTGTTCACAAAAAGGAAAACTACAGTTGTACTCAGCTGAAATGTTGATTTTCTCTTTCGGACTCTTTCTTGCCACTAAAAGAAACCTGCACATCAATACATCCTAACCTAGGGTGTGCTTTAGCAGCAAGAAATGTTCTAAACTCTCGGTATGTATTGATCACTAGAATCACCGATTCACCGTCAAACGCTTTAACTTTTAGAGAGAATCACTTGGAGCTGATTTTTGTGTTATACTAGTCCAGAGAAACACCAAAAAAACTGGGTCTTATTCCATTTCTAGTATCAATCCATCGAGTAAGCCAAATGGGTTCACGAAGTAATTCTGATTCATCAAAGAAATGTTTCTCAGGAAAATCTGGATCCAAAAACAAACTTGACTCATCCCTGCAACCATGTTTTTTTTGCAGTTCCGAAGAAAACATTACTATTCTCACTGATAAAATGATTTATTTCTAGCATCAAATGGCTGGGAAAAGTACAAGGGAAAACGAAGCTAACCATATATTTGGGTGGCCCACTATAGTAGAGATCCTAGTATGACGTTAGAATCACGGTAAGTTGTTTACTGGCATGTGGGTCCATGGACCATGGACCCCACGTGTTAGTAGCAAAGTTACGGTGTCCTCAACACGACATGGACAACCAAGTGCCCAGGACTTCACACCACTACGACCTCCTAATTATATTTCAAAGCTGCTTAGGGCTAAAGTTCGGCCAAACAGGATTAAATATGTCTTGAAAAAAAAAGTAAAAGAGGTATTTCCTCCCTTCGAAATTGTAAGTTCTTTTGACATAGTTTTGTCATATATCTAAACATTATATATATATGTCTACAAAGCCACATATCCAGAACGACTTATAATTTGAAATAGAGATGCTAGCAATTTGTACAATAGGAATACATTTCATATATAAGTTACCCAACGTCATGCAGGAGAATAAAAGGTGCTAACTTATCAAGTCCGGCTATGGAAGAATGCTTCCATAGTCTTGTAGAGGCTGAGCCAAGTATAACTCACCTTCTGTAATTAAATTAAATGGAGCATGTACCTGAGAATAGATCTCTAAAACTTTGCTCTGGCACTTGCCGCTTTCGTCGTTCCTTTTGGGCTTTGGCACTGCTCTGAACATCACTGAACAGTAATCTTCCAGGTCACAGTATGTCTACATCACAAGACTCGTAAGCCGGCTGATTTCAGTTGTTTCAATAGTGCTGTGTGAGAGAGATGAACAGGGCTGCTGCCAGATCCCCCTTTTCTTCGATTCTTGTTATACTTTTCCAGTCCTCCAGGCATCCAGAATCCCCATGGCCTTTTTTGCTAGCTGCTCCTGCTGTTGCTCCGACGATTGGTTGATGAGGCCATTGTAAACCAGCTAGAACAGGAAGAAGCATCAGGCTTGCTGTCCAAAAATGCTCATGCTCTCCCGATGAGCTAGTTCCGGCGATCATAAACATAGAACAACACCAGCAGCCAAGATGACATCAGTTGCCTAGCCAGTAGTTACCCCCATCTAAGGAAGCCAAGAAGCGCATCCGTAACCTAAAATGCGACGGAGCTAGCTCTCGAAGTTGGCCGAAATGTAGCAGCGGCAGCTGCTTAAGCGCACTAGATAATAATATATATAGGGATCAAGAAGGGATGCCCAAGCAAGTGCTTGGTGCAGGACATGTCACTTTGACGAATGGGGATGGAGACTGGAACGATAGGATGGAATCGGTGAAAAAACAAGCAGATCGAGAGACTTTGGTGCCTCGACGAAGTTTCTTCCTTGCAGACTAAGGCTCGACTGTCAACACCCGAAATTTCCAGGAAGCTTCCGCGGGGCATTTTCTAGTCTCGAGGAAAGTTCCTGGAAGCTGCCTGCAGGCGGACGCTGGAGGATGGATGACAGTGACGCCGAACCAGGAGGGCCGGCCACCGAGGTCCGAGGGAAGTTCCATGGAAACTCAGGCCGCGGCGAGCAGCTAGCGCGCGCTGGGCCGGGGCGCGAGCATGCGAGAACGAGGCTGGGCGTCTGGGTGTCGTTGCATTGGCGACTTGCGGAGACGACAGCACAGGCACACAAACAAAGGCACGCGTATGAAAGAAAAAAAAAGAGCAGCCGGCCGGGTGGTGATGACGGAAATCAGAAATGGCAAGCCGCAAGCGTGTGAGTATCCGGGAATCATCGGCTCAGACCTGATGCGTCCGCCGAGCGGCCTTTCGCGGGAAGTGTGGGAGTGCGCGGGAGGATTTTTTTTAAAAAATTTAATCCTTTTTAATCAAATAATCAAAAATATCCCTCTGAAAAAGTATTTGCACAAAATAACCCCTCCCCGTCGCGCCAAAAGCGGCGGCGCGACATAACACTGCATCATGCCGCATGCAAAGGCGCGACCGAGTGCCTGCGTGGCGGAGAGCGTTGACCTGGGGCCCACAGTCGCGCCACATGCATTGGCGCGACGGGGGCACCTAGGGTTTCGGCTGGGCCGGCCCATTTAGCGGCCCACACCTGGTCGCGCTAGGGAGTTTGGCGCGGCCGGGGGGACTTAGGGCAGGTGGGAGTCGGGCTCAATCATTTGCCCTCACCCTCTCCCACCCATCACCTTCCCCGACCCACCGCCACCGCCATTCGCCGCCGCCTCTCCGCCGCTCTTAGCGGTACCCCGCCCTCCCCTGATCGCCGGCAGTTGAAGAGGAGGCGGCGCGGTCCTGCACACCCTCCCGCTGCGAGGGCGCGGAGGCGAGGTGGCCCATCGCTTGACGGGGCTGGGCGGCGCCACTGCCGCCGTCGGGCGCCTCCCACCCGCCGCCTGGCCTCATCCCCTCCTCCACTTCCCGGAAGTCCACCGCCACCACAACTCGCGGCCCCGGCCGAGGCGCGCAGGGAGCGGACGACAGTGGGCGCCGCCGCCGCCTCTGTTCTGGCCGTGGCCGCGCCGGTGAGGGTCGCCGGCGTGCTCTTCTCCAGCCTCCTCTTCTCCCGCGTCTGAAGTCCAAGCCGGCAAGGTAGCTTTCAACTTCCTCCTGCTCCATTTCTTAGGATTTTTGCTTTATTTCTGTTTGTTAGGGTTAGGATTAAATTGTGACAATGCATTGCCACAATAGAAGCCAAACTCTAGCTCTGAAGGAACCACTCCTTCATTAGCCAAGATACCACACTTGCACTTTTGGGCCAGCTTTGACAAGCATGGCCATGGAAGGTCGCCTAAACTGAACTTTTTTATCTCTTCTTCAGACGGCCACGTGTCTTTCGGTCCGTAGATGTACTCATCAAAGTCACAACGGGGAAACCCACCTTACAAAAGAACATGTTCAAACGCAATTGCCATAATGTAATCAACGAAGATGACATCGCAAAATAGAATGGTACTCAAATGAACACTTACGGGCCCAATTTGATCACAATGGAAGAAGGGAACAAACCGATCCGGCTGGCTTGGTTCTTGAAGTCGCGCCACCTTGCCACAGCGGCATCTAGGAGGATTTTGGCGCCGCTCTGATGCAGCCAACATCTTCTCAAAGTTGGTCATCTCATGAGGAATGGGTGGAGGCACCCATGGAACATACTCACTTGGCGGAACACTCTTCCATGGGTCGTATGGAAAGAACATGATGCGGCAATCCCACTTGTCAGGACCATCGATCCAACGGTAGAAGTCGCATCTGGTGCCAGGGCCACGCCAATGTAAACAGCAGAAAAAAGCACGACCAGAGGAGCTTGGGTGCCTTGATTGTTTCACCCATGCCGGCAAACCACAATGATAGTTTGGTGGCGGTTCATCCGGTGGGTGCACATCCTGATCATCATGATTTGGGGGATGGTGCACAAAAGGATCCTCCATGAAACCTAAAATAGAGTGAAATAGATACGGCCTCAATCCAAATGACAAAATTATAGTCAATTATTATAACTAGTGTTCAAAACAAATGACCCCTAATTCTAACATTATACCCTAAATCACAAACATATAAGAAATTGAATTATAATGACATAGCCATATAACTAACCATAGAACACATGAACACCAACATTCTCCATCCCTTTTCACCAAACCCTTGATATCCCTTTTCACCATTCATTATCATCAAGCACCCGCAAATATTACAACCACAAAAACACTACAAATCATTTTCCATTCATCCATCTCAAACCCAAGGACACTACAACACTAGCATTTCATATACCTTTACATGAAACCCTAAAACACTTCCATCCAAAACAAATGCAACCACTACATGATGACAAAATGTATCCAAGGTCATTAGAAAGCATTGCGTAACTACCACTTTGCTTGAATCACTAAATCCAACTAATCAAGCTAAAATCACCAACTAAGCAATGTACACATAATGACCAGAAATCTTGCAACCAAAGTGTAGATCGGGTAACCATACCTCAAGCACTTGAAGATTAGCCCCAAATCCCCACACAAAACCAAGATGAAATCAACAATTGGAATGTAGAAAAAAGAAGAGAGAAAGAGAGTGGAAGAAGGGAAAGCTCAGACTCCAGGAAAAGTGGGGTGGGGAGGGAGAAGAGGGAGAGAGAGGAGCTGGTGCGAGCATTTATATCGACCCGTCGCGCCATCGCTGTTGGTGCGACGGGTCGGTGGGGCCCGCCACCAAACAGGACATGGACCGGCCCATCATCGCCGGTGCGAGCCACCGTCGCGCCATTGCATGTGGCGCAACCGGTGGACCCCGCGGTCAACGCGCTTTGCCACGCTGTCCATCGTCGCGCCAATGCATGTGGCGCGACATAGTGCAATGGTCGCGCCACCCGCTTTGGCGTGGCCCGGAAGGGGTTATTTTGTGCAAATACTTTTCCGAGGGGATATTTTTTATTATTTGATTAAAAAAGGATTAAAAATAAAAAAATCCTCGGCGGGAAGCGTGAGATCTGGACGTGAAGCGGGGAGCGGGATGCGGAGTGGGCGGCGCGGAGATGCGGCCCATACTACGGACGGGGCAAGATCTGGGTTCCTTTTTTTATTTCTTTTTTTTTCTTTTTCTTTCTTCTTTTTCCTTTCTTTTGTTTTTTTCTTTTCCCTTTTCGTACTTCATTTAGTATTTTTATTTTGATTTTTTACTTATGTTCATGTATTTTTTATATTATTTTTATTTTTATATTGTCATGTATTTATTGTTTTTTTATCTCTTTTCATTTATTTTCTTTTTTAATATTTTAATTATGTTTTTTAGTGATATTCTATTATTTAGTTTAGTGATGCTCTATCATGTTTTTAGTGATGTTATGTTATTAGTAATGTTACGTCATGTTACTAACGATGTTCTATCATGTTTTTTAACGATGTTCTATCACGTTTCTAGTGATGTTCTACCATGTTTTTTGCAATGTTCTATTATGTCGCTAGCTATGTTAAATGTCGTGTTACTAGTGATGTTAATGTTTTTATTGATGTTCTACCATATATTCATCAATGTTCTATCACGTTTTAAGAAAAATGATTTATGTTTATAAAATAAAAATTTGTAAATAAAAACTCATCTAAATATATCTATGTGGGATCTTATTTTGAAGATTTTATTGCAACGAATTCAATGGTACAATCAAAAATTAATTTGAAATTTTAGTTTGTTAGTTATATTGTTTTAGTTGGTTGAAAGTTGGTGGGGCCCGCTGCCAGATTTGACGTCGCTTGCATTCTGTCCCGCGGGTTCCAGCGTTTATCGCGCCGGACGCGGTTTTGCCGCGTGTGCAGCTGCTCGACGGGTGGGCTGGGCGCTGCCGGCCGTGGCTAAGGCAACAACGCACGGGAAAACGGGGCGGGAAACGCCGGTGTGCGGATCAGGTCCAATCAATTAGACCTCAAGAGTGTGAGTATCTTGTACGCAGTGCATCGCGATGGCTCAAGTGGGTACTGCTCTTTTTTCTTCCGGCAATGATTCCTTGCAGTACTTTCCTTTTGGAACGGTGGTGAAACTAGTTGAAACTCAAACACGCGGCGCCGGATCGATCGGATCAGGTACATGGACTGGACGTATTTTGATGATTTAACTAGAGATGACCTTCAACCTTTGGTTGACAAGATTTTAGCTAAGATTGCTAGCTGGAGAGGGAGGCTTCTTTCTTAAGCAGCAAGGGTGGTTTTAATCAAGTCCTGCTTAGTTAGTATACCTGTCTACCTTCTTTCCTTCATCAAGTTTCTCAAATGGGCTATTAAACTTATTAACACTCATATGAGTAATTTTCTTTGGAATGATGAGGAGAATCACCATAAGATACACTTAGCTAATTGGGAGCTAGTGTCCATGTGCAAAGAACATGGAGGGTTAGGGATCCCAAATCTTAGAGATCTGAATATTTGTCTTCTTGCCTCCTGGCTGAAGGGATACAATTCAGACAAGGACAAACTTTGGAAAGAGTTGATAGATTTTAAATATAAAACCAGTAGACCTAATATTTTAGCTACCAAACCTACTCATGCCTCCGGCTTTTTCAAGAGTTTCATGAAAGCAACAAATGCTACAAAGTTTGGCTACGAGATGGAAAATAGGTAATGGTCGAAAGATTAGATTGTGGGAGGATACTTGGATTGTGGATTGTGGGAAAATAGGTAATGTAGTACCTCTAACCACCGGCCATCCAATTCGCCACTCTACGAATTCTTAATGAATATGAGAAAACCTGGCCGAGGCACTGGGATGGTACAACACTTTCTTGAAATGCACTTTTAGAAGAAACTTAAGTGAGCAATTATATCAGTCCTGGCTAGAGGTACTACATCTAGTTTCTACATCCAATTTTCAAATGAAGAGGATGAGTTAGTTTGGCAATTCAATTCTACTGGCACTTATACTTCTCAATCCTTTTATAAAATTGTTAATTTTAGAGGGATAAGCTATGCACTTGTCCCTGCTTTTTGGAAGATCAAAATCCCACCAAGAGTTCTGATCTTCCTATGGCTGTTGATGCATAATAGGATGCTCACTAGGGATAACCTCTCTAAGAGGAAAAAACTGAATGATTTGATGTGCTTATTCTGCAATGAACTAGAGACATGCCAGCATTTATTCTTTGAATGTGCAGTATCCCTGCATCTTTGGGCTGTGATTTCTGATATAGTTGGAGTTCAATTAGGAGGTAGCCTAGATTCCATTGGTAAATTCTGGTTAAGCCCAAAGAGGAACTGCTTTATAAATTTGATCTCATCTGTTATGCTTTGGTCTCTGTGGAAACTGAGAAATGACCTTTGTTTTCAGGATTCAGGTTGGAAAAGTATGGAAATACTTTACCATTTGCTAATTGGGATTCTTCGGAATTGGACTCCCCTCTGTCCAATGGAGGAAAGAGGAAACGGATGGCTGCTGAAAGGACTGAAGCGGACAGCAAAAAAGGTGTTGTGGCTCCGGACGTGGTCGGGGAACGTCGGCGAAGATCAGCCATGGCACTTCTTGTGTGGGAAGGGAAGCTGCCTATTGCGAATACGAAGAAGATGACAATCCCCGAGAAGCGGTGTTGCGCTCAACGGTGGGGAGGCTGGATCGGGCCCTCAACGAAATGTAATAGGGTGTTAGTGTGCCTTTTTCTGTTTCTACTGTTATCTCTTCGTTATTCCCGTGCTGGAAACTTTTGCTAGGAAAGCAAAAGCACTTGGTGGTATAACCACAAACTATGCTGTAAACCGAATATGGTCTTTTTGGTTTTAATCGAAAAGGCTGGGGCTTTTGCCCTAGAACTCTAAAAAAATGGACTGGACGTATGCTTTTCCTGGGACCGAAGAAATGATTGTACTGACCAGCTAGATTTGGATCTCCCGTCGTTTTCTTGGCTCCGCACCACGGTGACGAAAAACATCAACGACGTTGCTTAAAAGAAAGAAAAAGAAAAAAATACCAACGCATCCGCGAACTCCAACTGTCCAGCATATGTGCTCCTACTAGGAAGCAAAAGCAAAAGCGACAGAAACAAATTGGTGGGCCGTGGGCCAATTTGATTGAATGGAGGCATGGAGCTATTCTCAAGGCGATTGATCGGTAAAACATGTACAGTACGCACGTGTGCAGCCCGGTCACGCACGGCAGCAAGCAAAGGTTCTTCTCTCCAGAGTCCAAGGGAATTGATCGGTGGGAACGCCGTGCATCGATGCGGATGCGATGGACGGCAGAGGCCTGGGACCACCTGGGTCCAATTTCCCAAGGCGATTCCAAGTAGGTGGTGGCCCGGCCTAGCTAGTGGGCATGGCTGTGATTACGCAAGGCAAGTGGGATAGTGTATCTTTGCGCAACTAGCGCAGTAGTCCGATCGCGTTTACGTACTAGACAATACTCACTCCATATCCATAAAACAAGTTGTTTAGGACAGCAGCACGATCTCTAAAACACAACTTTGACTTCTTGTTTCTATGAAAATATTTATCAAAAAGTGCTATATGTATACTTTTATGAAAGTATTTTTCAAAACAAATCCATTCATATAATTTTTATATTTTTAAACTCAATAACTTGAGATTTATGTTATGAACCACGATGGATTCACAACTGGCCCAGTAACTGGAATTAGATGGATTTGAGGAAGATTAGCATAGAATTTGGGGACAAATAGCATGAACAATAGGAGGTAGTATTCGGAGGAAATTTGGGGAACAAGTTTGAGTTCTACGATAGTTCAACGATGCCCGCTCCTGGCGGTTACAAAGACGTTTTATACCAAACTAAGACGGAGGCCCACGAAGACAGACACGGCCCAAGCGGCCCACACGTTCAAAATCAGCCTTGCGCCATCTTGGTCTTTGCCGGTTCTTGAACAGGGCTTCGCCTTCCCTTCTTCTTCAGAGGTCCTGACGAGCGGGTCTTGACATTCCCCCAGTCTTGAAAGCCAGCTTGCCCCCAAGCTGGACTTGTTGGAAAGTGTCGACGAAAATCTTTAGATTCTTCCCATGTGATCATGAATGTTGGCAACTGATCCCATTGCACCAACAACTGACAAAGAGTTGAGGCCCCTTTCTGACAGAGCCGTGTCTGCAAGAACTGAATTGGCTGAACCTACGTCGTAGGATCATCAGGTATTGACGATATATCATCCTCAACGCACACTGACGGAGGCACATGCTTCTTCAGTTGAGAGACATGGATAACAGGATGTATACGGCAACTTGGTGGAAGCAGCAGTTTGTAAGCCACTGAGCCAACACGCTGAACAATCTCAAATGGACCATAATACTTGAATATCAACTTGTGATTAGATCTTGGTGCCATCGAAGCCTCAATGTATTTTTGTAGTTTCAGAAATACCTTTTCACCAACCTGAAACTCTCTTTCAGACCTGCCTTTGTCATCTTGCTGCTTCATTCTCTGTTGAGCTCGATGAAGGTTATGTTTGATGACATCAGACAATAACTGTCTCTCAGTGAGCCATTGTTCCAAGTCTAGAGAGTGAAGCTGAATTTCAGTAGATAAGCCAAACAACTTTGGTGGATGACCATACAACACCTCAAAAGGTGATCGGCCCAAAGTAGAATGGTAACAAGAATTGTACCAGACTTCAGCAACAGATAACCACTTTGACCAATCTTTAGGGCAAGAATGAACAGCACACCTCAAATAGTTTTCCAAACACTGATTGATTCTTTCAGTTTGACCATCTGATTGAGGGTGATATGAAGAACTCATATGATGATCAGTATGAGAGAGTCGAAACAATTCTTGCCAAAGAGTGCTTGTGAAGATTCTGTCTCTATCAGAGACAATGGCTTGAGGCGGTCCATGTAACTTATACACTTTGAATCCACAAAGGCATGAGCCACATCCAATGCTGAAAATGGATGTGCCAAAGGAATAAAATGTGTATATTTGGTGAACTTATCAACAATTACCATAATGGTGTCAAACCTCTGAGACTTAGGCAGACCCTCAATGAAATCCATGCACGCCACCTGCCAAGCATGATTAGGAACATCTAGAGGTTGAAGCAAGCCAGGATACTTGACATGTTCAGACTTAGCTTGCTGACAAGTTTGACATTGCTGCACAAAGGACATGACATGTTGTTTCAAGCCAGGCCAAGCAAACTGCTGTCTAATTCTGTGATAAGTGGCTTGCACTCCAGAATGTGAACCTACACCAGAACAATGGACCCCCTAAGCACATGTTGCTAGGCCAGTACATTGCTGCCCAACCAAATTCTGCCCTGAAACTTAATGAGACCATCATGGATAGAGTAATCACCAGTAGGATTGAGGAGCAATTCCTGAGCTTCAGGATCATCTTCATAACCATTTTTCACATTCTCCAACCACTTAGCATTGTAGAAAGAAATTGCCATCAGAGATTCAGAGAATTTGCACCTGGACAGAGCATCAGCTGCAAGATTCTGAGTACCTTTATTGTACATGATTTTGAACTGAAGATCTATCAGTTTCAGCAAAGCCTTCTACTGAATTCTGGAAGTAATCCTCTGATCAGTCAGATGAAGCAAACTCTGATGGTCTGTCTTAATGATGAACTGTTCATGCTGTAGATAAGCTCTCCATTTCTCCACTGCCAAAATAATTGCCAGGCACTCTTTTTCATAAGTAGACAAAGCGTGATTCTTCATACTCACAGCTTTGCTCAAATAAGCCACATGGTGCCGCTCTTGCAGCAATACAGCACCAAAACCTAAATCACTTGCATCAGTTTCCAAAGTGAATTTCTTGGAGAAATCTGGAATAGCCAGCATAGGAGCAGAAATCAGTGCCTGCTTTAGTTGTGCAAAAGCAGCCTGAGTCTGAGATGTCCACACAAATGGAATTCCCTTTTTCAGAAGGTCAGTCAAGCATCTAGTAATCAGCCCATAATGCCTTATAAACTTTCTGTAATAGCCAGTCAAACCTAGAAATCCCCTCAATTCCTTGATAGTAGCAGGTACTGGCCATTTAGCAACAACAACAATCTTGGTTTTGTCAGTAGCCACACCCTGCCCAGATATAGTATGCCCCAAGTAATCAATCTCAGTCTTGGCAAAAGAACAATTGGACAGTTTGATGTAAAACTTGTGCTGCAGCAAGATCTTAAACACTTTCTCCAGAAGTTGAACATGAGACTCCATATCAGCAGAATATACAAGGATATCATCCATGAAGACTACCACACCTTTCCTGAGCAGATCAGCAAAAATATAATTCATCACACTCTGAAAAGTAGCAGGGGCATTTGTTAACCCAAAAGCCATAACCAGAAACTCATAAAGTCCATTATGAGTTTTAAAAGCAGTTTTATGAGTGTCTTCAGGATGCACACAGATTTGATGATAGCCTGCTCTGAAGTCCAACTTGGAAAACCATCTAGCCCCAGCTAATTCATCAATTAACTCATCCAAAATAGGCATAGGGTGCTTATTCTTAATTGTTAGAGCATTCAAGTGTCGGTAGTCCACATAGAACCTCCAAGACCCATCCTTCTTTTTGACGAACAATATAGGAGAGGCAAAAGAACTTTGGCTTGTCTTGATGATGCCATTAGCCAGCATTTCAGTTAGCTGCTTTTTAATTTCATCCTTCTGAGCTGGAGAATATTTATAAGGTCTGATATTGACTGGTGATGACCCAGGAAGAAGGTCAATATGATGATCAAAGGATCTCTGGGGTGGCAGTTCATGTGGCTCCTGGAATAACTTAGAGTATGTGTCCAACAAGGACTGAATTGCAGGACGAATTGACTTAGTCTCAGCAGTAGAAACAACAAAACTCTCCAAATCTGCTTCTTCATGTATCACTTGCTCAGGAAACAATTTCAGCAACAAGCCATACTGGACCTGTTAATGAGCACAAAATGCCTGCAACCCAGTTACAGAAATAGCAGAACACTGAGCAGACTGCTGTTGCACTCCCTGCAGTTCAGTCCTCTTGCCTGCGTATGTAAACTTCATCACTTTTGTACCCCAATGAATCCAAATGGGGCTGCATGATTCAAGACATTCCTATCCTAAGACCATATCAAAACATCTCAGAGGCAACACTCCAACATCAATATGGAAAACATGGCCTTGAATGTGCCATTGCAGTTTCTGAATTTGTTGATCACAT
This sequence comes from Themeda triandra, assembly GCA_018135685.1. Classification (NCBI taxonomy): domain Eukaryota; kingdom Viridiplantae; phylum Streptophyta; class Magnoliopsida; order Poales; family Poaceae; genus Themeda; species Themeda triandra. The sequence continues at coordinate 1,063,884 of JAENPR010000147.1, read as the reverse complement.
ATCATAGGGTTGCCATTAGCAGCAAGGAACTCAGTAGGTTGGCAGGGTGATGTAGCCAAATGCAGCCTATCCACCAACTGCTGACTGACAAATGATGACACACTGCCAGAATCCACAAGAATTAGTACTTCCTATTTTTCTATTTGTCCACATAACTTCAATGTCTTCCTTCTGACTAGAAAAGAAGACACTGCCTGACACACAGTAATCACAGCTTCCTCCTCAGCATCGGGGTCAGGCTCCCAACAATCACTGCCATCATCTTCTAATGCATCCAGCACTTCTTGAATCACTTGCAGAGGGCATTTATGATCCTTAGACCATTTACTGCCACACTTGAAACACAAGCCGAGTTTCCTTCTCTGTTGCTTCAAACTGGACAATTTATCTTCAGGTTCACGCTGTGGATTAGAAGTTTGTCCAGAATCACCATCATTGGGCTTGACCTTCTCAAAAGGAGTTCTGAATAAGGATCTATGGCCTTCCTTCATAACTGTTTTACCACGACACTTAGCAATCTCTGCCTCCTGTAACAAGGCCAAGGCTCCAGTCGTATCGACATCCTTAGGCTGATGAAGGAAAATTGCTGCACGAATTTCCTCCTTGAGACCAGCAACAAAATGGTTGATGAAGTATGTCTCATCATAAGTAGGGTTGTATAACAGCAAATTATGAGCGCTGAGTTCAAATTGCTCTGTGAACTCTGAAAACAGAACTGTCGACGCGGTGCTTCAAACGACGCGGCACGCGGTATGCGACGCTTGTCAAAACGCTCCATCACCAGCGAGCAAAGCTCCTCCCAATTAGCAATCCTCCTTCTCTTGACTCGACAGTATGCAACCACGCCTTTGCCGTGCCCACAAAATTCAATGAAGCAAATCTGGTCTTCAACGCAGGATGAACAGCATATACCTCGAAATACACCACATAGTCGTCCATCCATAAGCGAGGATTCGTACCATCGAACTTAGGAAACTCTAATTTGGGAAATGGAGGCGGTCGTTGCGTGGGATCAGAGAATGGCTCGGGTGGCGTACCTTCAGAGCCATGCGGCGGACGGGTTGCTGCGAACCCGCCGCCATGCGCGCCACTCCCGTTGGGCAGCACCGCTGTCGGCGTCGATGACGGAGACACGGATGTTGGTGCGACGTTGATGTCGAACCCACGTGGTGAAGGCTGTACGACCGTGGTGGTCGCGACAGGCGGCGTGCCACCACCGGAGAGAGCAGCTGCTCCTCCCGAACTTGGGTGCGGCAAACCGCCGAGCACCCCTGGGCCTGGTGACGGTCCTGCGCCGGCGCGGTCGATGAGGTCCATGTGCTGCACGAGGCCGTCCACCCGCTTGGAAGTGTCGCCGACGACCATGACGACTCCTTTCGCCTGCGACGTCAGATCGGCGAGGATGAGATCCGCCTCTGTTTGCTTGCTGCTGATGCCGTTGATGGAGTCCATCGTCGTCTTCATCATGTCGTTGATGCCGGTGATCTGCTTGGTGATGTCCGCAAACCCAGCGAATTGCTTTGCCATCTTCTCAAGCTTGTTGGTGAGGTCCTCGAAGGATTGCGCCATCTCAGCCTGCTTCGTCGGCACCATTGATTCCAGCGTTTGAGAAAAAATTTCTCTCCCAAATCAACCAAGGAGCTGATGCCAATTGTTATGAACCGCAATGGATTCACAACTGGTAACTGGAATTGGATGGATTTGAGGAAGATTAGCACAGAATTTGGGGAGAAATAGCACGAATAGTAGGAGGTAGTATTCGGAGGAAATTTAGGGAACAAGTTTGAGTTCTACGATAGTTTAACGATGCCCGCTCCTGGCGGTTACAAAGACGTTTTATACCAAACTAAGATGGTGGCCCATGAAGACAGACACGGCTCAAGCGGCCCACACATTCGAAATCAGTCTTGCGCCATCTTGGTCTTTGCCGGTTCTTGAACAGGGCTTCGCCTTCCCTTCTTCTTCAGAGGTCCTGACGCCCGGGTCTTGACAATTTATTCATCATTTATATTCTCGAGGTTTACCTCAAACCTTATCTAAAAGGACTTTAGGATTAATCTTTAGATGATTCAAGCTCTCTGGATTATAGAATGGAATATGATAATTTACACAGTGCACCCCCCCCCCCCCCAAACCCAACTTATTACTAATAAAAGAGTTAAACCAATAATAACTCTTTGTTTGCCAACCTACTATTGTTATTATATCGGTGGTTGTAAAGTTACTGCTAGTACTTTTAGGTGCTTTGTATTTTTATGTTGCCAAACAATACATTTAAGAAAGAAAATCAGTAAAAAAAACTAAGGTACAGAAGGGTAGATTAGTAAAATAATTAAGGGAGACAAGGGTAGATTAGTTAAAAAATTAAGGGAGACAAAGATAGCATTGGATAAGTCAGAACCCACCCCCCCCCCCCAACACACACACACACACACACGGTGTCCTGAATCGTTAAACAATGGCCTTCATAAAAAAAAATATTCAGGCCAACGACGTTAGCACCATCACCACTCAGGGTTGAATCACCACCATTCACACGGGAAGCATTCGCACCAGGCCGGCAAAACATCAACATCCGTGCTAATAAGGAATATAAAAAGTATCCAATACAAATGCTAATAACTGAGATTTATGTCTCTGTGTATATGATCTTTGTTAACAAAAAAAAAACATTTACTTCTCTACAATATTACCTTACACTATGCATGGTTCTAATGTAGTAATCCCAAATCCTGACAAGCATTTGTAAGCTTGGGCCAGCTGTAGCCCAGTCGTGTCCATGGCACTTTAGTTCATATCACGTTGTACGTGGTCTTGATCTATTCCCACATTGTTGTGCTCCTGAAATTTGGGCATATTACTGGGATGGAGGAGCATACACGTAATTCTATAATGTTTGATAAAAAAATGTAATTTATAATGATAACCATGATCTATGTTTTTTTACTATATTAAAGTCATGATGATCCAAATAAGAACTATATTCAAACTAAGATTAGCAAAAAAAAAGTTGAAGTCATCAAAATTCTTTATAGACTTTAATATCAAATTTTCATTATGATTTCAGTCAAACAATCATGATAGTATCGATTACTAAGGTGTTTGATTTTCTTTAGGCACCCCTAAAGTTTAGTCACTTTTAGTCACCCCGTTGGGATTAATGATGAAACAAGCAATCCATGAGGGCGTCTAATGATGAAAAGCCAATCTAGCTTGAGTGTTTCTAATAATTTTATAAAGTTGATGGAACGTTCCATTCTATCAAAGATGAAACAGAACATAAGCTACCAGCTCATGATAAAAAAAATAAAATAAAAGTGTTACTGAATGCCTGAAGGGGCAGCTGCCAATAATTGAAACTCACATTATCATTTACCCATCTTTTAGTCAAAATAAAGGAAACAATCTCCCATTAGGAAGGTTGCTCTCAATTCCATCTTGCGTCATCTATGTTAAGGTCCGCTCATCCATATTTTAGGCCTAGGATCATCGTGCAGCAGAGGGAGGGCCCACTAGATTAGAGGGCCGACGAGATTTGCCAGGACACACAAGTTCTCTCACGTTATTATGTTTTTCTGTTGTAACACACGTGTATTTACCTAGGAATTAAAAGAACAAAAACTCAAAGGTGTAAGGCCTACTCTTTTTCATTGATGGATATGATTTCTACTCCGCTTGAGTCCACCATTTCTATGTCTTCTATTGCATCTGAACCATTTGAAGAAATGGAAAAGAAATTTCCAGTGATAAATGGTGGTATGGCAGTAATTCTTCCTCTAGAAGAATTTTCATTTTCTTCTAGAACCTTCTCCACAACCCTTATGCTTGATATTTTGCATCAAGCCAATATATGTTCTGACCATGCAAAATTTGAACATTGTAGAACATGTATATTTGTTTTATTTTGGACGTTTAGAAAGGGGAAACATGTCATCTTTGTATGAGCCCCTATGGCCTATAAATAGATACCCCTCTAAAAATACTTCATGTTCTTTAAATGTTATAGATGCAATAGAATATGCAATGGAAGACTCGAAAATAGTGGGTTTAGTAGGAGGGAAATTGTATCATTGTATAAAAAGAGTAGACATTGCATCTTTGAATTCTACTTCTTTTCCAATTCATAAGGACTACAGAAAAACATATAACTAATGTTGAACATGACATACCCTTCAAGATAGGATATAGACTTACTATCATAATGCAACTTAACCTACACATAAAAATAAAACATAATTGACAAATATTTAAAATAAAAAAATGTTTTTGTGATAAATATGAAATATATATAAATTGCCTTTAATATGTGGCAAAACAAACAATAATGTTTGTTGTAATAGACTAGATGTTATCTAAAGTCCTGACATATGTTTTGAGTTAGAAGTCCCCTCATGAACAATTACTCCATAAAGGTCATATAGGTTATCTCTAGGTAAATGCCCATGCGTTGCAACGAGAAAACATGATACCATGATAACTTATGTCTAAGCATGTCTTATACTATTATTCAAAAAACATACCACAATCATTATGTTAAAAACTTTAATATTACATAAATCTTTATGAGGTGTATTTTATATAATTAAGAATCTAATATCTTAATAGTTTGACTGGGAGAACGTGCTTTGCACGAGCGCTAAGCTACAACTGGTCACCAATCAAAGGTGGTCCACAAGATTTTCAAGCCTAAAATGCGGCGTCTGACTTCTTATAGGAGACAAATGCAAATGGCTAAAATTGTAGTTAGAAATATTTTGCATATAAGTTGTTTGTTAATTTTTAAAATTAAAGTATTGTTAACTATCTTGAAAAAAATATGTATCAAACTGTGTGATATTACCTCTTTTATGGAGTTAGAACCTCTTTATATACAATGTTCTTCATGAATATACCCTCTGACAGTATCTTCTTCCATTTCTCTTTCCTCTTGCCATGGCTCTAAATAGTGTTACATATAATTGGCTACGCGAGAACACTAGTTCCTGCAAGTATACCCTGATGTGAGGGATAATCTGCCCCTATGCCTTGTAGCTGAGCCAAATAGGGAACTCCTTTCACTTAAATTGAAAAGGGAACATCTCATCGTCCGACGGACATAAGGGCACACAAGGCAGAAAAACTTGCTTTCTACCGTGTTGCCACAACACAATTTCTATGTCTATGTTATTCTTTTGCAAGCCACGTATGATTACCCTAGTTCCATTACAAAGTTCATTCACAAGGCCAATGTTCATAAGCAATATGACCGAACAACAAATCTTCAGCTTTAACACATGTGGCCATAGGCCATTAGGTGTCAAAGTGTTAAGAAATTCTTAAGGGTAGCAGTTGTGTGATCGGCTACTACACAGTAAAAGTGTGGTACACCATCTTGTCCCTTGAAAATGACCGATTTTCTTCATATTAATCATATTAATCTAGTTGTTTCGTGTAGATAATATCGCCCAAGGGGTGATTAATCTTTGCTTGACATGTTTGCATATGTTAGGGAATATGCAATCAAATTAGCATACCAAGATCATAGTACACATATATCATAAGGAAGGAGGATTTCATCATCACTGCTTGCCCTTTAGAGCCTCCACCGACACACAACAGGTATTCTACAAACCATGGGTTGCTCTTAGCCTTCATGTTGCGCATCATTTTGAGATGTTGCATTGAATCCCAATGGTATGACATCTGTAGCAAGGCGTTGACTATCTAAGCACACTACCTTCTTTGAAAAATGAGAAGAACTTATCTGAAATCTTATCAAACAACATGGAACCCTCTCGTGAAAAAATAATCTGACACCCGCTTCCTAGTGGTTAGATGAATATGTAGAACCACTCCCTTGACATCAAAATGCCTGCACTCCTTAGATAGAAAAAAAGAGGTAGGACGTGCAAACGTGTACAGTATGTATGAATGTGTCAATAGGACCCCTTGCCTAGTAGCACATTTCTCGAGGTATTTTATCCATGAAAATAAAACTGCCACTTTTCCCCATATAATAAATTCATATATATACCATGTGCCGATGCCCTCGACAACGAAACGCTAGCACGCTGCGCCACTCAGTCCAAACTCTTTCTCCTGGGGATGGTTCTGAACTTTTTTTTTAGAAAAACGGATGGTTCTGAACTTGATCCTCGTAGACTCGTAATCTCGTGCACCAGCCGCCGTAAAGCTGATTGGCGTGCTTGGAGTGAGCACGTAGTAGCGAGAGGATCAGAGGAGGCTATGGACACTTTGGTTGTGTGTGTAACCGAGAGGGAGATGGTATGCCTTGGTCGGTATATATAGCGTGGCAGACGAGCTTCCTTTGAACGGGACTTGCGCTTGATCGAGCTGATGACTAGAATAAGCAGATCTGATGTGTCGTCTCCCTCATCGAGTTTCAACGATAGCAAGTTCTGGGAAGCATTCTTGAGGCCGTCGAGTGATACTTTCGGCACATACCTACCACTATGTAAAAAAGGGGATTAAATGACGTGTTTACTACAGACTTCGGACCAACGCAAGTCTGTAATAATATACACTCGTCTGTGATAATCCGTTGGATGTAGAGCCGGCCTGGCAGGGTATACACACGTATGTGATAAGCACTAACACAAACATGCATTTGGTACCCGGTCTGTAGCAACTATCACAGATAGGTGTTTATACGCACGTCTGTAATAAATGTGGCCTATTTACATGTTAACGTTAAGACGGCCCATTTACGTGTTGGGTCTAAGTCTATTGGCGTCTGGATTCTCATTCGAGCCCAACCGACCGGCCAGCGCGCGACCTCTCCGAGAGCAGCCCAGCCCAAAATAAAAATAGAACCCAACAACGTACCTCCCCTGCGTCCGCCGGCACCCTACAGAACGCCTCGCCGGGCGGCAACGATCCGCGAGGTACTTCTTCCCCGAGCCGCGGAACAAACAACGACGAGCGCCCCTGCCTCCTACAACCCTTGGCGCCCCCCTCGATCCGCTAGCACTGCGGCCCTCAGCGGCGGCGTGGTTCGACACATCGGTGGTGCAGGCGCGCAGCGCGATCCACGACGCGCGCCACCTCCCCGCGGCTCCTCTCCCTCGGCCGGCGGCGATGGCCCAACCGCACACACTGCTTGCCGTAGAGGAGGCCGCCGTGCTTGTGTTGGGCAGCGGAGCAGACGCGGGCACAATGCTCGTGTCTGACAGGCATCGGAGCTGGGAGACGGGTAAAGCGCCAACGAATCCTGATACACTCCGAACTAAAGGCCACGATGATTGTCAGTATTTGCATCTGGCCTCGGCTGACAGGAACAAAATTGAGGCAATTGGAAGAGTCCAGTGCCTAATTTTACATGTGATCTCTGTAGACCGAACAGCAAACAAAATAGATCGTTGGTAAAGGAAGCTCCATGCTGAAAATGCATGGTCACTTTGGATTTAGGATGTTCAGTATAGAAGTTAACTGAAGGAAGCTCAACACTGAACGTGTGAATCCTTATCCTTATATCCTTATATCCTTATCTGAACCCAAATTGTATCGTAATCCCCTCGCTAATCCCCCTCCCGCGGTAAACACGGTCCGCTAATCAAGCCCCCCACCCCGCACGCTTCAGACAGGCCGCTCCAGAACCGCCTCCAATCCCACGACGCGCTTCGTCCCGCCCCACCACGCGCTGCGCTCTTCATGAAACCGCCGTCTGCCCGCGCTAGCCAGCTGTAGCTCACGCCGCCCTCTCCCTGCGCCTGCACCGCCCAGCTGTAGGTCGCCCCCGCAAGAACCACTGCCCGGTGCCCTGCCCCGCTCTTTGAGGCCGGCGCACGACGGCCGCGGCACCGCCAACGCCGGGGAAGGAGATGTGACGGCGGCGAGGGTCGAGGACGAGCGGGCAGGAGACGCCAATGAGGGCGAAACGAAGGATGTGGTGGCGCGGTAGAGGAGGGGGCGGCGCGGCTCCGCGGGCAGCCCAACGAGAGCGAGACAAAGGCGGACCCCCGGATGCAGCAGCCCCTGCGAACGCGCTGCCGCCGACAGGCGGACCCCTGGATGCGATGCCCCCGTCGGCCTGCCCCCACCGCCGGACGCGATGCCGCTGGAGGACAGGCCGTTCGTAACTTCGCCGATGGACGGGCCGCCCCCGGACGCAACGCCGGCGGCGGATGGACGGGCCTGACGAGATGCCATCGGACGCTCCATCTGCTGCCGCTGGATGCGCCGCCGCCTCAACACCGGACGCTCCGCTGTCGGACGAGACACGCCGAACTGCTCCTGCTTTATCAATCCGGACGCGCCGCCGCAGGATGGCAGCCGCTCTACGGCGACGAACGAACGACCAACAGGTATGTCACCCCTTCTCTGTAAAGCCTTACAAGAGCAATTCAAAATCATGTGCGTTTTAGTCTCCGAGTCGCCAAATGGGTGCAAATTTTTTGGTGTTGAATGCTACGAACTACGATTGTTTGCTATACCTATTAGTTCGGTTCAATCCGATTAGCGATTTTCAAAAAAAAAAAAATAATCCGATTAGCCTCCTGCTGTTGACACTGAGATGTAAAAGGCAAATATGAAGTCAACAGGACAGAACTTTAAAGGCTACAGAGATGTGTTCTCAACTTGACCTGACATACAATTTCTTGGAGAAAAAAATACTTTGGACTGCAGTGCGTGTTTTCAGCTTGAAATACCAAAAAGGGATAGTCAGTGCAATATGCACTCTGTTTTTCTTTGCACACCAGTTCAAATTTAGATGAAAAATGCAACATTCAGTTACCCTTTGCATACTTAATTGTGTACTAATACTACTCAGGATGAAATTAGGCTTCATAAAACATGGTGTCGTCACACTAACAGCCCTCATGGTGACTGCTTTTAGCTGCAAACGAGATAATTGAGCTGCCCACACATAGTTTGTTAACGTCTGTATAGTTGTTTGCATCCCAAAGTATTGAAGTATGCCTTGCAGTAGACAAAACTGTCTTCATTTGACTGCATTAGTGCAAAAGTGCCACAAATTCCGTCATTCGACACAGTTTATTCTATTCTCACTCTTGTTTAAATTTTCCCCAACATGTTTAAACCTGAAAACCACTATGTTTCAGTGTTCTGTAACTCCCTGTATTCGTAGCTGAAATAGAATCAAAGAATCTTCTTGGGGATCTTCCAACATCCAACCACGTTTGAAAAGAAGAGCTCCAAGAGTCTTGTACATGACATTTGATTCTCTTTTTAACTGCTGATATGGTCCACTGACTAGATGTGCCTCCGTTGATCTGTTATTGGAGTTCAGTTAGCTACATGAGTACATTATAGGGCCCCTGGTTGCATGTCATAACTTCTGTAGTTGATGCATCTGCTTTTCTTCTTTAATGGATATGTGGATTTTAATATTTTTTTTGTCCATGGTTTTGTGGAGGTTCTGCTCATGCTCAACGTTGGGGAGGCAGAATGGATCATATATGTGACACATGTTGGTCAGCAACACCACTCTGACATGTTTTTCTATGTAAACACCGAGTGGCACAACGGCGTTTTTTTATTTATTGTGTTTTTATTGAATCTTCTCTTGCCTTTGTACAGACTGCAAGGATGGCCAGTTGACTCCCAAATCCAACTGAAAGGATAGATATTGTCAAAAAGAAAAGGATAGTTCAAAGCCTCCTTAACCTGCTGAAGTTTACCTTCTCTATTTCAGTTTAGTCAGTTTCCTTTCTACTTCCCTGACTTTTTTTCTTCTTTTCTTTCATGTGTAATCTGAAATCTTTTATCGTTTTTACTTGACAATTAGAACGTTGACTTCAAGTTTGTCCATGTACATAGAACAACTTGCAATTTGGAACGGAGGGAGTATATTACAGTGCAATTCTATACTATGTTTGCTGAGGTTGGAGTATATTTGGAATGATAGAGTTTTAATCATTAGCTTAGTTAAAGTGAATTATAAGCTGTGCTTGCAAAGACGTTTGACCATACAAAATACTTGGGTTACTCATGCCTGTACTTGAATCAAAATTATCATTCTTTTTTTTCACGAGCAGGCATATATGCCCGTTTTTCAAAATTATCATTCACACAAGACATTCTTTTATGTGTTATTAGCTGAAAATTTCATAGAATTCTATTGATTTTGAAACCCGTAGCAACGCACGGGTAATGACCTAGTATATATTACTACTAAAAAGGGTCAAAGTAAATCGTCCACCCGGCCCATCGCACGCTCGCACGCTGCGCTCGCCCGGTAAAAATATCGCATCCCGCATCCCCGTCCCCCAGCAGCAGTTCTGCCTGCCCAGCTCGCATCCTCGTCGCCCGGCACAGTTCAGCTCGCATCCTCGTCGCCCGGCAGTTCCGCTGGCCCAGCACGCGCATCCTACGTTCTCCGGCAGTTCCCGATGCCGTGACCCACCCTCTTCTTCTCCCCCTGCCTCGCTCGCTAGCCTCAGGCCGCCGCTCCACCACCGCCGCCGCGGCCCGCCATCTTCCTCTCCCCCTCCCTCGCGCGGTCGCCTCCAGGACGCCGGGCCTCCAACGCCGACGCGACTCCGCCGCCGAGCGACGCCGCCGGTTCTCCACGTACTCCGCCGTCACGCGTGCTCGAGCGACGCCGGTGAAGCTCGGCGCCCGTCCCCAGCCAAGGCGCCGCCAACGCCGGGCCCAACCGCCGCCTGTCGACCGAGCACGCAGCCCAGCCCCGAGCTCGTGTCAACCGGCGGCCGTCCTTTGGCTCCGCCGCGGAGACCGCGGCCTCCGGCTGCAGCCTGCAGGATCCCGTGCGCGAATGGAGCGGCGCGGCCAGGTCGCCGGCCACTCGAGCCCCGCCCCCCCCCCCCACGCCGGGTGAACCGCACTCGCGTCGTCGCCTCGCCGCTGTCATCCGGCCTCCCCGCTGCGAGGAGAGCCACGAGGTGTGCCAATTCCTTCTCTTCCCTTCCTTCAACTCCTTCTCTTCCCTTGCTGCCGTACGGAACGGAGAACCCAAACCTTCGACGTGTGTCGCCCACCTCTGCAGCTCGAGCTCGACGAGGAGACCACAGCGGCAGGACGCCCCCGACGCAGCCCAACCGTCCCCGACGTCGACGTGTTCCGGTCTGCAACGGCAACAGCAGGAGGACCCCCGACGCGCACGGTCCGACAACGGCTGCTCCTTGCCTGCTGCGACATCGCCGTCGTCTTCACGACGCAGGACACCAAGCGGATCCAAGGTACGCAGCCTCGGCATCGCCATGTCTTGCTTCGTCGGCGGCGGCATCGCCCTATCTTGCTTTGCCGTCCGTCAGCTATTCATCTTGAAGGTTCGGTGTACATGTGTTGCTCCTGGTTATGTATGCTACGTGTGTTTTCATAATGCACTCAAGGTGTTCGATTGAATGCCTATGTGGTACTTGCATGCATTGTTTCTGGCAAAAGGGTGCTGCTACGCCCTTCACATATCAGAGATCACACTGATATTGTTCCACCGATATAAAGTTCCAAGTCACATGTTCATGCCAATTTTAAGTATCATTACTAGGCACAATATACTTTCTAAAATAGAGGGCATCATAGTCACCTATATCATTACTGGACCAAATATGAAATAGGGATGGGAACTTGAATTGGACCTAGGCAGAGTACATTGGACCAAAGATTACATGGAGTAGTCAGGGCATGAACCTAGGCTGTTGAGCTCTGTTTAGCACTGAAGATAAGTAGTAGCATAGCTCACAATGGTCTATGCATGGCTGGAAATAAACAATCCTTCTTTAGCACCGAAGATAACACCAGAATATTTTCTTGGATTGTACTGATAGACTGACAGCACATTGTGAGCTCTGTTTGGAAAACAACAGGGACCAGCATAGTCAAGCTTGCATCACATTGTTTAGTTAACCTTATGGAGTACTGACATAGACTCTACAATTTATTGGTGAACTTAACGATGACATATAAAGAACAAATCTGTGGATGCACCATACACTCAAGGCTACAATACCTGCTGATCCTAAAAACTGAACACCAGTGATGTGTCGTGGGCTTATATCATACAATTGACTGCCTGTAATTAACTGAGTTGTTAGCAAATTAAGAAGGTGGTGATGCTGATAGTAGCTTACTTACTAATAATTATACAGCAACTGTACACACATACTGACAAATGTGGTTTAACTGGTTGTTGATCTATAAAAATGAAGGAATTTAGAGTGCCTGATGGAATATTTATAGGTATTTGGGATATTTTTTGACACCATGGACAACATATATTTAGACCAGTCTAATGGCGCTAAGGATATATTCACTAAATGCTCCTGTTTCGTCTATTCCCCCCCCCCCCCCCCCCCCCCCCCCTCCCTCTTCCTCTTAATATCATGTTCTATTTTAACAAGAAACCGGATGGGTCTTAGAAGTTGTTACAAGTGGTAGTGCACTATCATATCGACTTTACTGTGTTTTTCAGGGATCATGCCCTGTACCACATTGATTCAGCAGTTCATTGTGTTACTAATTTGCAGGCCATCGATTAGACTGGAGAGCTTAGGTATTAACCTGAACCTGAACTAGAAATTAATGTTATGATAACTTTACTAAATATTTTATCTTTTTTCACTTTGGACTTTGGATCTGTGTAGTCCCACAAATTTGAAGCTTACAATGTTGTACGACATGGTAAGTGCTTATGTCTTACTGTATTGCAAATGGGTGTCATACTGGAACTATACCTGGTTCTGAAGTGAGCATTAGTATTCTTCTGTGCAGGTTCCTCTCTTCTCCGTCTCATGCCCACATGTACAACATTGGTGTTAGGTGACCAGCAGTCACGGTGACCAGGTAATTTCATTGTGCATTGTTTCGTAGTTCTGAACTCAAGCTTTTGGTGGTAAAGGGAATAATGCATTGTACAGACAACCATAGAAAAAGAATTTTGCTTACCATATGTTCAGTCGACCTACCTGCTTTTTTGTACTGAATCTTTTCTTTACAGATACAAAATTGATTCACTGCACGCCCGGGCATATACCAGGGAAGGTGTACTGAACCTTGTGCTTTCTCATGTTGGAATATATATAGGTTCCCTTGCCAAGATGCTCGATGACCCATCGTTGAACTCCCCTGTGATTGCGATTCGGACTATATAGGTGAGTTCATTGTACACTGGGGCAATGCTAACACCATCGAGACTATTGCACTCTAAATATTTTTACACATGTCTGAATCCATCTAGAGAGATGTTTCATCCATGCTATTTTCATCTAGCAATTGCGTCTTCTCATTCGAATTTAAGGAAGCCATGTCTTCACGAGATGGACTTTAGACGATGCTGGGAGAACCACTGTGCCATAGCCAACAACATGCAGGGCCTTCCCATTCTCTTCCATAAGCTTTGCCTTCACAGCCCACAAGCCTGATACATTATTATATAGCCCTTGAGATTTGCAAGGAGGGTGTTCTTTCCCTCTTTGTTCAAAATCTTCCTTCCTTGGGTTGGGAGGTATATTGTATTCACAAACTGAATTTGATAACCTTTTTCTACATATACGGATCGGACCTATAGCTATTGATTTGTTTCCAATGCTAGAGATCAAGTTCTTCACAGCTGCCTCCAACACCGCTGTGGAATCACCATCGCACAAGCGTCCACGGAGGTAACAATTATCTATCCGCTAATATAATCAGATGCTTTGTTATGAGATAACCATTCAAGATGGATCAGTATTAAGGAGTACCTTTAATGCAAATTTTGCTACTGTTTTTGTACTTCAGCCAAATTAAGTTTTCAAAAAAATTGGTTCAGGCATGAGATTACTCTATACTGTCTGAAAATTATCAGTGTTGCGGAATACTATTTTCGATTTCTGATTAATCGATTGAGCAAATGCTAGGTGTATAGATCATTGAAATTTCTTTCTAAACCCATTAATGGCAAATTCACACTGAACGCATGTACGCAAATCTTGTGTATTTGGATTTCTGAAATACAACATTTGCTTAAAGAGGATACAACAACGTGTCTAAATGACATTCTGGCCGTCTTGCATGTGCATTAGGTACACCAAAACTGCCCAAACAACTTCAAAGAGGATACATGGGCTTCTCAGATTGATCAGGAGTTGGAGGTATGCTTGCTCTTCTAAAGTTGTGATGCTCAAGTGGGGAACACCCTAGGCAGACCAACAGAAGTCGCCAAAAAACTTAGCTACTCTGTTGCATCATGGCAATGAGGCTGACATATTGTGGTTAGAGACATATACAAACTATATAACTTATATTATTGTCAGATTGCTCTGTTTGATGCCTTCCTTCAGGTTAGTTATGACCTTCCCATCACGTTGTTACCACTTACCAGCAGCAAGCCTTCAGTTGTCGCTGGCCGCTGCAGCAGCACCCTGCTTGTCTGTTAGATCATCCTGCAAACATTTGGTAACTATGAACAATATTGTCCTCAGGTTGTTCTCCATACAACACTTCAGTGTAAAAGATCTGCTTACATGAATGAACAATGATTCTTAACAAGTGAGTCACGTTGGTTGCCGTTCAAAGGGAAAAAAAAAACACTATGGTTTCCCTGCTCACCAATATGCAAAATTATGAATCTACATGCCACCCTCTATATGTCGTGTGATCTGGCAGCACGTCGATTTTCCCTATACATTGCGTACCCGTAGCAACGCACGGGCACTTAACTAGTGGTATTAAAGTCTGAAACATAGACAAAAAAAGAAAGAAAATACTGCACGGATCATTCTTCAGTCCTTCAGTACACTCTCAATTCACTTTCTTGCGAAATTCGCCGAACTTGCGCCGGCGCATTGGCGCTGGAATATCCATGCGGATTCGCTCCTGTGTGACCTGTAGACTGTGGCTCCGTGCTTGAATGGAACTCCTAGTAGAAATAGAAATCCTTTCATGTGTTGGTGTTGCTATTTGCTTTCGCAAGATTTGGGGAGATCCAGATACTCGAGTTTGTGTCTGTCTAGTCTAGGTTAAGGTATATACGGGACGAGGTCCTTCCTCGTGTGAGCTCTGATTCGCCAGGCGGTTTGGGTCGTTTTGACGCGCGCTCCCATATTCCGCGCGACGTCTCGTTTGGGTACCAGACGTTCCGCGTTCTTTCGTTGAATTTTCCACTTTGAAGCGCTGTGTACTACTTCTCTCATTCGGATGTACTTATAGGTTTGCTCTTTTTTCTTTTTCCCGAAGATGATAGGTTTGATCTAAATTAGATAAGTTTAATTGAGATTAGAAAATAGTATGATATTTAAGATTCTAAATACGAAACTATTAAAATGAATCTCGTCAAGCCCTACGACTTTGATTTAGGACATCTCTACGTTCAGCATCATTTATTTTCTTATTTATAAAAGAATGAATTTTAAATCTAAAAATAGAAAAAAATAGGACCCTAAATGATTTTAAATAAGAAAACATAAACAACGAATTTGTAGATTTCTCTAAGCTTTAAATTTTTTGATATAAAGTTTGTCTCCGTCAAACTTGATTTAAAAAAAATAATTTGATGGTTTTTTTTAGACGGACGGTAGACTACATTACCTATCTCTAAAATAAATTAGCCATTGTATCTAGCCACTTAGCTTTATCTCTAGTGGTGGTTGGAAACACCAGCTACCTCTATAAAACATATATTTTTAGAGGTGGATGATATTATCAATTGCCTCTAAAAATATAGTGCATTTCTAAAGGTGACTAGAAAACTCTGTAAATCAAATTTTAAAGATAGGTCATCTATGAAATCCTTTTTAGAAGCAGTTTTTTTATAGAGCCGCTTCTGCTAAAAGGGTTCGTGCCTCCAAAAATCATTTGTGGCAGCAGCAGCCAGCAGCAACGGCTTCAAGCAGTGTACGACATGAAGTTTTAGATGACAAATTTGTTCCTAGTTTGTTGGCAAAGTGGACATGAGTGACTATTTAGAATTAGATAAAGCTAGCTTAGGAGGAGAAACGGTCGTATGTGCATGGCTTTCCTCGCTAAATGATAGTTGTCCGAATTCAAATTGTAAGTCTTTTTAATTTGATATATTCTATGTCAAGCTGCTTCTTACAAAGGGTGATACATAAATATTTACACTATCACAAGCTAGATTTACTGGATAATATATCATAAAATATATTTTGATGATATATTATATTTATTTAATATATTGGGATGTACCTGGTTTTGGTGGCTGCATGCTGCCGTGGCCTGGAGGATGGTGATGCCGGCCTGGAGGATGGTGATGCCGATGGAGTATATCACAGCACGTGGGGATCTTGCCCAGCTGTGGCTCACTGGCTCCACAAATGTGCTGTTCCATTGGTGGATGGCCCCCGCCAAGGTCGCGCACACACGTCATGACACAAGGAAAAAAAGGATCGGGTCAGCCCCGGAAGATTGCAAGAATTTAAGAGTATTTTAGATGAATATAATTCTCTGCCACAAATTACATTCCGTTCAGTAGATCCCATTAAACACCAAACTGTCTCTTGTTGTTTGGGGTTTCAAATTTCACATAGCCTCCACCTCATCATCTACTCGCGCTCTCTACAGAAACGAATCAGCCTTTCGACCTGTGCTCCTCCAAGCCTCCAAATTATAAATGAACTGCGCGGATGAACGCAACATGAATCACGGAACAAGGAGTTGTCAACGTCACATCGGTATTCATGTGCTGCCGTGTGTGGCCCGTGCCTCAGCAGATGATGTTGGATTTCCCACCACCAGTATATGCACGCCAGGTCCGAGATCAGCGCGGGAGGTGATGAGGATTAGGATATGGTAGAATCTGCCATTGTTTCGGGTTGAAAAAATGGGACGGATTTGTATCGACGAAGGAGACTTGTACTATCTCTACTACATATATAATACCTAAAAAGATGTTGACTCTTACCAGGCCAGTGTTCACACTTGTACAAAATAATAATTGCCCTTAACTTTTTATAGAGTATAAGGTTTAAACAAATATGGAGCCATGGAGGCATGGTTCCAAAGTCAGCAATGGCCGGCACTCCTCTTGCTCTTTTTCACCGCGTGACCGGAACACCTGTTATTCTTTTGAATGAAATGAAAAAATAAAATCCCCGATCGATCGTGAGGTCGATCGATTCCCAACGGGACAAGATTGATGCCGTACGTCAGGGATGATCAGGTAGGAAATAAATCTCGTGCAGTGCACCTCTTTCAAAGCCGGCTCTACAAATCTGCAGTTCCATCATCGTGGATGACCGACTCCTGCTTGTGGCCTAACCGACCGACTAAGCATTGTGGGCGCCGGTCATTACAATGGATGAGCAACCATCTGTCACATTGTTGACGCTGAATGGATCCCATTGCTCGAGAGGATGCCATCAAGCATCATAAGCAGGAGTGCATGCATCCATGGGCGGGTGCATGCATCCATCCATCACCCAAGGGACAGGCGGTTTGTACTCCAGCTGTCCTGCGCTCTGTTTCTCCCTGGGACCACGGGACACGGCAAAAGCACGTGGCAGTGGCTGCTACTGGTAGCAAGGGAAGCAAGTTCAGGGGAGTCACTGACACATGGACCTATGGGCTCTCTGAAAGCAACAGGAGGACACCAAATGAGTCGCTCTTTGTAAAAAGAAAAAAGAAAAGAAAAAAAAAAAAGGAAAGAGCCGCTAGCAGCTAGCTTGAGGCGTGAGCCGAATCGTGAGGTGTCTCCATCTATAAAAGAATCAATCGCCTCTCTTGCTCTTGCTCAGTCTCCTCTCCCTTCTCCGGCTCTCCCATTCGTCTGCCATGGCATCCTTCATCACATTCACCATCCTGTTCGGCTTCACCGCTGTCCTCTGCTGCCTCCAACTCCTCGGAGGTCCGGATACGGACGCCATGGCCACGGCCCAGGCCCAGGCTTCGCAGAGTGGCCTCGTCCTCGTGCGCCTGTCCGCGGCCGCGCTCTTCCCGGCGGTTCTTGCCACGCTCACGCTGACCCCGCTGCTGGCGTTCGCGCACGTGCGGGGGCTTGTCCGTGCCAAGGCGGCGAGCAACGGAGGCGGCGGCGCCGGGACCCGTCTCGTGGCGTGGCTTGCCAAGTTGACCGTCCTGGCGGCGACGGTGGCTCTCGTCGCAGGCGTCGTGGTGCAGCTCGGCGCCGACGGCCATCTCGATCGCGGCCGCGGTGACGTGGCCCGCCTCAACATCAAGTAAGAACCGGTGCCCCCTTCTGCTGACTAGAAAAAAACAACCTGTACCAGGTGGTTGCAGGCCGGCAGCAGCCAGCGGCACGCCGTGCTGCTGGCGGACTCGCAGGCATCTGGACGATCGGACCTCGAGGTCTGTGCTCCGTTTGCAGCTCAGCGCGGCGCGTCTGAGTTCTATGATTCGGCAATCTGAAGAAGGGGGAGACGGCTTCTGAATATCCATATATGATAAAAAGTTTGTGGCCCCGGGACACGGAGGGTACTTGTTGCCGTACTACGGCTTTTGGTTTGTGGTGAACACTAGTAACTGTCATAAATAATTCCGCTGTGTATGTGTATGTGTATGTGTATTGCTATTGTGTATTGTGTGTATGTTCCCGATCTCTTGGGCGCTCTTGTACAGTACAGTATTTCAGTTATGTTCTTGTATGTTACTTGTGATTTGGATCTGCTCTTTCTCTATCATCAAACCATTCATTCGCAGTACAACCGGGGACATATTGATTCAAATGATTCGTACTAAAACATTCACGGCAGAAATTCCTGATTTTTTCTCTTTATAAGTAGGTCTGATTTTTTCGCTTATTATTATTGTTTTTACAATCTAGTGCCAGCAGCACAAGAAATTGTGCTAAATATCTTGTCTAAATACTTGTGATTGTGACCCGCACCACAAGGGTTCTCTTTACATGTGTATCAGTGCATCGAAATCTTGTACTTCTTCAATTTTGAATTATAAGTTATACTAAAATCTTACAAAATTAATAAAGCATCTAAAGTCTGACCAAAAAACATAAAAAAATTATGATATCAAATAATATTTATTTAGTATCATTTTGAGATTACTAGACTTGTAATTTATGACGGAAGGAGTGAGTACAAGGCGAGCTCGTTTGTCGGTTTCAATTGATATGCAATGATGATGACTAGCAGTCAACATCAGTTTCCTCGCCGGTCGAAGCTTTTTCCGGACTGGTGATGGCCGCGATCTTGACAGGGATCGGCGGATCGCCCGCCGCCCTTGTGCAGTGCGGCTATTACAAGGCGACCCCTGACAACTTGCCATGCCCGTATGATGATGTACGAGCATTGATGTAACGAAGATGACGCACCATGCAAATCCATGCGTTGCGCTATTCCTTTCGGCGCCTCGGGCATCAACTAGGGTAAAACGCGTGGCGCCTGAAACTCCAGGGACATGGAAATGTACACGATGGAAGAAGCATGAAAGCAAGCAAACGAATGGTGAATTTGAGATCCAGAAGCCCTGTTTGCTTTTGTCCGCCACTATCCGCGATAATCGACCAATCACTAATCAACCGGGCAAGCAGCCAAATGGTTCAATGACTTTGGTGGGCTATCCAGGGGATGATAGGATTCTGTTTGAACTAATTGCTTTTAAAGCTTATTTGGACTACACCTTACTACATGTTCGTCGACCCATAGTTTGCATGGGATAGAAATTTAGGGGCAAAAAAGTATTAGAAAATACGTTTAAATACCTTAGGACGAATAGGAGTAAAGTACTAGTAATATAATATAACAGAACCAAAGGGGGTGATTGAATAAACGGAAGGGAATCACTTCAAGCAAAGCAGCCAATTGGCCATTCCATGTCACATTGCCACGACCCGTTGGGTCCGGTCCACGGATGCTTTGCAGCGGTAGGACACGATACAATCTGAAGGACGGCTCTAGCGTAGCGTGCTTGGACGAATTGTTCTGCGTGTGCTACAGAAAACAACAGCCTAAAGGATGAATGAATAGGAGTAAAGTACTAGTAATATAACAAATCCGAGTCACGGACTAAGGAGTGTGTACTCTGCTCAAAGGAGATAGTGCTCTGATTCGCCGGGCGGTTTTGTAGTTTGACACGGTCCCGGCGTCCTGACTAGGCGTCGGTTGAAAATTAGAGGCGTTTTGAGCCCCTGATCGCCATGAGATCTCGAGGAGGGGATTGAGCGAACCGTCACACCAGGGATGTCGACTCGTCATAGTGCAAGAATTAGTTAGGTGAAAAATTGTGTGCCACCAACATGTTTCTTCCTCTTTTTGTTCATCACGGGATATATACACAGTTGATTTCAGAACTTCCATGCTCATGGAGTCATGGTGACTGATGAGGTGGTGAAGATCATGAGCGCTGAGCCGCTGACGACCGCCACATCACACTTGCCTTTTTTGCTTTGAAGCTTCAACACACCGATAAATAATGATCAACAGTAGTAGTACATCAGCGCTACGACAAATGGCTGTTCGTTCGACATGTTCTACTAAGACGAATGGGGGAAAAGGATGACGTGTACCTTATCAAGCCAGCTAAGGAAGACTCTTCACCGTTCATACCAGTTCACACTACCAAAGCGACCTTTAAGTCTTTTAACCTGGAACCATGCCAATGCTAAGCTAGCAATGGTTTGCTCGGCAATGTTTTAATGGATCCCGTTTAAACAATTGCAACCATTTTTTTACGAAAATAAACAATTGCATCCTTGACAAAATAAACACCCGCACACGTTGGTTGACCTGGCCCTTTTTTTTTTTTTCAAAACGTGCGCCGCACGTGCCGCATTAAGAAGAAGATAGAGTTTTAAAATTACATTCCGACCATCTTAATGACGAGATGCCATGGATGGAGCGGACAACACACTAGACATAAATCGCCGGCTTTAACGGCGAAGCTTCGGAGGTCGTACTAACTAGTCAACCAATTATGCGACGGGGGGAGGGGGCGATGATCAGCCTCTAACGGCGTCGGCACGAACAGGGCGTGCCGCCCCCCGCCGAGGGAACATAACCGCCATGGCCGCCTTCCTGGCTGACAGGCTTGCTGCGTTGAAGGCTTTGGCAAACTCGTCGTGAAGGGAGGAGTCTGGCACGTCGGTGGATGGCCGGTTAGTCCACTTGCTCAGCATAATCCGCTTTGTCTGCCGCTCCGGGTTTGGTTGCGATACGCCGATTTTGCCGCTAGACGGGTACTCCGCCGCGGCATCCAGACGTCGTCGTCGTCGTGGTGTCTCGGTACATGCGCATGGCGTGTTGGGGATGAGAGGCTCCTGCAGCGGAAGGCGTAGAGAGTCGAAGAAGGCGTCCACTGCCGCCTTCGACCCAGGCGCGGGTGGCTGCCCCACGGCGTCGCCCACCGGGGCCACAGAAGGCACCTCAACAGTGGTGGCCGGAAGGGCTACTGTCGCGGCGTCCTCGCCTGCCTCGTCCGTCTCGTCCACGACGTCGCCCACCGGGGCCACAGTGGGCGCCTCAACCGCGGCGGTGGCAAAGGCCGTTGACGCGGCGTCCTCGCCTGCCTCGTCGACTGCGAAGCAGAGCCTGGTCGATCGTGGCAGTGACAGGGGCTCCAGCAGCTTTGTCCGGGCCAGCAGGCGCATGGCGGGGCAGGCTGCGAGCTCGTCCTCCATCGGGTCCGCCCGAAAGGGAGGCCCCTCGCCGGCGTCGGTGTCGGTGGCGTTGACCTCTCTTGGTCGTTTGCCCCGGCGCCGTCGACGTCGACGTCGACGACGGGCAACGGGCTGTGGGCCGCCATCTGCAACTGTCGAAGGCCTGGCACGACGCCGTCGCCGTCGACGGCGGGTGCCACCCGCAGTCCCCTGTGTGAACCCGCCTGGAGCACCAAACGCCGCGGTCGAAGGAGCTGGACAGACGATCTGTCCGACGATGATTGGGGCCGCGTGCGCATCTGGGGCGTGAGCGGCCACGCGTCCACCACCACCGACATTGACGGCAAGGCGACGCCCATGCGAACCAGCATGCATATGGAGCTCCGAAGCGGGTCGCTGAAGGCAGGCCTCGTGCGCGTGGCCTGCAGGAGGGTGTCGTGGCGGACGACGGGGGCGAGACATGCAATGCCTTGCCCGGTGCCTTGCGCTGAAGCAGAAGAGACAGCGGGTCGGGGAGGTGCACCGGGCGGCAATGTGGCCCTCCGCCAGGCAGTTGAAGCATCACCCGACGAGCAAAGTCGGCACGGGCCGCCGTTGTCGAGGGACCGGGGCACAGCGGCGCCCACGCCGACGACTCTCCACAAGAGCGAAGCCATCTGCGTCCACTGCCGCAGCCGCGCGAGGAACATGGTGTCAAGGAGGTGCCCCAGCACGCGGGTGGAGGCGGAGCTGCGCCGGGACTCTCGCCGCAGGCAGCGGGCCAAGGCGGCGCTGCGCAGGTACACGCACGGAATAGTGACCCGCCGTGCAAGAAACCCAGGGGCCACCACGGCCCTCCTCCTGCGCCGCCGGCGTTGGCGGCCGCGCAGGGGCGCCCGCCCACCATTATCCTCCACGGAGGGGGCGGCGGTGCTTCGGACAGGGGCCAGAGGAGAGGCATGGAACTTGCCTTCCTCCTCCTCGTCAGAGGACTCGCACCACCGCCGTTGTTTTGAGCGTCCCTGCGTGCAGTTCCCGGGATGGAAAGGCGCCGCGTTGGAAGACAAGGACGAAGGCGGGCTCGGGACGGGGGCGGACGGGTTGACGAGGAAGGCGTCGAGGCCGAAGGCATTCCCGCCCGCCTCTACAACGCCACCGTCATCCTCATCCTCTGGCGCGTCCTCCACGATGACGAGGTCCTGCTCACCAGACGGCAATCTGCTCGCCGGAGGGTTGCGGAGGACCTCGTCCTCGACGCCAACCTCGACGGTTGCACCGGGTGCGCGTGCTGGCGGCGTGCGGAGGACCCCGTCCTCAACGCCAGCCGCCGGAGCAGCGCGAACCTCCGTGCTAGCCCCGGGCACAAACCCGGGCGGTGGCCCCGCCACGCCGTGGGCTGCAGGCCATGGAGGGGACGACGGAGGGGGGCTGTCAGACGAGGACGGAGCACCGGCGCTGGGAGATGAGGCGGCGGCGGCGACCCCCGTCAGCAACGAAGCGGGCGGCGACCCTGGACTCCGGCCGCCCGTAGCGGCCCCTGCCAGCAGGCTGACCGGCAGCGCTCCTGCGCCAAAGGACGAGGCGGCGGCGGCCTCCTCCAACAACGGCAGCAGGCCACCACCCGGCCGGGGCTCCCGCGAAGGGGACGCGGAGCCGCTCGCCTGCGCGCCGCCGAGGCCGGCCGCGCCGGGCGGTGGGGAAGCGGTGGATCCGGCGGCCGACGGGGCTCACCTCCTCCCGAGCGACGGGCGCCGGGCGCGGCCCCAAGGCCACCCGGGGGCGGGGGCACGGATCCAGGGGCGCAGGGCGCGGATCCAGGCGCTCCGGTCGGCTGGCCCTCCCCAGGCGACGGGACAGCCCACGCCGGGACCGGCCGGGGACGGCGGGGAGGAGAAGATGAGAAGTTGGGAGTGAGAGGGACTAGGCGGAGGGGACGCTCGGGAGGAGGTGGCGGGCGGCGGCGGCGGGGAGGGAGCCAGGTGCTAGGGTTGGGAGTCCTTAGTGGATTTCGGTATTGTCCAAGAGATACCTGGCCCTTTTTTGTTTTGGCACTGAGATTTCAGAGCGTGCATCGATGCATGCCCGTGTTTCTTTCTTTGATTGGGAATTTCTTTCTAACTACAAGTGATAGCTCCACGGCGGCTGCAATCTTGCTCCAACCACCTGTAATGCACACACAATCGACACACGGCAAGTGACGAGTGTGGGTGGTGCCATTCGTGAGGAAAGCAACACGAGATGCTCTGGGTGCTGGATGTGAGGCTGGCCCACACGCCTTTTTTTATTATAGGGCCGGGCCCATGAATGCGGGACCCATTTCCATCTATGCCGTCCACTTATAAACTCCGCCCGCGCGCCGGCCAAGGGAATGATCGCTTCGCCGTTCGACGAACGAACCTGCCGTGCCATTGCTATGGCTTCCCCACGCGCCGCCGTTCTCTATGGCTTCTCCGTCCTCTTCCTCTGCTGCCCCCAGCTCCTTGAGGTGGCCACCAACGCCCAGCCCTTGCCATGGGGTGTCGAGCACCTGGCCGCGACCGCTATCTTCCCGGCGGTTCTGCTCACCCTCGTCCTCACTCCGCTCCTCTTATACGCACACGTGCGGGCGCTCGGCCGTGCCAACGCCGGCGCCGAGGGCCGTCTCGTGACCAGCCTCGCCAAGGCCACCGTCCTGGCGGCTACGGTGGCTCTCACATGCGCCGTGCTGCTGCTGGGTGCCGCCGACGGCGCCGTGGTACAGATCGGCGCCGACGGGCATCTCGATCGTGGCCGGGGCGACGTCGCCCGCCTGAACATCAAGTGAGTAAGAACCGGTCCCCCTTCTCCCGACTCAAAAAAATACCAAGTGGGCTGCAGGCTTGCAGCGGCACGGCGCGCCGTGTTGCTGCCGGACTCGCAGCCGGGCATCTGGACTCGCAGGTCCGATCCGATGCTCTGTTTGCAGCGCCTGAGTTCTGTGACTGGGCCGTGTCTGATCGAAGGAGGAGGGGACGGGTTCTTGGATTTATATGATATACAAATGTGTTGTGCCCCAGGGTCAGTTAAAATGGAGGATACTTCGTTTCATCCTCGATACTTGTTGCCGTACTGCTTTTCGTTTGTGGTGGACCGTGAACACTAGTACTAGTTCACTGTCTTAAATAATCCCGGTGTGTATTTGTATTTGTATTTGAATGATCCACGGATCTCTTGTACGCTCTTGTAAAATACAGTATTTCAGTAATATATGTTTTTGTGTGCTACAGATGCTACTCCTACCTGTGAATGGGATCTGTTCTTTCTCTTTCATCAAACCATTCATTCGCAGTAGATCTGAGACATATTGATTGATATGATTCCAACTGAAACAGTCACGGCCAAAATTCCTGATTTTCTCTTTTTAAGTAGGTCGGATTCTTTTCGTTTTTTTTTTACCAAAAAGTATCTTTTCAGTTTTCACTTTTCGGCGCTATTTTTTCTACTTCAAGTTTTCTTTTCTTTTCCCTACGATCTACTGCTAGCAGCCCCACAATCTGGCCTAAATATTTTGGCCCTTTCTCTTGGCCCTTGGCCAATAATTATTAGCTTTTGATACTTGTGATTGTGACACAATGTGACCCACACCACACGGGTTCAGTTGCTCTTTTCTTTTCTTGGATTCAGAAAGTTCTTTTTTTTTTCCTCTTTCTTGTCCTTTTATCGCTTCTTTAGTTTCCATTATATGCACTCTGCAGCAGGGGTAGAGCCAAAAACTTGATTTGAGTTGAATTTTGAAACTTTATGTAAAATTCAAAATTTTAAGTGAAAAATCCACATTCATACGGTATTGTGGCACTTCATCTGTAAATAGTTTAGTTTTTTTAGAAGAAACTGTAAATAGTTTAGTTAAGCATCTGTACAACAGAACAAGGGATAACCTTTGGCGAAGCATCAGTACCAGTCAAATCGTGATGTGGATCCACCTATGGGATTGTGGCCCCTAACAGGACAGTGCTTTGCTATGGTACTCCAAAATAACTGTGAGCCGTTGATCTAGATGATTTTTATCACATATTATCTTCTAGGAGGTAATAGAAGGAAGAAAAATATATATATTTACAAAAGGTAAAATATCTTTCAGTTAGATCAAATTGCATATCCTATTCGATCTCACTTGCATGCAGGATTTAAATTATACAATAAACAATGTTCATATATCTGTAACAACGTGACATATCATGCAAATATGATTAATTAAAAAAATTATAACGTTTTTTTTTTCACACATGCATGCTTATAAAATATGGACACGTATATACATGCATGCTTAATTTTTTATGATTATTAACTCTTTTATAATCGAGTTAGGATAATATACACACTCAATTATGTAACGTGTGTTAGCGTGTAGTAACATATTTTAGATCACCAACGTTCAGCACTCAGTTAACGTGTTAGATGGTGATATTCTTCATGTATTTTTTTTCCAATTGAGTATGTGAATTTAAAATGGATTATTCGAATTCATATTTGGATATATGCGTAAGTAATTATGCACAGTTACGAAAGGATCGGAAGATTGCAGAAAAAACGGATCAAGGAAAAGGGGCACATGCGTCGTCTGTATCTCCCATGATTTAGGGGATTTAACAATACTTAGTTGTTTTTAGGTTAATTCATTTTGTATATTTATAAAAATCTAAAAAAAATAAATGGTTCAGATTTCTTTGAGGTATTACCTCCAAGCAGGTAAAAGGTGTACCGTAGCATTGCTCAACAGGACATGTTGTTTTTATAATAACTCAGGAAATGTTGTTTTATTAAAAAAAGTAAGAGAAGTAACCAGGCCTACAGCAAGGAAAATGCAGTAAGTAAGAACCATTAGGACTCAACAGTGACCCGCATATTGGAGGAGAAGAAAAAACATCTCATATACCCCTATGACTAGCAAAATCTTAACAAGGTGTTTTGCCCCCGTAGCATCAAGTGACAGCTTCTTGTTTCAAAAGAAAAAAGGGTGACAGCTTCTCTTTAATTTTGGCCACTGGCAAGAGAATTGATAGGTGGTGTATGTAAATGTTTAGGAAGTTATCCTCCTTCAAAATTAATCTTTAGCTACAAGCCTAGCTTGTTGACTACCCTTCACTCATATGCTCTGCTTCCGAGCACCTCTGAGTGTTCCCATGTAGCCAAACGCCATCAGGCTTGGATGTTATTCGACCATCGTTCTTTGAATCCATCGAGAATATACTCCTGATATCATAGCATATTACATGCACTACATGGTGATGAATCACCGGGGCCCGCCACCGAAAGGCACGATTGACATATGCCATTTTGCACCTTCATACCGTACATGCCTTAGGCGAGAAGGCGAAGGAAGAAAATGAATTTTCATCTTGCCACGTTTACTTCAAGACAGAAAAGAAAAAATAAAGAAGGTGCACGAATGGTGATTGGTTCCGGTCGCCGCTTGATGGAGAGGTTGTTGGACGGATACTTGCTTGGATTCGGTTCAATCAGGCGACTGGCACATCAATCAACCTTGCCTGCCGATCCTCCTGTAATCACCCTACCATCTAGAAAGAAGACGGCAAAGAAGCCAAGAAGAACCATATCCACTTCTTGTCGATGCCTAGACCGGTCCGCACCTCTGGATACGGTACAGAGACGCAGAGTGGGCGGAGCCTAAAACGCGTGGCAGGCAACCCCGGATCGTAGCATTGTCTCCAGCGCAACGTGATAGATACAGACGCAACAATGAAAAACCCAGCACAAGATTTCTTCTCCGGATTGAGAAAATGGAATGGAAGATCATACATACACCATACTACGAATAATCCTGGTTCTACTAGAATCTGGGTAATAAGATCGAAGGACGGTCCCGAGGAAACATGCCGACGGACCCTCCTCCTCCTAGCGAACCTCCCCCTCCGGCGACCGCCGCCCCCAACCCTCCTCCCCCACCG
Source organism: Themeda triandra (assembly GCA_018135685.1). NCBI lineage: Eukaryota > Viridiplantae > Streptophyta > Magnoliopsida > Poales > Poaceae > Themeda > Themeda triandra. Next base: position 1,036,494 of record JAENPR010000147.1, on the reverse strand, counting down.
CGCCGCCCCAAGGAACGGTCCCCGCCGGCTTGCAGCCATCGGGGACTGCCTCCGACCCTCTGAAGGCCCCTCCGGAGGCAGCGTCTTCCACCCCACCGGCGTCGCCGCCATCCCACCTGCTTCACCATCTCCGCTTCGGCTCTCTCTGCCCGTCTCTCCTCGCTCCGGGGAGCCACCTCCCACTGTTCCCGTCGGCGCCACCTCGTTCGTCAGCGAAGCAGGCGAGGCTCCATGCCGGCCCGGGACCTTCCTCGGAGAAATCCGGCGCCCACCTCCGTCTGGGCACCGGCGCTACCACGCCCTCTGTCTGTGGCGTGCACGGAAGGTGTTCGATTCAAGGTTGCAATGGCGCAAACGCTGCTCGCCGGGATATTCAGCAGGACGCAGCTCCTGCTGATGGTGCGCCAAGCTGGAGAGCCTCCGCCCGACGCCGGCCAGCCATGGCGCCAATGGTGACGGCAGCAACTTCTAGGGGCGGCTTCTCCACGGACTTCTTTTTGAGCCGGGTACGCACTTTCAGAATTTCGTTTTGCAAAACTATCTGTGCCCGGTTGTTAGGCCTTTGGTTCCTTGTCACCCCCCAAGTCTATTTGGGTCTCTCAAACGAACGGGACTAGCCCGTGTGACAGCCGCCTTGTGGCGGCCGCCCTAAACTTCCATTTCTGTGCCCCGCCCGAAGCCTTCATTGTCAAACCTGTTCTTCCCTTTGTCTTCTCCTCCTCCGTCTCCGACGAAATGGTTAAGCTCCATCTCATCAAAATCGGTGTCTTTGCCCTTCATGGATCCATCTTCCACATCCACGGCGACCTCCAGTCCGCCGTCGCTGATGTCACTCGATCAACGGTCGCTGCTATGAACGGTCAACACCCTGGTTCAAATTTCAAATTCCCTGACTCCCTTTCGGCCCAGCAACAGCCCAATTGTGCTATCCACTTGCCTGGCCAGTCTGACAAATGCCAGCCCACTTGCTCCACCGTCCATCTGCCTGCAATTGGTCATTGGAAACAGCTGGTGCATGAGGAACTTGCGTGGCAACAGGAAAACAACCTCGATAGCAACGGTGGAAATGGATCAGTCAAAAATACTTTATCTGACCCCCTCCTTAATTCTCAGTCTACTTGCACCTCTGAGCCTGCAGCTACTCCTCAGCTGCCTAGCTCATCTCTGACGAGTGATGGTGACAAGGGTGCTTACTCAGCTCTCCAAGGTAATGTTGTGATTCGCAATGGACACGTAAACTAGCCGGAGCTGCCGATGAACGGATCAACAGTGTTCAGAGGTCTGCCACGCCTCACCGTGGTAGCATTTTCCCTAGCAAGAAAGGAAACAGACTAAAAAGGAAATGCTTCAGGTGCTTGGCTCTGGATCACCTTGTTTGGGACTGCCGAGACCCTATAAAATGCTGCCTCCGCCTACGTTCGGGTCACAAAAGTTTCCAGTGCAAGCAGTCCACTGTTGGCGTTTCTTAGTGTCGCTACCAAGTATGGAGGTTTTAAGTCCATCCCAGGTAACGGCACCAGAAAGCCAATTGGTATAAGTTACGCAAACAGTGAAATCCGCAAGCGCACGGATACCGTTGTAGCTTTCACCCAAGAGTATTCCAGGGTATCGTATTTATCCTCAGGGAAGCAAAGGGTAAAGAAGTTGATAATTAACCATTATGCATCTGCTAACTAATATACCAACTAGGCTAATGAGGGGGTAAAAGATATGATCAGGGTTTTTGATAAGTGACACACAGGAGAACCCTAAAAAGATAGCAGAGCAGACTAACTAAGCTGGGAGGTCTACAGGAGATGCCAAGATTCCTATTTTCTTCTCCATTACTGTGGTTCTATTCTAGTCTATACCAAAGGGATAGCTAAGCGGAGGTCAACATAGCAGTTATACCGAGACACTTCGGAGCAGCGGTACCTTTCCGGTTCTCGAAGAGACTGGGAAGGGTTAACCGGGGTCAGGCCGCCAAAAGCTCTACGAAAACACCAGCCCGAACGTGGTGGAATACAAAGGCCAGTCGGGCTGTCACCCCGGGGCTACCACAACTATCCGTGGGCCGGGCGCATTCTCCGGTAACTCGCTAGCCCGACACCACGCCCGCACTAGCGGTTACGTACTCTAGTCACGATCTATAACTAGAGCAATCGGTAGATCGAGAAACCCATGCCAAGGTATAATCACTACACTAACCAAGATTAGCTAAAGAACTAAGGCATGACAAGATAACCAAATGAATAGTTCAAAGAATGTAAAGAAGATAAATATAAGAAAACACTTGAGCCTTGCAGAGGACCGATACAAGAAGTGCCGGAACTCCGAGGACTACTCCGGAACTTGAACTCTCTCCCTCACTCCCAACTAGGCTAGCACTACTACTACATCTTGGAAATATGAAGTGGAGCTCTTCCTTGTGGTGTGTGTCTTGAAATGAGGGGGAGAGAGCCTCCTTTTATAGGTGAGGTGGAGGGGGGTCTTTGGAAATGTTCCATCCTCACATGGAAGGACCAAAACCGACCTCTAGAGGCGGTTTCACACCTTCCTTGTTGGAATCCCCACCGCCATTGCGTTTGGATCATCGTCATGGGCCATCTGGAGAAAACTGGGCCTGGCTGGCGCCAGGACAGGCGCGCTCGCGCCTTGAGCGCGCGCCCAGGGTGGGCCCCTTGGCCCCAGCTTTTTCCAGATTCTTGTGGGCCTTTTCCTTAGCTTCGAAACGGTGGGTATTTTGTCCAATTCCGAGTTCGGATGCATCCGGGCGTCCGTTTTACTAGGACGTGTCCGTGCAGTCCAAAACGAACTCGACCCCGATTTGGTGCTTGGGCTAGGCCACTCCCATGTCGGTGGTTTGGCCCAAACTATCTGGCAGCTGGGCCCCTCTTCCTAACTCCTCTATTTTGCTTGAGCCATGTCATATTCTTAGTGTATTTTTATATAAGCCCTGCAAAACAATTGAGACACCAAAACTCGTGGAATCGGTTAGTCGTAAGCCCTATATCTAAGTTTTGGTAAACATTTTATTTGTAAGTTGGCGGTAAAAAGCATGCAATAAGGAGTGCCAACAAGTTCCCCCACACTTATTCTTTGCTCGTCCTCGAGCAAAGCTGAAAGGAACTATGGAACATGACTTTCAAAGATATGATGCTAGCATAAAAGATATTCCATGTCATTCCTCATACATGTGGATTTCAAAGTGTCTACCATGTCGCCTTGAGTGGTTGAAAAGTGGAACGGCTTTGACACCAAGCCATCACCTTCTCTCTATGGAGCATACTTGGAGTTTTTTTTATAAATTTTTGCAAATGAAAACATATAGCTCAAACTTCTCCTCTAATGGTACTCTCGAATCGCTCAATATGTATGATTCCTCACCAAAGGCAATTGAGATATGTGCCTTTTTTCAAAACCTACCAGTAAAGCTGTGAGTGGAGTTTTGGGTAGGTATGAAAGTGGGCATACTTGAATCACATATATTGCCAAGTCAAAAACCGGACCAGACGAAGATACAAGACATACACCTTGATCGAGATGTGCAAGTGTGTGGGATGAATAAATGGTTCCTATATTTGTGGTATTTTTGGAACTCCATGCATCATGACAATCTCTCTTTATTGATGGATGATGAGTTGAAGGAGTATGGGCTATAAAAAGGAAGTATATAAATTTATTTTTCTTTCTTTCTTTTTTTTTCATTCTTTCTCTTTTTTTCTTTTTTTCTTTCTCTTTTTTTTTTTTTTTTTTTTTGAAACGGGGATCTAAGATTTTCCGTCTGTCTAAATGATGGGACCCTTGTCCTCTTATGTCCCTTGGCAAAAATTATTTCCTTTTTTCAAGGAACATAGCCCACAACTTTATGTCTGGTAAATGATGAAATGGAGAGATGTCATGATGGAATGCGTGGAGTACTTTTGGCAACTAAGGGGATGCGCAACCCTCAGGGTAAGGGTTGGCATTTTTATTTGGTGGAATGGTGCGCAATTCTCAGTGTGAGAATTGGCATTTTGGCGAAAGGGGTGCATGTTGTGCGCAACTCTTAGTGTAAGAGTCGGCAATTATTTGGTGGGTGCAAGTGAATCTCGATCGTGGGTGCATGACCATAATCTCACATCGGTCACAACAATCTGACCTGACTCAATGATCAAACAAGTAGCATATGACTGGGGTTTTGTATGTAAAGCATGTCATATGGCTTTGGTAGGAATTTCATAACCATTGAGGAGAAGCATTGCTATGAGTTTTGTGCTTTATCAAAACAAAAATCTCCAAGAGCTCACACAGAAAAGAAAGGATTACTTTAGTCGTACCATATCACACCTCACAACAACCTAGTTGACAAGTTTTCCTAATAAAGATGTATCCACAAGTAACAAGTGTATGAACTAGGAATAACGCTTATACCGGCCAATCTTTAAAAAGTCAAGCTCATAGTGCCGCAAGATTTTATTTCACAAATTAAGTTTGATTAACATGTGTAGCATTTTTAAACAAGATCAAACTTATAGGAGAAAAAAACATGGGTGAGGAATAGGAGTGCAAACCGGAGTGCCCGAGTGTTAGCGTGGACGAGTCGGGTCCCCCACACTTGGATTTTTATGTCATTTGACAATAAAAACCAAGTGTGATTGTTGATGCATCTCCTTGCAATGTGTTGCGGCGCCCAAGTTTCTAGACATCGTTCATCCTCCGTTCCTGGAATTGTTAGTGGAAAAGAATACCCGAAGGGAACTTTGTCTAGCACCAAGATTTTTATTGCTATGGGAGATAGGGAGAGGTTATTATTTTAAAACATGATAAGCAAAGAATTATTTTATTATCAAAAGGCCTTTTTTTTATAAATTTTGAAAATAAGTTGAAAACAATTTTATTATGCACTTTGAAGGTAAGATTATTTTTTAGTTTTTATGCAAAGAATATTTTGGTGGAAAGGTAAACATGCGAGAGATCAAAATCAAAAGCTGTTTGGAAATCAAATATGAGATAACTACCGATTTACCTTCGGCAAGGGCTCACCATTTTAAGTCCATTGAGCGGGGACTTCTCCATTGACATTTGTTCTTGAATTTGCATCATCTCATCATGGAGATCGATGAGGATGCTTGACTTCTTGTTTTCGCCATGCCATCAAGATCTTCATGTGGTTTTGGCTTGGCGGTTTTAAGATTCATTTCTTTTTTTTCTTTTCGATCAAGGTTTCATTCAAAGTTCACCAAGTAACATTTTAATTACCTCCATTTTAAATTTTTCTCAAGGACTTACCCTTGTGGATTTAAGAAATTGCTGCGGGGGTTAGTCCGGGCATACAACCAAATTCTATACTAGTAATTTTTGGTTCAATTAATCAAAATCGACTCCATGTCTCATTTGATTAAGGTAGGCATTTTAACCTAAGCACCATGCTTAATTTAAAAAGCCTATGGAAGCACCATCGATAAGCACAACCAAACCAAAGCATACTAGAATAGAAAAGGTAGCATGAAAATGAGGAGCATGAGATTGATTCAAATGGATGTATGAACATTGAATGATGAATTGAAGAACCATTTTTTTATATGCAGGACAATGCAAGCGAGGTGAATGAAAGTGATCAAAACAAACATGCCATGGTTTTTGAAGGAAATTTAAATGAGTAAAATGCATGCAAATCTAGGCTTTAGCTTTCTCCCGTAGCGCGGACCATCTCACGATATCATCACACCAATTGGCGAGCCAAGACATAAAGTCGAGATGGTCCCGTTTAACATCCGTCTACTACGAGGCTAGACTAGGAGCATTGAATAGGAGGATAACAATAGAAATTATCATCAACCTAGACTAGGCATGGCGCCCGAATACAGCTCAAAGACTAGGAACCACCCAAAGAAAGCACTAGATAAATGATGAATTAAGCAAACATGCAGTGGTGAAAATAAATTTGGAAGGTATAAAATGTTTTTGGTTGGTTCTCGCAAACCTTGATCGATTCATCACTCACAATTTGTGATTGAATTGTGAGTGATGCAATGTAGTCGTTCCGTCAGCTGTGATGGGATTGTGATCTCTGGACGGCGACTTTCTCTTCATCTGCATAGAGTTAGTGTGTACACAATATATGCCTATCTATGAGATGGCAGGGTGGAAGTAAGATTTTTCATGAAAGAGCGGGCACCCTGGGCTCGTGAATTTTTTTAAAAAAAATACCCACAAAAGCTAGTGGCAACTAGGTTAGCAGATATCAAGACAAAGATCAAAACCTTTACGCCTATTGCTTTCCCGGCAACGGCGCCAGAAAGCTTGTTGGCGTTTCTTAGTGTCGCTTCCAGGTATGGAGGTTTTAAGTCCATCCTCGGTGACGACGCCAGAAAGCCAATTGGTATAAGATACACAAACAGTGAAATCCGCAAGCACACGGATACCGTTGTAGCTTTCACCCAAGAGTATTCCAGGGTATCGTATTTATCCTCGGGGAAGCAATGGGTAAAGAAGTTGATAATTAACTGTCATACATCTCGCTAACTAATATACCAACTAGACTAATGAGGGGGTAAAAGATATGATCGGGTTTTTAGATAAGTGACACACACGGGAGAACCCTAAAAAGATAGCGAGAGCGAGACTAGCTAAGCCGAGAGGTCTACGGGAGATGCCAAGATTCCTATTTTCTTCTCCATTACTGTGGTTCTATTCTAGTCTATACCAAAGGGATAGCTAAGCGGAGGTCTACATAGTGGTTACACCAAGACACTTCGGAGCAGCTGTTCCTTTCCGGTTCTCGAAAAGACTGGGAAGGGTTAACCGGGGTCAGGCAGCCAAAAGCCCTACGAAAACACCAGCCCGAACGTGGTGGAATACAAAGGCCTGGTCGGAGCTGTCACCCCCGGGGCTACCACAACTATCCGTGGGGCTGGACGCATTCTCCGGTAACTCGCTAGCCCAGACACCACGCCTGCACTAGCGGTTACGTACTCTAGTCATGATCTATAACTAGAGCAATCGGTCGACCAGAGAACCCATGCGAAGGCATAATCACTACATTAACCAAGCTTAGCTAAAGAACTAAGGCATGACAAGATAACCAAATGAATAGTTCAGTAATGTAAAGAAGATAAATATAAGATAACCCTCGAGTCGCACAGAGGACCGATACAAGGTTGGCCGAGCCTCCGAGGACTCTTCCGGAACTTGAACTCTCTCCCTCACTCCCAACTAGGCTAGCACTACTACTACATCTTGGAACTTTGGAGGTGGAGCTCTTCCTTGTGGTGTGTGTCTTGAAATGAGGGGGAGAGAGCCTCCTTTTATAGGTGTGGTGGAGGGGGGGTCTTTGGAAATGTTCCATCCTCACATGGAAGGACCAAAACCGACCTCTAGAGGCGGTTTCACACCTTCCTTGTTGGAATCCCCACCGCCATTGCGTTTGGATCATCGTCATGGGCCATCTGGAGAAAACTGGGCCTGGCTGGCGCCAGGACAGGCGCGCTCGCGCCTTGAGCGCGCGCGCCCAGGGTGGGCCCCCTTGGCCCCAGCTTTTTCCAGATTCTTGTGGGCCTTTTCCTTAGCTTCGAAACGGTGGGTATTTTGTCCAATTCCGAGTTCGGATGCATCCGGGGCGTCCGTTTTACTAGGACGTGTCCGTGCAGTCCAAAAACGAACTCGACCCTGATTTGGTGCTTGGGCTAGGCCACTCCCATGTCGGTGGTTTGGCCCAAACTATCTGGCAGCTGGGCCCCTCTTCCTAACTCCTCTATTTTGCTTGAGCCATGTCATATTCTTAGTGTATTTTTATATAAGCCCTGCAAAACAATTGAGACACCAAAACTCGTGGAATCGGTTAGTCGTAAGCCCTATATCTAAGTTTTGGTAAACATTTTATTTGTAAGTTGGCGGTAAAAAGCATGCAATAAGGAGTGCCAACATCCACCACCATGTCTGCCCATTCTGATCGCTCATCCAACACCTCCGAGTTCCACTCCGCCGATCTCTCGCCCTCCTCCGCGGCTGCAATGCTCGCAGCTGCGTCCCTCCTTGATACCGCTCCACGCTCCACCACCACCACCAATGCTCCTGCTTCCACCTTTCCACCGGCTCCGCCACCCTCTCCTGGGGCGTCCTCTTCCTCGGTCCCTGCCAGGCGGGCCATGGTCGAGGCGCATGTGAGTGATGGTGACTATGAGGCTGCCAAAGTGTTCGCGTACGTCTACCTGGTGGAGCCGGTCCCTGCGCCACATCAGCTGGTCAGGCGGGCCATGGAGCAGCTCTGTGAGGCGCCTGCTTTCACCCTTGCTGCCTCGTCTCGTGGCGTCGGGGTCATGGTGTTCCACTCGCATGACGAGCGTGAGCGTGTGGTGGCCCGGTGCCCCTTCCACTTTGAGGGGAACCACATAGTGGTCGAGCGGCATGAGGAGGCTGACCACAGGTTCTTCGCGTACTACAGCATGTACGTGGAGATCGCGGCGGAGGACTTCCCCCTCGAGCACTGGAAGGAGGGGTACACGAAGGACGCCCTCAGCGCCATTGGAAATGTTTGCTGCCTCGACCCAGACTACATGGACGAGTATGACTTCTCCACCATGCGCGCTGTCATCCGCCTCGACCATGCTCGCGAGGTGCCTGAGAAGCTGCTGGTCCGCAACCACAGCGGGCCGGCTGCCATCGCCAAGCTCCGCGTGGTCCGCACCTGGCTCGACAACAACCCTTTGCCGGACTTCGGCGACTACATCTTCGGCGCTGAGCCTGCGCTGCACATCCCTCCGGCGTACCACCTGGTGGGCAACCCGCCCACCCAGCTGCCGACTGCCCCCGGGAACCTCGTCGCGTCAGTGCTGGAGTGGGAGGTTGCGAACCCCACTCCTCCGCTGCGCCCCGTCAACACCAGGCACCCGACTCCGTACCCCGCCGCTGCTCCAGCTGGCAGTAGGGCCGCTCCAGTGCCCGCGGCGCCTGCACTGCCCTGGTACGGCGTGGGCGGTGCTCCGGAACGTGAAGAAGGAGGTGACCTGGAGGAGGTGCATGCTGTGGTGGCGGAAAAGGGCAAGGCCGTCGTCGAGGGGAGTGCGGCGGAGGAGGACAGCACTTCCCGTGTGGATGAGGTGCATGGGAGCCATGAGGAGGAGGTGCCGGTGGGAGCCGTGGCTGCCTTGAGCTTGGACATGCCGTCCACGTTCTCTGCTGGCGGGATCACGGAGGAGGAGCATGTCAGCCACGCACGCAAGAGGCGCGCCAGGCGCAAGCACGCCAAGGAAACGGCACGCAAGCTGCGCCGAAGCTCCAGGCTGATGGCCAAAGAGGAGCCAGAGTTCGAGCTGCCCGAGGACAAAGCGGCCCGCGTTCAGCAGGCCAAGTATGACTTCACCGGTGCGTCCCGTCGTCTTCGTAATGCTCTCTCTTGGTCATATCTCTTATCTGATCCTTATTATCTCTCACCTAACGATGAGTCCCTCTGTGAGATTGCAGAGGCTTGCGGAGCTAGCAAGGACGACCTGGAGTCCATCAGAGGTGCGACAGAGATGCCGGCCGACAAGGAATGAAGCCTGGAGACGAGAGCGGTGCCGAAACGAGGAATGAGCAAAATAACCAGACCATCCGCTTCGTGCACCGGACATGGGGTCGCCTCGGCCCAGAGAAGTGGAGCACCCAGTCATGCAGTCCATGGAGTCCTTTGTGTCTGTTCTGTCTTTCGAGTCCTTTGCATCTAGTCTGTCCCTCGAGTCTGTACCAGTTTGTTTCGGTTGAGAGTCTTGTAGCAGCAACTTGGAATGTCCCCGGTCAGGGTGCCGGAAGCCCAGGGTACGCCCTGAGGAATAATGTAAAGGTCCAGACAGTGCCCCGGGTGCACTGCCTGAAGAAGTTGTTGTACCAGTTTCCCAATGAATAGAACTTATGCTATCTGTTCTTGGAATGTCAGAGGACTGGGTGATCAACAGAAGTGTTCTAATGTTCTTTCTGAGCTTCTCTCCTCCCCGATCGATATCGTTATACTGCAAGAAACCAAACTTGCCACTATCCACCCCACGAAACGCTCTAACTTTCTTCCTCTTCGGCTTAACAATTTCTGCTTTTCTCCCTCTGATGGTGCCTCTGGTGGCGTCCTGACGGCTTGGTCAGATTCCACCTTCACCCTAATCAGCTCCTCCTCCTCCACCCACACGCTCTCCGTTCATCTATCCTCCAACTCTTCCACCTTCTCCTTCGTTGCTACCAACGTCTATGCTCCTGCCACCCCGGAGGACAAAGCTGACTTCCTTGACGAATTCCGGTCTATTACCCCTCCAAATAACATCCCTTGGATTGTTGGGGGCGACTTCAACATGATTCGGTATGCACATGAGAAAAACAATGATAATTTCAAACTTGCCAAGGCAGAAAACTTCAACGATTGCATTAACTCCATGTGCCTCATTGAGCTCCCTCTGGCTGACAGAAGTTTCACTTGGTCCAACCGCAGAGCCCATCCCACTCTCGAGCGCCTGGACAGGTTTTTTATCAACCTGAGCTGGGATGAGATCCTTCCCAACACGGTGCTTTCCTCGCTGACTAGATCGACCTCTGATCATGTTCCTCTCAGGGTTTGTGTTTCTACCAGTATCCCCCGGTCTAGAGTGTTCCGGTTTGAAAATTTCTCGGGTCCAAACACCGGGCTTTTCTGAAACCGTTTCCGGTGCCTGGTGTTGTCGGGCGAGAACAAGAACTCCGCGGCCATCATCGCGGCTCAACCGAAAAGAACAAGGGTGGCCCTAAAAACTTGGCGCAAAAAGTTTGTCCCCATCTCCCAGCAAGAAACTGACTGCAGGCTTGTGATCAACTTGATGGACCATGTCGAGGAACGTCGTGCCCTGCACCCTGCTGAGGCTCAGCTTAGAAATGTCGTGGTGAGTCTCCTAAATTCAGTCTGTCAGGCTAAGCTCTCTGTCTGGAAGCAACGAAGCAAAGTCAAGGCAGCTATTCATGGAGATGAAAACACACGTTTGAAAGGTCACAATGGCTAGAGGGGGGGTGAATAGCCTAATAAAATTTCTAGCAAGAATACTAGACAACCCAATTAGATAGCAAGGCGGCAAATGTGCAAAGCAAATGCTTCGACTACTCTATGCAAGCCGTCCTACCAAGCAAGGCTACTCAAATCAATTGCACACACAACAATGGTGATCAAGCTACACAATGTCGGTTCACCGAAACCAACCAAGCAATTCTACCCACGGGATTTACTCTACACAATGAGTGGTTCCCGACCGACCACAACAAGTAGTTCTACCCACGGGATTTAAACTACTCAAGGAGTGGTTCCCGACCGACCACAACAAGCAATTCTACTATGTGGAAAGTAAGGAGGTGATGGAAGTTTATACCGCCGCGAAGAGTAGATGATGGCCGATCACCGGTGTAGTTGCCAATCACCTAGGAAGCTCAATCACAAGCACAAGGAGGTCGATGCCTCGGCAATCACAAATCAACACAATGATTTTTACCGAGGTTCACTTGCTTCCCGGCAAGCTACTCCTCGTTGTGGCGATGCACTTGCTTGGTGAGTTGCCTGCTCAATTGGCTCGGTGCCAAAAACCCCAAAGGGGAGCCGCAATCTCCACACAAGACAAGGATCCACAAGCCACGAGCAATCCACTAGAGTATCCTTTTGCGAACTCCCGCGGAGAAGGATCAAGAACCCCTCACAAGAACCCGGTGTGGCCTCGAACAATCACCAAGTCGAGCTCAACCACCACCCGCTGCTCCAAACCGTCTACTGTGACGGGAATCACCGAAGAGTAACAAGAATCCGCAGCTCACTCGATGAACAAGTGCCTCTAGATGCAACTCTCAATGCAAATCACTTGTTCTCACTCAAATCTCTCTCAAGAATGTCAAGGGAATCAAAGAGATGAGTGGGGAGGAGTGTCTCTAGCTCAAAGTATGCTCAAGAGGGTTAGAATGGGCAAGAGAGAGCTCCCATGGCTGGCCAACCTCTTATTTATAGACCCCAAGTCGAAATAGAGCCGTTGGTCCTCGGGGGCGTCAAATAACACGCGCAGGACGCGTATGACCGGAGGCATCAGACGCGTCCGGCGCGGCGTTTTCGCGAAACGACCGCCCAAAAAACACGCGTCGGACGCGTCCGCCGCTGCCCGCCGGACGCGTCCGACGCTCTTCAGCGCATCCCGCGATCCGACCGTTGCCTTCAAACCGTGCTGACGTTGCGCGTCCGCCGCTTGCGTTCGACGCGACACGCCGGACGCGTCCGGCGTCCCAACGCGCACGAGCCAGAAACCCAGAAGTTTCTGGTCGGCGTCTGGCGACCCGTCGGACGCGCCACGGCCGCGTCCGGCGCTCACAGCGCCTGCCCAGCACGCCTTAGCCAGCCAGCACGCGCCGGACGCGTCCGGCCCGCAGCGCCTGAGCCAGCAGCCCGGCCAGCTCAACACGCGCCGGACGCGTCTGACCCGCGTCCGGCCGGCGTCCGACGCCCTCTGATGCAGATTTCTTCGTAGAATCTTGCGCCGTCTTCGCTCCAAGTCCAACCTCTTGCCTTGAGTACCAACTCCACCAAGTGTAGACCTCGTCTCAAGCACTGGAGTTAGTAGTACAAGCACGACCACGTCGGCAGAGTTAGCCCTCTAGTTAGTCTCTCATGCATCATGCAAAGTCGCAACTAGAGGCACTTAGGACCGCGAATGAACCGAGGAAACCCCTCTTGATAGTCGGTTATCAATCCTAAATGTGGTCACACTCGCTAAGTGTCTCGACCACTAAACCGGAAAGCCCTATCAAGTATACCTTCGCCTTGATCTCCACGGGCGTTTCCTTTCATCACCAGAGCTTGATCACTTCATATGTCCACCATGTTCGACACCGTGATCACCATGCTCCATCATCCACCGTCACGTTGCTATATGTCTAACCACACTTAGAGCAAAGCATTAGCAACGTTTGAGGGTCATTAATTACCAAAACCAAACCGGAGCTTTCAATCTCCCCCTTTTTGGTAATTGATGACAACCCCTCGACAAACTCACAAAGATATGGAAATTGAATTCAATATGAAATTGAATTGCTTGCCCAAGACATTTTGATCATGAATCTTGGATTGGACAAGCATTTCAATTCCGGTTTTGGTAGTGGTAGCTCCCTACATGTGTGCATCAAATGTTTGGTCGATTTTCAAGCACACATGTATAGATGAAACTTTTGTGAAAGTTACCACAACCAAAATGGTACTAAGGTTTATAGAATTGACCTTTGAAGCGTGAAACCAATCGGAGTGCGATAATAAACCTTCCTTAGCACCATGAGAAACTAGACATCCATCAAAACTCAAAATACCTCATGAGATCACATTATAAGCAAGGTACTTTGAACAAGAGTAACTCTAAGTCTAGAAACCACCTATGCATGCTAGTACTTCATTTCAACAATCAAGTTCTATACTAGCAATACACCAAACAAGCATGAATATTGAATTTAGCTTGCAATGCTCCATATCATCATGTATGCACACACAATATGCAACAAAAAGTCTATGAGCTTGCTCCCCCTATTTGTGTGCTCATGGTTGGGTCATATCATAAAAATAAAAATTGATCCCCTTCCATTGCTCTTTGTGACTTATTTCTCCCCTTTGTCAACAATCACCAACAAGGGTGCATAAGATGAGAGAAACAAGTCAATCAACTATGGCCAAATCTAAATCACATGCCTAGAAAATGTATCTCGGTTTGAACCAAGGGCAAGCTTCTTCACACCTCATAAGAATAAGGGTTATCTTGACCATGTTGATATACACATCATGAGCAAGTGCTAAAGATTCAACACTAGGTTCACAAGCTCACAAACAAGTCATACGCCACCACTAGATCAAATCAAGCATAGAAACAATAGTGGTGCCATATATCCTTCAAATTCATTTGATTTGCAATGAATGAGCCTAGCAAGATGCACATGTATACATGTCTACACAACTAGCAAAGAATGCATGAGATGCAACAGCCAACTTTACCTTGCTATGTTGGAGGAGAGGCATGTCATATATGGGGGTGCATCAATCCATGTTGGAGAAGCTAAGTATGTTCAACTCATTCCTCAACTTGCAATATCTCTTCTCATCAAGAGGCTTGGTGAATATGTCGGCTAGTTGATCTTCGGTGCCAATGCTTTCAATGCTCACATCTCCCTTTTGTTGATGATCTCTAATGAAGTGGTGCCTCACATCAATGTGCTTGGTTCTTGAATGTTGAACCGGATTGTTTGTCATCTTGATTGCACTTTCATTGTCACAAAACAAAGGCACATGCTTGAACTTGATCCCATAGTCCTTCAAGGTGGCTTTCATCCATAGTAATTGTGCACAACAATTCCCCGCACTAATATATTCGGCTTCGGCGGTGGAAAGTGCCACACTATTTTGCTTCTTTGAAGACCATGATACTAGAGATCTTCCTAGCACTTGGCATGTTCCACTTGTGCTCTTTCTATCAATCTTGCAACCGGCATAGTCGAAGTCAGAGTATCCAATCAATTCAAAGCTTGACCCCTTGGGATACCATAGACCAACATCTTGAGTGCCCTTCAAGTATCTCAACACCCTCTTGGTTGCCGTCAAGTGACTCTCTCTTGGAGAAGCTTGAAACCTTGCACACATGCACACACTAAACATGACATCCGGCCTTGAAGCGGTCACATATAGCAAGCTTTCAATCATTGATCTATATAGCTTTTGCTCAATCATCTTGCCACTATCATCAATATCCAAGCCACCATTGGTTCCCATTGGTGTGCTAATTGCCTTAGCATCTTGCAACCCAAACTTCTTGATCATGTCCTTGATGTACTTGCCTTGACTCACAAAAGTGCCATTCTTCATTTGCTTGATTTGAAGACCAAGGAAGTAGCTTAGCTCTCCAAGCATAGACATTTCAAATTCACTAGCCATCATCTTAGCAAACTCCTCACAAAAGAATTGGTTGGTTGACCCAAAGATGATATCATCCACATAGATTTGCAACACAAACAAGTCATCTTCTATCTTCTTGGTGAAGAGAGTAGTGTCAACTTTACCCATCTTGAAGCCTTTGGAGAGAAGAAAGTCCCTCAATCTTTCATACCATGCTCTTGGAGCTTGCTTCAAACCATACAATGCCTTCTTAAGCTTGTAAACATGGTTGGGCTTCTTGTCATCTTCAAAACCGGGAGGTTGCTCAACATAAACTTCTTCATTGATGAACCCATTGAGAAATGCACTCTTCACATCCATTTGATAGAGCTTGATATTATGAGCACAAGCATAGGCTAATAGAATTCTAATTGCCTCCAATCTTGCCACCGGTGCATATGTCTCCCCAAAGTCAAGACCCTCAACTTGTGTGTAACCTTGAGCCACTAATCTTGCTTTGTTCCTCACAACTAAGCCATCTTGATCTTGCTTGTTCTTGAAGACCCACTTAGTGCCGATCACATTATGCTTCTTCGGCCTCTCAACAAGTTCCCAAACTTCATTTCTAGTGAAGTTGTTCAATTCCTCATGCATGGCATTTATCCAATCCGGATCCTTCAAAGCTTCATCAATCTTAGTTGGCTCAATGAATGACACAAAAGAGTAGTGCTCACATATACTAGCCAATCTTGATCTTGTTTGTACACCTCTTTGAATATCACCAATGACATAATCTAGAGGATGATCTCTTGCAATGCTTGAAGGTTGAAGCACTAGTTGATTTGAATTGGTTGCTTGACCTTGATCTTCATGTTGATTGTCACTTGTGCTTGCCACATTGGAATCATCAATCACAACTTGAGTTGGCACTTGCACCTCATCACCATCATCCACTTGCCTCGGCCTAATCTCACCAATGTCCATGTGCCTCATTGCATTGTTCAATTGATGTCCACCCACATCATCATGATTTTGATGTTCACTTTGAGAGCCTTGGGTTTCATCAAACTCAACATCATGAACCTCTTCAACTAGACCACTAGCCAAATTCCATACTCTATAGGCCTTGCTAGAAGTAGAGTAGCCAAGTAGAAACCCCTCATCACACCTCTTGTCAAACTTGCCAAGTCTTTGTCCCTTCTTGAGAATGTAGCGCTTGCAACCAAAGACCCGAAAATAGGAAATGTTGGGCTTTCTTCCATTCAAAATCTCGTATGGAGTCTTCTCTAACTTCCCATGGCAATAGAGACGGTTGCTATAGTAGCAAGCCGTGTTGATGGCATCACTCCAAAACTTTTCACTCACATTGTACTCAATTAGCATAGTTCTTGCCATCTCAATCAAGGTCCTATTCTTCCTCTCAACCACACCATTGGATTGGGGAGTGTAGGTTGGTGAGAATTGATGCACAATTCCAAGCTCATCGCACAACTCTACAACTCTTGTGTTCTTGAACTCACTCCCATTGTCACTTCTAATCTTCTTGATGGTAGTGTCAAACTCATTTTGCACCCTCTTGACAAAAGACTTGAATAGATCATAGACTTCACTCTTGTCATAGAGAAAGAACACCCATGTGTATCTTGTGTAGTCATCCACAATCACAAAGCCATACTTGTTGCCCCCAATTGATGTGTAGTGAGTTGGGCCAAACAAGTCCATATGCAATAACTCAAATGCTCTTGAAGTTGACATCTCATTCTTCTTGGGATGTGAGTTCCCATGTTGCTTGCCGGCTTGACATGCACTACAAGGTCTATCCTTCTCAAATGTGACATCATTCAAGCCTCTCACTAGATCATGCTTCACCAACTTGTTCAATTGCTTCATTCCAACATGTCCAAGGCGCCTATGCCATAGCCATCCCTTGCTTGACTTGCCAATCAAACATGATGAAAGTTGAGCTTCACTAGCATTGCAATCCACCAAGTACAAGCTTCCATGCCTAAACCCCTTGAAGATGATATTTGCTTGATCTTTGCTCACCACCTCAACATGCTTGTCATCAAATATGCACTTGTAGCCAAGATCACACAATTGTGCCACCGACAAAAGATTGAAGTTCAAAGTATCAACTAGCAACACATTGGAGAGATCCTTGTCATTGGAAATTGCAACCTTTCCAAGCCCCATGACATCACCCTTGCTATTGTCACCAAATGTGATGGAGTTGAATCCACCATTGTCATTCTTGTCAAGTGACTTGAACATACTATCTTCACCGGTCATATGATTTGATGCACCACTATCAAGCACCCAATGCCTCCTCCGGCTTTGTAATTGACCTACAAGAAGATATCAAGCTTTAGGTACCCACTTTTGCTTGGGTCCTTGAAGGTTAGTCACTAGAGTCTTTGGCACCCAAATAGCTTTCTTCTTTGAGCTCATCCATGGTGTACCAATGAATCTAGCACTCACACCACTCTCACTCTTAACAAGCATGTAAGAAGCACTCAACTTGTAAGAGGAGGCACCAGTGTTCTTGTTCTTGCATGCATGCTCTAAATGACCAACTTGCTTGCAACTCTTGCAATAGCTACCATTGTTCTTCACAAAACTAGTCTTGTGAGGAGCAAAAGCGGCCTTGCCTTTCTTGGGGGTATAGCCCAATCCCTCTTTGTAGAGAGAAGCTCTTTGGCTACCCAAGCACATAAGCAAGCGGTCCTCACCACCATAAGCCTTAGCCAAGGTGTGATTGAGCTCCTTGACTTCCTTCTTAAGAGACTCATTCTCAACTACTAGTGTAGAATCACATGCATGACCAACACTACTAGATGAATTAGAGGCATAAGAACATGAAGGGCCAAGTGATGCAACAACAAATGAGTCATCAAGTAAATCACATGATGTGGACACATTTTTCTTTTCTATGTTCACTACTTGTGATTGCACTTTCTCTTGCTTCTCAACTAGAGAGGAATGAGCTTTTTCAAGCTTGGAGTGAGCAATCTCTAGCTTCTCATGGTCTACCTTTAGACTCTCATAGGAAGCCCTCAACTCCTTAAGTTCTTGCTCAAGGTTTTGTTTATCCTTGCGCAAGCCCCTACATTCTTTCCTAGAGTCATTGAAAGCACCCTTGCAATCCTCAAGCATGACAAAGAGTTCTTCTTTTGTTGTCTCATCATCATCATCACTCTCATCATCACTATCGGGTGGAGGTTTTACCTTAGTGGCCTTGGCCATGAAGCAAGTCGATGGAGCACCAAATAGAGAAAGCTTCTCTTGAATGGCAATGCTTACGTGCCCCTTCTTCTTCTTCTTCTTGGAATCATCATCATCATCACTTGAGGAAGATGAATCACTCTCCCAAGTTGCCACATGAGATTCACCCTTCTTCTTCTTGTGAGAGGAGTCTTTCTCCTCCTTCTTCTTCTCTTGCTTCTTCCTCTCCTTTCTCATGGCATCTTCATCATCACTTGCATAGGGACACTTGGCAATGAGATGATCCTTGCCATTGCACCGGAAGCACTTCATGGGACGGTCACTAGACTTGGATGAGCTTCTCTTGCCCTTGGACAGTACCCCTTCTTCATGAGCTTCCCATTCTCTTCACAAGAAGTGCCATTTGTTCACTCACTTCATCTTCTTGTCCACTTGAGCTTGAGCATGGTTCATCTTCACTTGAAGATTCTTCTTTCTTCTTCTTGCCCTTGCTCTTGGATGATGCGGCCTTGAATGCCACACTCTTCTTGTCATCATCCTTCTTCTCATTTTCCTTCTTCTTCTTCTTCACCAACTCTTCCTTCTCATGATCTTCTCTAAACTTATCATCGGCCATGATCTCTTAAAGGACTTGGTTGGGAGTTGGCTTCTCCTTCATGGTTGTCTTCACCATGACGGTCTTCAACATGTCAAATCTCTTGGGAAGACACCTCATGAACTTGGTGGAGAATTGAGAGTCCTTGATTTCTTCCCCAAGTCCCTTGAGCTCATTGACAATGACTTGGAGTCTATGGAACATCTCCGGCACACTCTCATCCTCCTTCATTGAGAAGCTTGCAAACTTTTCTTGCAACATGTATGCTCTTGCGGTCTTGACACTTTCGGTGCCCTCATAAGCTTCTTCTAGCTTCTTCCAAATGTCATGAGCCACCTCAAGGTTCTTGATGAGCTCAAAAGCTTTATCATCAAGTGCCTCATGGAAAGCACTCACGGCAACATCATTGGCTTGTTGCTTCTTCTCTTCGGCCGGTGTTGGCACCGCACCCTCAACAAGCTCAAACTTGGTTTCCACCACTTTCCACACCTCAAGGTTGATTGACTTGAGATGACTCTTCATCTTAAGCTTCCACTTGGCATAGTCATCACCTCGAAATGATGGTGCCTTCTTGGTGTTGTTGATATGCATAACCAATGCCATTGTTTCACCGTAGGATGTTAATCCAACTCAAACAAACGGTGCCCGGCTCCGATACCACGTGAAAGGTCACAATGGCTAGAGGGGGGTGAATAGCCTAATAAAATTTCTAGCAAGAATACTAGACAACCCAATTAGATAGTAAGGCGGCAAATGTGCAAAGCAAATGCTTCGACTACTCTATGCAAGCCGTCCTACCAAGCAAGGCTACTCAAATCAATTGCACACACAACAATGGTGATCAAGCTACACAATGTCGGTTCACCGAAACCAACCAAGCAATTCTACCCACGGGATTTACTCTACACAATGAGTGGTTCCCGACCGACCACAACAAGTAGTTCTACCCACGGGATTTAAACTACTCAAGGAGTGGTTCCCGACCGACCACAACAAGCAATTCTACTATGTGGAAAGTAAGGAGGTGATGGAAGTTTATACCGCCGCGAAGAGTAGATGATGGCCGATCACCGGTGTAGTTGCCAATCACCTAGGAAGCTCAATCACAAGCACAAGGAGGTCGATGCCTCGGCAATCACAAATCAACACAATGATTTTTACCGAGGTTCACTTGCTTCCCGGCAAGCTACTCCTCGTTGTGGCGATGCACTTGCTTGGTGAGTTGCCCGCTCAATTGGCTCGGTGCCAAAACCCCAAAGGGGAGCCGCAATCTCCACACAAGACAAGGATCCACAAGCCACGAGCAATCCACTAGAGTATCCTTTTGCGAACTCCCGCGGAGAAGGATCAAGAACCCTCACAAGAACCCGGTGTGGCCTCGAACAATCACCAAGTCGAGCTCAACCACCACCCGCTGCTCCAAACCGTCTACCGTGACGGAATCACCGAAGAGTAACAAGAATCCGCAGCTCACTCGATGAACAAGTGCCTCTAGATGCAACTCTCAATGCAAATCACTTGTTCTCACTCAAATCTCTCTCAAGAATGTCAAGGGAATCAAAGAGATGAGTGGGGAGGAGTGTCTCTAGCTCAAAGTATGCTCAAGAGGGTTAGAATGGGCAAGAGAGCTCCCATGGCTGGCCAACCTCTTATTTATAGACCCCAAGTCGAAATAGAGCCGTTGGTCCTCGGGGCGTCAAATAACACGCGCAGACGCGTATGACCGGAGGCATCGACGCGTCCGGCGCGGCGTTTCGCGAAACGACCGCCCAAAAACACGCGTCGGACGCGTCCGCGCCGCCCGCCGGACGCGTCCGACGCTCTTCGCCGCATCCCGCGATCCGACCGTTGCCTTCAAACCGTGCGACGTTGCGCGTCCGCCGCTATGCGTTCGACGCGACACGCCGGACGCGTCCGGCGTCCCAACGCGCACGAGCCGAAACCTGTTTCGGTCGGCGTCTCGGGCGACCCGTCGGACGCGCCACGGCCGCGTCCGGCGCTCACGCCGCCGCCAAGACGCTTAGCCCGCCCGGCACGCGCGGACGCGTCCGCCCGCAGCCGCGAGCGAGCCGGCCGCCGCTCAACACGCGCCGGACGCGTCGACCCGCGTCCGGCCGGCGTCCGACGCCCCGATGCAGATTTCTTCGTAGAATCTTGCGCCGTCTTCGCTCCAAGTCCAACCTCTTGCCTTGAGTACCAACTCCACCAAGTGTAGACCTCGTCTCAAGCACTGGAGTTAGTAGTACAAGCACGACCACGTCGGCAAGAGTTAGCCCTCTAGTTAGTCTCTCATGCATCATGCAAAGTCGCAACTAGAGGCACTTAGGACCGCGAATGAACCGAGGAAACCCCTCTTGATAGTCGGTTATCAATCCTAAATGTGGTCACACTCGCTAAGTGTCTCGACCACTAAACCGGAAAGCCCTATCAAGTATACCTTCGCCTTGATCTCCACGGGCGTTTCCTTTCATCACCAGAGCTTGATCACTTCATATGTCCACCATGTTCGACACCGTGATCACCATGCTCCATCATCCACCGTCACGTTGCTATGTGTCTAACCACACTTAGAGCAAAGCATTAGCAACGTTTGAGGGTCATTAATTACCAAAACCAAACCGGAGCTTTCAACGTTACTTTCATGCGTGTGCAAATCAAAGGAGGCGCCGGAATCAAATCCAGGTCATCGAGCACAATGGGATTGAGTATCACTCTCATGAACGGAAGGCTGACATTTTACATGTGTTCTACAAAGGCCTAATGGGGAGTGCTAGAGACACTGTGTGGCAGTTTGACTTGGGCGCCATGTATCCTGAAGGTCCTCTTGATCTGAGCCACTTAGATGCCCCCATCACCAATGCTGAAATCAAGGATGCTGTCCACCGCATGCATGCTAATGCAAGCCCCGGGCCTGACGGCTTCGGCCCTCTTTTTTTCAAAGCTACTTGGTCCACTACCTCCCCGTCCATTATTCAACTCTTCCATGAATTCCACGCCAATGCTGCTGATCTCAGCCGGATCAACCGCTCTTACCTTGTTCTTCTCCCCAAAAAGAATGAAGCCCGCGCTGCTAAGGACTTCAGACCCATTGCACTTCAGAACACCACGATCAAATGTCTCTCCAAGGTACTCACTACTCGGCTCCAGCCTCTTATCCCTCGCCTTGTAAGTTCAGACCAGGCCGGGTTCGTTCTGGGGCGCTGCATTGCAGACAGCTTTGCTCACGCTGCTGACCTACTCCATTGTTGCCACCGTCGTAATACTCCTACCCTGATCCTGAAACTCGACTTTCATAAAGCCTTTGATTGTGTTAACTGGGATAGCCTCCGCAAGATCCTGCTTCACCGCGGTTTTCCCCCCAACTGGTGTACCTGGGTTCAAACGCTTCTTCAAACCGGGAAGACGTCTGTTCTTCTGAACGGCATGCCAGGGAAGTGGATTGACTGTCGCACTGGCCTCCGTCAGGGGGGTCCTTTGTCCCCCTATCTCTTCATCATCGTTGCTGATGTTCTTCGCTACCTCCTCCATGACCCTGTGCTCTCCTCCTCGCTCTGCCACCCTCTACTTGACAACACCCCATGTCCTGTCATTCAGTACGCCGATGATACTCTTATTTTCCTTCGCTGTAGTACTGATGCCGTCCTCCAGATCAAAAGTGTTCTCGGCATCTTTGAGTCAGCCACGGGCCTCTCCATTAATTACCATAAAACTACCTTCTTGCCCGTGGCAATCGACAATGACATTGCTCAGGACCTTGCCCTTCAGTTTGGGACTACTGTCTCCAGCTTCCCTCAACCATATCTTGGGCTGCCCCTTACCCCCTACAAGCTGGGCGTGACTGACTGCCTCCCTCTCATCGCCTCTGTGGACAAGCATCTCTCTGGGTGGAGTGCATCGCTGCTCAACAGAGCTGGATGGCTTACTCTCTCCTCTGCTGTCCTCAGCGCCGTTCCCTTGCATTACATGTCAGCTATGAGCCTCCCTAAAACCACAATCCACGCCATTGACCGCCGGCGTCGGGCCTTTTTCTGGACTGGTGAAGATTCTTGCCATGGGTCCAAATGTCTTGTTGCTTGGGACAATGTGCAGATGAGCAAAGAAATGGTGGACTTGGGGTCAAGGACTTGGAATTGCAGAATCGATGCCTCCTTATGAAATTCATTGACAAGACTTTCTCGAGCTCTGATGCCCCCTGGAAAACTTGGCTTCTCCAGCAGGCCACTCCTTTTGACTCCTCTAGCCGTGGTACTGAAAGTTTCCTTTGGAAAATTATTAATGCCGAGCTAGTCACTTATCGATCCCTCACCTTTGTCAAAGTCTGTGATGGCGCTTCTACCTCCTTCTGGTTCGACCATTGGTTGCCTGATGGTCCTCTCCACCTCTCCCACTCTGCTCTCTTTTCCCATACCACTAGGCCTAATGTATCTGTGCAGATGGTTTTTCAAACGAATTTTGATTTGTGCTTACGCCCTAGGCTCACTAATGCTGCTAGTTCCCAGCTAGCTTCGCTCTTGGCTTGTTTGCAGGCGACGTCTCTTGTTGATGCCTTCGACCAACGTCTCATGAAGCTGACCGGCAGAAGCTACACCAGCAGAGATGCGTATTCTGCCCTGACACCCAGCCTGGAGACCCCCGATGCTCATGCTCACCATATTTGGACTTCGCGTGTCCCTGCCAAAGTCAAGATTTTCTCCTGGCTGTACTTTAAAGACAGGTTAAGCACTCGGCAAAACCTTGTGGCCAAGCATGTCTTGGATGACACCCTGTGTGAACGCTGCTCGGATGGCATTGAGGACAGAAGGCACGTCTTCTTCGATTGCCCGGTCAGCTCTTCAGTGTGGCGGCGACTGAGGCTTCCAAGCCTTGCGGCTCTTTCGGGCGCAGATGTCTGGAATGCGCCGATGCCCGCTCATCCGGAGAGGCTTTGGCCCTTTGTCCTTCGTGCCATCCTCCGGAGGCTCGGGATGCAAGAAATGGAGCGGTCTTCAGACACGAACACCACACCGCTCGGTCCATTATCTCTAGGATTTGTGATGATCTTGTTATCTGGAAACACCGGCTCAAAAATGAGCATGATGTAATTTGCTTGAACCATTGGCGCAATCGCCTCCTGTCCTGTAATACTGTCACCAGCTCTACTCCGGTATGAGCTTTTTAATGAAATTGTAGGTGGGGAAGCTCCCCCCCCCCCCGATGAGTTTAAAAAAAAAAAAACCCCAGCACAAGCAAAGGCATCCGTTCTACCGTGTTTGTGCGCACCTCTCCTTCTCACCTTTTGTTTCACACAAATGCTTAGGACCTGTTTGGAACGAAGAAATGAAAAAAAAAAGGAAATGAAGGAAGTACAGGAAATAGGTAGGTGAACAAGGATTAGTGAGCAATTAGAGAAGACTTTGGTAGTGGTGGAAATTAGAGAAGGAAGCAGGCCTTTTGTAGGACATGATCAGATTGCCATTGTTGAACACAAGCAAAATGATTCTCTCATATGGTCTGACCTCCTCAAAATCAAAGGAATATACCTACAAAGCAGCAAATTAAGGTGCAAAATGGTGAGAACACTAAGGTTTGGTTGGACAGATGGCTGTATGATGAGCCTCTGTCGCTACTCTTCCCTGACCTCTTCAAGTTGTGTGAGCAAAAGGAAATTAGTGTTGCTCAATTCATTAAAGAAGGAATGAGACTCGGGATGGCAACCTCAATGCTGAAGAACAGAACTGATTGCCTATCCTTGCTACATGAAGGTTTTGATTTCAGTATCAATGGCGATAAATGGGCGTTAGGATTAAAGTCCGTTGTGTCTGCCTGCGAGCAAATGGCATATATGAGTACTTTGTTTTCCAGGTTCTTTGTACCGACTGTCTGGGAACGTCTTATTTTCTTTTCTGAAACCATCTCTAAATTGTTTGTATTTCCGTTAGTTACATGAAGGAAATGGGGAATCCCCTTGGTCGAAAAAAAAAGGAACAAGGATTAGTGGACCTTCAGTGATGCGGCATCGATGCTTCAGCTGATAGGTCATCGTTGGGTTCACCCGCTAGGAAAAGTCGAAAAGACATAGCAGTAGATTTTTTTTATGAGCACTTTATTTTAGCTTTTGTCCATTTCTAGGGTTGTAGCATAGATTAAAAAAATAATAATTTTAATAATTTATCATGCGTAAAAAAAACTTATACTCGCTTAAAAACCACATATCAAAGACGACGATTAGCTTTAATTTATAGTAATGCTTCAAGACAATATATTTCATAACAATGAATAATTTAAATACAAATACATTGGGGACTAGAGTTTCAACTTAACACTAGACTAGAAAGCCTACATGCTCATTCCACGAGATGGGCTAAACAAATAAATTTTAAAAATTCTTTAACAAAAGGATTTGGTGATTTTAACGATAGACCTAGTCACTATCCATATTATTATTATTTTATAAATAATTACCGACCTCAGTGAATCCTTGAATTTGTATATACATTTGCCATTGTGAAACATAATACAATGTAATCCTAATAAATTTGCATCTAATTACATACCTTCCACCATGATAGATAATAACTTATGTAGACCCTTAAATTTGCATCTAAATTACCACTTTTATCAGTATTTTAAAAATAAAAAATATACCTCCAAATCTTCATCTAAGTTACCAACATATGATATTATATTTTTTTACAAAATAAATTATCATAAACTAAATATAAAGACAACGACTTTTAGTGATCACCCACCATTTAGCGAGTAATTAGATTTTGTTCTTTTCATCCTCATGGGGTGGTCTGCTAAGTGAGAAAGCGCTACTCGCGCATATAGCCTCGCAAGTCGCAACTCTATTTTCTTGCTTATAACTGGGTCTTTCAAAAAAATTATAGTACATACTAAACATACCTGTATCGAAGCATGCATCCTCTGTATTCCCTGTGTATCAAACTTCTAAGAAATAATTTTTTGCTTTGGAATTAGATATAGTGCGTTGCATGCATCCTCTGAGCCCGGACCAGCTCGGCTCCATATCTTCGTCGATAACGTGGTCAGTGCACCTCGATCGGCCCGTTCACTGTGTACCGGGGAGCAGAGCCATCCATCCATGCTTGATGGTCCAAGATGAACACGACGGTCTCTGATTCCATCCTATAGAAGCTCCACAGCTGAGACCTGTTCCATGACCATCGCTTCAATTCAGAGTCTTCGATGGTGCTCTTGCCTTGGGCGTACGGACGACCGGATATGATGCAAACGTCGTACGCTCCCATGAACTTAAACGCTCGCGATCCTTGATAGATGCTGACTCTGGTAGCTGGAGTTGATGGTGCCATGCATGCTCTAGCGCCATGGACAGCTGCTTTAATTGCGGTTGGTGTGGTTGTGTGCGTCAACCGAGAGGCCATCCTTGGTTTATATAGCGAGCCAAGCCACCAACCGGGAGGCAGGCCATCGATGTGTCTCCTGACTCTAACCGACTAGAATCCAACGACCGAAATTTGGGGAAGCACTCGTCAAGCAGCCGACAAGGTGTTGCTTTCGAAATGGTTTATTTTTTCTTATTAGGAAATTTCCTGGAACCTGCGCGGAGCAATATGGCGGAATTCTTGCCATTGAATTGTTGGCGTGGCCGGCTTTTGACCGCAGCGTCTGAAAATTGTGGCACATCGCGTATCCAGAGAATTTGACGAATCAGGTGCTTCCTAAATTGCCTTGGTTAGCACGGAATAATACGGTTGTACTGTACTACGTTGTGCTGCTTTTTTTAGATTTTAGAAATATGTTGCGCTGAATATACTTTAATGCTCCCTCCGTTCCAAACTATAAGTCATTTTGACTTTTTTAGTATACTCATTTTGTATATATCTAGACATATCAAACATCTAAATGAAGAGTAAAATAAATACATCAAAAAGGTCAAACCGACTTACATATTTTAAGTGAAGATATGTTTGGCGGCAGATTATCGTCCAGGAAGAACGAGGGCAAGGGGATAGTCAGGTCAAGAGTTTACTGGTTAGGAGCGACCAAAATGCCTACTCTCTTTGAACCTAGTCAGTCCATGATTAGACGCTAATTATCAATTACAAACGAAAATGCTATGACAGCAAAATTCCTCTAAATTTACAATCTAAATAAGACCTAGATATACATTATTTTTAGATGCATAGTAAAAAGCAATATATCTAGAAAAGCCAAAACACTCCATAGTTTAAAATAGAGGGAGTATCTAAGCTAGCTAACAAAAATTTCTAGTGCATTGAAACAAGAGAACTAGTAGATGTAATCGTGTCAAGAGAGATTCATCCACATAAAACTCACTTCTTAAAAGATTTGCCATATCATAAGAAACGTTTACATGATAGCTTATTAAACGCAAAATGAAAACTCTTGCCAACTCAGTAGTTTTGCTGATGTGTTACACAATAAATGAGAAAGAACTCCTTTAAAACTTCACTGAGATTAATTTAAGAATACTACAGAAGCTGTCAAGAATTATAATAGCACGATGGATAAGGTTCTATTAAAGCCAACGAAGTATACCAGGTATATATTAATAGAGAAAAAACATTTTACAGATAGAACAAAACCAAAACAAAAACCATCAACCACACGAAAGACGGAAAGAGGCAACAACAACACGATGGATAACTAAGACGTAAATAATCAACTGAGACAAAAAAAAAACTGATAGGTAAATAAACAATTCCTCTCCAGCGTTGATTTTAGAGCAGGTATTATGGATGCGCCTGCTAGCCGGCGGTAAAGCTCCACGTCATCAGCCGCACAGCAGCCGCACAGCAGGGCCGGAGTGGGGAACAGCAGCCGCACAGCAGCCGCAGTAGCAGGGAACAGCAGCCGCAGGGGCATCTCGCCCGCTTTTTGCCGACGTCTCGCGAACCGCCGGCTTCCTTCTCTCTCATGCTTTCTCTCTCATACACGTCAGATTTCGCCGGCTCCCAGTTGATTATAATACCTGCTCTAAGAGCTTGTACCTGTACACGATGCATCCAAAGAATAGTTCGGTGGCCTACTGGCTAATGCCCCGGGGCCCGGCTCAGAACTCAGATTTTGTTGGCCTCTCGTGTGGGCATGTTGGTGCTTCGTTTTCAGTCGTAGCCCACTTGTCATCCACGGGCCTCTGACTCTGCGGTCCCACTAAAATCTCGCTAAGCACACGTCGACGAAGACAACTTAATTTTTAATTGCAAGCTTCTTAGAATTCAGTCGACTGGGCGCATTCAGCGATGGCCAACATGCCCGCTGTCACTCCCTTGAGTGGCTAAGCCTGATGCTTATTGAATGGTTAAGAATGGTCGTCTGGAAGTTTTGAAGAAAACCAGACGACTGGAATATAGTCTTTTCCTTTTAATTGCGTTCAGGCCTTGAGGGAGCCGTGATGATTGTACTGAAAATTTGAAATGAGACTGCTAGATGTGGATAGAGTATTAGACTAGTGGCATCAAATCATTATCTGAAGGGCAGCCCATAAATCGATTGCAATCAATTTATCCTGAAAAGAAAAAAAAGCTGATCTGTATTTATATCTTGTACTATCCCGGGGAAAATGTGGTCTGTGGGGCCAAGGACGTGGACAGAGACGAGGAAGGAACTGGCAGCTAACACGTCACAATGGATAAAAATAAAATGACAAATCATAAATGAAGTTCCTTTGTTCCATTTCACAAGCGCGTCGCCTTTGTCCCCTTGGGAGGGAAGCTCTTGGCCTCTGGTCTCGCCGCCTTGTCACAAAGATATTTTGTGGCCCGCCTTTAATGCTCGAGCTTCGTTTTCACACGACACACCGTGTCCAGCCACAGTTGCGCGCGCTCTCTCTCTCGCTCTGACCAGTGACAGTGACCAGCAAGAATTAGCGAGGTGAGTGTGCTCCAAATGAGGTGAGTTTAAGGCCAAGAGCCAACCAGCTCCTATAAAGGCTACACAATCTGCCACTGGATAGGCAATAAGCAAACGAAAGATCGACATTTCTCGTCCGAAACTATCTCCCTATTCTTCTTCTTCAGTGCTTCGTCCTCCTCTCCCATCATCAGTCCAAAACAGGAGCGATCGCCACTCCCCTGCCATGGTTTCCCAAACCACGCTCACCATCATCTTCGGCTACGCCACCGCCTTCTGGTGCCTCGATGCCCTTTCAGAGGCCGGCAAGATCCAGACCCCGATGAGCGGAAGCTTCCTGCGGCTAGCCGCGGGGACTCTGCTGCCGGCGGCGCTGGCCACCTTTGCCATCACGTCGCTGCTCCTGTTCGCCCACGTTCGCGCGCTTGGCGGTGCGAACGCGGCGGCGGCGGCCCGGCGTCGTTGTCTCCTGGACCGCCTCGCGAACGCGGCGGTGGCAGCAACCGTGGTGGCTCTGCTCGCGGGCGCTGTGCTGCGGCTCGGTGCCCACAGCTACCTCGGCGGCGGCGGCGAGATCGGGTGGCTCTGGATCAGCGCCGGCGCCAAGTAAGAACGTAACCATCCTCGTTTTCCCATCGTACTGGACTACTGGTAGTCCTACACCTACAGGCTAGTAGTGTAGTACTCCTACGTCAGCCAGCAGGTCCTTTGGTCCGTTTTGTCCGGCGAGCTCGTTCGTGACCGTTCTGTCTGACACAGGGGAGCGAGAAAGCGAGGGTCTTTTTTGTTCTTTCTTTATTTATTATTTATTATAACGCAAACAGGGGAGTAAGGGCCAAGGGTGTGGATTTGCTCACTTGTATTTTGAAAGTATTGGTGGCAGTGTAACACTGATGTTCTTGCCGTCAATTTTATTATGTTGTTGTTTGATGAGATTTCGGTTAAATCGTTTTCTTTTTCCTCTCCGTGTTTTAAGCACGAGAAGTGACAATTTCATCAAATCAAGGATTACATCTATCTGATTCTAGTCGTGTCCGCTCACAGAACACAAATACAGAAAATCCTGTACGTATCTCTTTAATCTTGATGACGTTGAAAGCAAAGCGTGTTGCGTGTGTCTGTGTTTTGTGATGCTTTCTTTTCTATTTGTGTTGATAAAGTCTTTCCCTGGTTACCATCAGGAGCAGTAAGGACCTGCAGGTCAAAGTTTTTTAGAAAGGGGCAAGGAACCTTGCCGATTTTTATTAGACGATGAAAAGAAAAAGAAGAAAAGAGAGTTTACAACTTTCACCCCTCGCTACTCTTGCTACCACTACTACTCCACCTATTTACAGAACAAAAAAAGAGCTGAAAAACTACCCGACAATAGCCAGCGACTACCATGCAAAAGGAGCTAGGAGGACTACGCCTACTGAACCATAACCGCTTGGGTCCTAGCAAACTGGAAGCTTTTGATTTCATCTCTACAAAGTTGAGCTACCTGCAGCACCTGCAGACCTTTGTTCTGAAAAGTTCTTCTATTTCTTTCCTTCCAAACATGCCACCAAAGGTAGATAATTATGCCATCGAAGCTCCGTCTGTCGTTTCGCGGGATTAGCCTACGGCACTTCCTCCAGAACTTATGAATAGATCCTTCCCTCCGCACTGTGTTACAAACTGAAAGGTTGAACCAGCTCTTAATCTGCTCCCAGACTTGCTTTGTAAAAGGACAGTCAAGGCATAGATGTGTTGTTGTCTCCGGTTGTGTGTGGCAAAGCTTGCAAATGGGGTCATGTGGCCAGTGTCTCCTCGCCAGGTTGTCCGCCGTTAAAATTTTCTTATGCATCAGCGTCCATGCAAAAAACTTACACTTTGGTTCTGCAAATGCTCTCCACAAAGGTGTGATTCTCAATTTGCAGAAGGATCCTTCGAATTGAATTTGATATGCACTACTAGATGAATACTCCCCATCCTGGGTCCATCTCCATCTAATTGTATCTTCCACATTTTCCTGCAGCTGTAAGTTCTCTACTCTTTCCCAAATTTCGACGTATTCATAAATTTCCTTTGCCGATCTTATTGGTAGAATATTTGCAATCCATCTTCGGTTTAATAATGCTTGTTGAACTGTAAGTTTTTTCCTCTTGGATTTCAGGAATAGTGTGGGTGCTATTGCCTTCGGAGCCACACCATCAAGCCATGGGGAGGTCCAGAACGATGCTGTTCTGCCATCTCCAATCGTCACCACTGTAGATGCGTTGAAAAGGTCCCGATCACGCGCATCGCAAGGAACGTCAAGTCCACTCCAAGCTCTGTCTTTGTGTTTCCATTTGAACCACATCCACCTCAGTCTTAGGGCTCTTGAGAATCTTTCTAACTCCAATATCCCAAGGCCTCCTTTCTTCTTAGGACGGCAAGTTGTTGGCCAGTTCACTAAAGAGTGTCCACCACTGACTTTGTCCGGTGTCTCCCCTCGCCAGAGAAAGCTCCTTCTGATTCTATCAATTTTCTGGATTAGCCATTTTTGTTCCGGGAAAACTGTTAGGTGATAAATCGGTTGAGATGACAGAACTGTTTTTACCAAAGTCTCTCTGCCCGCCGATGAGAGCATCCTCCCTTTCCATCCTGGCAATCTCGCCCCGACCTTGTCTATCAGTGGCTGCACCTCGATCCTTCGCAACTTTCTTGTGTGTAGTGGAAGCCCTAGATATTTCCCTGGGAACTTACAAATTTTCCCAGGGAAGTTCTGTAGAATGGTGGTGACAGTATCTTGTTGAGTGCGAATAGGATAAATCTCCGTCTTTGCAATGTTTATTTTCAGCCCTGAGCACTCTCCAAAGAAGTTCAGGATCTTTAGTAGATTATCTATCTCATCACTAGTCGGACAAGCGAAGATAGCTGCATCGTCTGCATAAAGTGAGCACCTCAGTCGTGCTGCCTTGGGGAGTATCGTCTTCAGTATTCCTTTCTGTTCAGCCCGTTGTATGATGCGCTGTAGAGGATCAATCCCCAGTATGAACAACATCGGTGATAGGGGGTCCCCCTGGCGTAGTCCTCTTGCATGCTTAATAGTTTCCGTTGGCTTTCCATTAACTAAAACTTTTGAGGCCGCCGAACCCAGCAGAGAGGCTACCCAATCCCTCCATTTCAGACTGAAACCCAGGGTTTGCATTGTCTCCAAGAGGAAAGCCCAACCAATTGAGTCAAACGCTTTTGAAATATCTAGCTTGATGAAGAGTGCTGATGTTTTTTTCCGGTGTAGAAGCTGTATGACCCTTTGTGCATAAAGAAAATTATCGTGGATGCACCTCTTTTTTATGAAAGCATTCTGGGCATGCGAAACCAGTGTATCCAAATGTGGTGCCAGCCGATTTGCAAGCAGTTTCGTGATTATCTTTGTCACACTGTTGATCAGACTTATGGGTCTATAATCTGACACTGTTGCCGCCATTTGGTTCTTTGGAAGGAGGACAATGTTCGCTTCGTTTATGAGGTTAAGTCTTGCTGTTCTATGATTGTAGAAACTCTGTATTGCCTGTGTTAAGTCTTCCTTTATTATTGTCCAGCATTTTTTTGTAAAAAATGCCAATGAAGCCGTCCGGTCCCGGTGCTTTCTCTGAAGGCATTTCTTTTACAATTGCCTCAATTTCTTCCTGTGTAAACGGCACATCCAAATTTTCTAGTCCGTGTGGAACATAACCCAACTCCTGCCAATTGATGGCTTTCGTTTCTATGCACTGGAGTCCCCAAGATCTGCTTGAAGTGCGAGTGAACCAGTCCCGTTTTGTCCTCTTGTCGCACCACTGTTCCGTGCCGTGTTATTCTTTCTTCTTTCCTTGGTTATTTTTCTTCGTTCTCAACACACGAGTTTTTCTTCCATGCTATGAGATTAGGCTTGGAATGTTTAGTAGATTTGGTCAAAACTCGTGTGTTGAGAAGGGAAGAAAATATCCAAGGAAAGAAGAAAGAATAAGAAGCCTAATCTCATTTTTGGGCCATCTATTTCACACATTTCTCTTCTCTACTAAAAAGTTCCAAGCCTAATCTCATGTTTGGGCCATCTGGTGCGCTTTAGATAACTTCTTTGCACTCCGGCTGTCTTTTTTTCATTTCCCTTGGTTTTAGCAGAAGCAGTGTCACCACTCAGGAACATGAATAAATAATAGGAAGTCGCAAAAAATTGAATAAATAATGGGGCAAAAAAAACATGAGCTACAGTGGATAGTCAAGTCAAGACCATTTTGTTACGCCGGACAAAGATCCTCCTCTGTGAATGATGTAGCTTCTAGCCTATTTGAATGACACTGTAGCCCCAAAAAATTCCTCCTACTCTAAGAAAGGTGCGCTCAAAGAAATGAATTAGATATTCCTTTTTCTTTTTCTGTCTCTCCATGACGCCCTTTGTACCTTTTTGAACAACGTGACGCCCTTTGTACCTTTTGAACAACGTTGTGCTTCCAAAAACGTGTGAGAAGATGATATAGATGAAGAAAATTCTCTGAATCTGCCGGTGATTGCAAACTGCTTTTCGTCGAAGTGTCAAGTCCTGGTTACATAACTATGCACATTCCCACTTGTAGGAAAAAATGTTTCTAGCAATCAAATGGCTGGAGGAAATACAAAGGAAAATGGCATGATCTTTCCTGATTCATTTCATTCCTTACAGATGAAGCTAAGCATCTATGGGTAGCTAGCCCACTTTAGTTAAGCGAGGTAACTAGTCACTGGCATGTGGGGCCTTGCTCTGTCAGGCCCACGTGTTAGCGACAAAGTCATGGTGCTCTTCAACGCCACATGGTCAAAAGTGCCCAAGATTTCAAAGGAAAGGGACGTCTTAACTTATCTTATTTGTTCAAGTCCAACGAAGCTTCCCACCGCCAAAACAGACATGCGGCTTTTCTCCCAACCCCATCTACTGTTTGAGAGGGGCGAAAAAGGGGAGACGTGAGTTCCCGGCGGCGGATCCACCGGTCCTCTTCCTCTCCGGCGTCCGCCTTGGCACCGGAGATGGAGACGGACCGGGGATTCGGCGCGCGGGTGTAGATAGGTTAGGTAGCTATCTATCTAGTCCTAGGGTTTGCTTGCCGGCGCTGTTCGTCGGTGGAGCTAGGTTATGCTGTGCGAATCCTCGCCGGCTTGCTTGTCCTGGCGTCGTCGGCGAGGTGGAGGCGGCGTCGACGCTTGGGAATAAGTTCTCGCGGCCCCCTCCTTGCCCTGGTGACGATCTCCTCCGGCGCCATCGGGGAGGCCGTGGAGACATGCTTCGGAGTCGACCGGCGGCGCATCGTCCAGGTGCTGTCGTTTCTGGCTCTCTTTTGCAAGGAGACGGAGTTTTCTGTGGGTTTGTGGTGGTTGGCCGGCCGGATCTGGCTCAATCCCCCCTCGGCGACGACGGTCGCCGGCGGCGAGTCCAGATGCGGGAGTTGGAGGAGTTGGGGCGCTGCCCCGGTCGACGGGTGACTGCCGACGGCTTCATCCCGTCTTGGACGGGTGTCTACTTCGACTCCACTCAAAGCCTTCGTGCGATGGGACTTCTCCAGCTCAAGGATGTGCTCGGCGGCTTCTTCTTTGGCGACGGCCGGCGGCGAGGTGGCCGAACACTGGTGGATCTCGAAGATTCCAGGGGTGTCGATGTAAAATTTTTCTTTTCTGGGGTCTTCTGTGATATTTGGCTGGGACAGGTGTCTCCGTATCCTGTACGTACGGGTCTGTATGTGTTTGTATGCATGTACGCTTTTCCTTAACCAGGAATACAGATTCGTATTATCAAAAAAAAAAAGTCCAACGAAGCTTGTGCAGTTCCTGCTAAGCGCAATGCTTGGGACTAAAGTTCGGTCAGAATTAATGTGGCTTGAAAAAAAGGAGAAAAAGAGGTACAGTAATTTGTACTTTGTCAATCAATAAGAACACATTTCATGTATAAGATAGGTTGCCCGTCTTCATATACTATGAGGATTCCCGAGCGTTACCTCGAGTGCGAAGGAGGAATATAATGGGTTAGAATGATATTAACTAATAAGAATTAATCGGTGTATATGCAGAATATTGATAATATAGGAATATGATATAATATATGTATACATTTATTAGCATAATCATGGAGATTGTATCATAGTGGATGATGTGTCTCACTGATATGGATATCATAATTCTTATGTTACAAAACTTTAATTACAAATAATAGTGGATTGCTGATGTGGACATCTAGTGGATTGTTAAGGTGGATGCTTTGCATGTCAAAAGAAATAAATAGCGAAGTTCATAGTGGACCGCTGATGTCGATGATTTGCATGTAAAGAGAATTAGACAACAAGATTTATCTATATAAGAGTTAGATTTGAGAACCCCATTACTAATAACGCAGAAGAGTCAAATAGGTAATATATATAGCAGCGAAATTGAAGTCCGGCGATGGAAGAACGCTTAGACATTGTATAAGTTAGGTTACGGATGCGCTTCTAGAAATTGATCAAGCAGACCCCACACAGTGAAATTCAAATCCGGCCAAGGAATGACGCTTAGAGCATCTCCAACAGATTAGTTAAAAATAATAGCTAAATTTAGTGATTGTGCTATTTTGTAAAATGAATCTCTTTTTAAAAATATAGACTACTCCAACGGGCTATCCAAATTGAGACACTCTATAGGCGTCTTGCGTGTGGAGGACGATTGGCGAGCGGCATAGACGATCTATATTTGGATAGTGAAAGTCCAGAAATGACGAGCTATCTATTTTGGAGAGTCACATGCATAGTCTGTTGGAGAGTTTTTTTTTCCCAGGAATAGCTAAATTTAGCTTTGCAAAACGATTTAGACCATCTCTTGGAGATGCTCTTAGTCTTCTAGATGCTGAACTAAAAGATCACTCACTGTGTAAAATACTCCCTCTATTAAAAAACAGGTGCATATTTATGAATCAACTAATATCAAATTTAACTAGATTTATATAAAATATTATTAGCACTTGTATCTCTAAATAGATTTGTATTATAAAAATAAATAACATGAAATGTACTTAGCATCATAAATATTAATACTTTATTTATCTATTTTGTCAAATTTAAGATTGTTTGGTTGCTCGAAGCGCAAGGTATGTTTTTTTTGAGACGTCGAGTAAATAGAGCATGTTTTACGCAAAAAAAAAAAAGAGCAAATAGAGCATGTACCTGTGATCTCTACAACTTTGCTCTAGTACTGGCGAGGTTCCTCCTTCCCAGTACGTCTACCTCACAAGTCCAATTCGCGGAGACACGATCGGATCTTTGTTTTTTTTTGTGTGTGTGTGTGCCTTTACCTAGTCCTCCAGGCTCCAACCTTTCAGAGAATGGCTTTGTTGCTAGCTGCTCCTTGCCTATGCTCCGCGGATGCTCTCTGACGATGATTGATTGATGAGGCCATTGTAAACCAGCTAGAACTGGAAGAAGCAAACACTGCAAGCTCCTCCTTAGTCCTTACAAACTGCATGCACGCTCCATAGCTTGCTGTCCAATGTTCATGCTCTCTCGATGAACTCCTCCGATCACAAACATAGATAGACATCGGCTTGCTGTCCAATATAATGCTCATGCTCTCCCGATGAGCTCCGCCGATCCTGTCTTGCTTTGCAATAGCCAGTCCCTTGGGAGTAAGGAAGACAAGAAACCCTTCTCCATGATCAAAAATATGTGACAGAGCTCTCGAAGTTCGCCGAAATGTTGCAGCGGCAGCCGCTGCCAGCCCACTGCAGCTGCAAGGTGCAGCGAACGGAGCACTCCGTGTATTTATATAGAGAGATCGAGAGATGCCCAAAGTCAGTGCATCTAGGACATGTCACTTTGACGAATGGGGACAGACACCGGGAAGACAGGCTGGAATCGGCGAAAAAACAAACAGATGGAGAGACTTTCGGTGCCTCGACGAAGTTTCGTTCTTGGAAACGACTGTCAACGCTGGAAATTTCCAGGAAGCTTCCGCGTGGTATTTTCTAGTCTGAGAAACTTCCTGGAAGCTGTCTGCGGGGTGAGGCTGGAGGATTGGATGACAGTGACGCCGAAGCAGGAGGGCCGGCCACCGAGCGAGCAGCTAGCACGCGCTGGGCCGGGGTGCGAGCATGCAAGAGCGAGAACTGCGAGCATGGGCGTCTGGGTGGGTGTTGTTGCATTGGCGATTTGCCGGAGACGACAGCAAGAATCATATAGCACAGGACACAAAGGCGTATGAAAAAAAGAAAAAAAGGCAGCCGGGTGGTGGTGATGGAAATCAGAAATGTCAAGCCGCGAGCGTGTTTATCTTGTACGCACTGATGTTGGGTGATGACAACTACTACATCGATCGCTCAAGTGGACACTGCTCTTTTTCTTCAGGCCAGCAATGATTCCTTGCGGTACTTACTTTCCTTTTGGAACGGTGGTGAAGAAACTGCTGGCCTTGTTTAGATTGCTAAATTTGCCACCAAATTCACTATGCAGAATTCCTATTCCCCGTCACATCAAAAACTTGCCACATGTCCAAGATCTAAATGTAGATGAAATCAAAAACTAATTGCACAGTTTTGTTGTACTTTCATGGAGGTGAACATTTTAAGCCTAATTAGTCAAAATTTGAATAATTTTTACCAAATACAAACAAAATCTTTAAATAAGACTTGTGACAAAATGATTCTTATCACGCAGAATCCAAAATCGGCCTTAACTAAACAAGGCCAACACGCGCGCCGGATCGGATGAGGTACCTGGACTGGACGTGTTGCTTGTCCTGGGACCGAAGAAGCGATCGTACTTACAAGTTGGATTTGGATCCCTCTGATCCTCTCCCCACGTCGGTTTTGGCTCCACACCGGAGTGACGACCAAACACCAACGCTTCCGGAGACTCCAGCATAAGCGGAAACAAATTGGTGGGCCGTGGGCCAATTCGATTGACTCGAGCTAAGCATGACGACTGACGACCACCACGTGTGCAGCCGGTCACGGCAGCAGGCAAATGGTTCTAGAGTCCAAACTTGACGTCCAGTCCAGGGGAATTGTCCGGTCGTAACGCGAGCATCGATGCGGATGCGGTGGACGGCAGAGGACAGGGACCACCTACGGTCCAATTTTTCCAAGCAGGTGGTGGCGCAGCCTAGCTAGTGGCCAGTGGGCATGACTGCTGGGCCCCCCTGCTGCACACGACTGTGATTACGCAAAGCAAGCGGGATAATGTAATCTTTGTGCGGCCACGTTGACAGTACAAGGAAGCATTGATTCTGACAGTTCTACGAATCATAGCCCAAAGCCGAGGTTGAGACCGTTTTTTTTTTGTCAATTATTACAAAATCTATCTATCCATCTGCTGCATGGTCCTCGATCCATCGGTCCCCACTGGAACTGCTGCATGGAGTACGTCGTGCTCTTCCTGAGTTTGTTTGTTCCACTCATTGTCCTCGATCCATCGGTCCCCACTAGAGTACATGACAGCGACGAGCTGCACGCGGTTGGCTTGCTAGCTCCGCGGTTCGCGAATCCGGAGAATCAAGTCGGCCCCGACGAGATGCCCCGCAAAGTTGATCTCATTCAAAGGGTCATTCCATTCATAACAACTCCACGCCACTTGTCAAAACTCAAAACAAAAACAACAAAAACAAAAAGTTGTAAGATATTGACAAGACGAAGATGCAACCCCCCAATTTTAGCATCCTTGCTCTCGTCATCAAAACCTGTTCCATAGAATACGTGAAAATTAGTCCTCTGTAATTTGATTGGACAATTGGAGTATTGCGTAACTTTGAGAAGAACTGCCATATTTATTAGCGTCCCTTTTGATCATCTTAGTTTTTTTTTTTACGATCACGTCTTGACGCGTATTTCATTAAATAGAGAATGGAGAGTTTTTCTGTGGAATTTTTCAAAGCATTTTGGCCACATTTGAGACCTTTGGTGAAGGAAATGTTGGATGAGTTGAGAGCTGGGAGACTAGATTTGTGGAGGTTAAACTATGGAGTGATTACATTGATCCCTAAGGTCAAACCGCAATCTGTTTGCTTAATATGATTTATAAAATTATCACTAAAACTCTGACCTTGAGGCTTACTGAGGTGATTCAGAAGGTGGTGAGTCCTTTTCAAACAGCTTTTATCCCTGGAAGGAGCATATTAGATGGAATTGTGATCTTACAGGAAGTGTTGCATGATATTAAGAAGTCCAAAATACCTGGGGTGGTTCGAAGATTGATTTTGAGAAAGGCTATGACAAAGTAGATTGGAAGTTTTTATTAGAGGTGCTTCAAAGAAAAGGGTTCTCTGATAGATGGATAGGATGGATTGACCAAGTGATTAGAGGAGGAAGAGTATGCATTGATGTGAATGGTGAAAGAGGAGAGTTCTTTAGAAGTTACAAAGGACTGAGACAGGGGGACCCCATGTCCCCCCTGCTGTTTAATTTAGTGGCTGATGCCCTGTCAGCTATGCTATCTAGAGCAAGCCAAAACAATTTGATCCAGGGGCTGATACCTCACTTGGTAGATGGTGGCTTGACCCATTTGCAATATGCAGATGACACTATCATCTTGCTACACTACTCACCTGAGAATTTGATGAATACTAGAACTATATTGAGCTGCTTTGAAGCTATGTCAGGGATGACGATAAACTTTGACAAGTCTGAACTTTTCTGTATTGGATTTTCTGCCAATGATCAACAACTAGCTGCTGATATCTTGGGGTGCAAGTTGGGGGAATTTCCCATCATCTATCTTGGAATGCCTGTGAGTCACATGAAGATCACTAAGGCTCAGCTGAAATATATGGAGG
Organism: Themeda triandra; assembly: GCA_018135685.1. Taxonomy (NCBI): domain Eukaryota; kingdom Viridiplantae; phylum Streptophyta; class Magnoliopsida; order Poales; family Poaceae; genus Themeda; species Themeda triandra. The sequence goes on along the minus strand of JAENPR010000147.1, from coordinate 997,270 downwards.
AAAAAGTTGATAGAAGGTTGGGAACTTGGCAGTGTGAGTATTTGACCAAGGGGGGCAGATCCATATTGATTGATTCTTGTCTGTCCAGTGTGCCTATGTATACAATGGGTGTATACCAGTTATATGAAGGGAATTTCCAGAGGATTGATTCCATAAGAGGTAGATTTTTTTGGCAGGGTCAGGTAAAAAAAGAAAGTATCACATGGTCAAGTGGGATACCTTGAGTCGGCCAAAAGTGTTTGGTGGGCTGGGATTCTTGGAGATGAGGAAAATGAATGAATGTCTGCTGGTTAAGTGGATTGACAAGCTAGAGAGAGGGGATGAGAGCTTGTGCTGTGAAATTTTGAGGAAGAAATATTTGGGAGAGAGAAGTATCTTTCAAGTGAGAAGTAAAGCTGGGTCACGCTTTTGGAAATCTCTGGCGAGCCCGAGAGAATGCTATCAGAAGGGTAGGGGAGTGTTAGTGAATTCTGGCCGACAGACAAGATTCTGGCTTGACTGTTGGTTAGGCAACTGTCCCTTGAAGTACACTTATGCAAACCTATTTAAAATTGTGAGAGACCCAGATGTTAGTGTCTCAAGGGCAGTGGTTGATGGTGAGGTGAGAATAGATTTTAGAAGACAATTAGATGAGACTCAGATGGCTGAATTGCTGGAGTTGTCTGGTTCTTTAGAGGGGCTAATGCTAAATGAAAATAGAGATAAAAGTGTGTGTCTTCTGGAGAAGTCGATGAAGTACTCTGCTAAATCTCTCTATAATCTGCTGACTTCGAGGGTGTGATAGATAGGAACATGGTATTGATGTGGAAAAGCCCCATCCCCCTGAAAGTTAAAATTTTCATGTGGATGGTGGCCCATGATAAGATCCAATGTGGTACTCAACTTAAGAAGAAGAAGTGGACTGGCCCAGAAAAGTGCTTTTTCTGTGATCAGTTGGAAACTTCGGATCATATTGCTTTTCAATGTCCTCTAGCTCTTTTCTTGTGGGCTTTTCTTAGAGATTCTTTCGGCTGGAGTCTTGCTCCAACATGTTCTAATGAGTTTTTTGAGATGTTAGAGAGAATTAGAGGAACTAAAAAGATGATCTATCTCCAAATTGGTGCAGGAGCTATGTGGGTTCTATGGAGGACGAGGAATGATGCTGTTTTTGAGAGGAAGCTGTTGTCCAACCCGGTGGTGCTAATTCACAAGACGATTTCCCTAGTGAAGACATGGAGTCCATTGATGAAGCCGAAGGTGAAGCCAATGGCGGAGGAACTGATGCACTTGCTGGTGGCCAACACAACGGTGTGAAGAAGATCAAGGCGAGGATGATCGGCGTGGGGCGAAAAGCTTTTAAGACATATTCACAAGCTACCGCGTTTTTTGTTTTTCCTGCTTTGCTTTTGATGTTAATCGTGGTAAACCTGGTGAGATGAGAGGTGCCCCCAGAGTGGGGTGAGTAGAGGTAGAGAGAGTGATAGATGTGTTTTTAATCCTCATGTAAACTGGAAACCCCAGTAACCAGTTACCCCCTATTACGCATTCTATAAAGCCGGGCGCAAAGCCTTTTATCTAAAAATGGAGAGTTTTCAGACAGTTTACAACAAGCACCAACTCACCCACTCCCACCCATCGTAACCCAGGTTACCAGGGCGGCCAAAAAAGTTCCCTATACAGTTACAGAACAGCTGAACCGATCACACGGAATGCACAACAAAATACGCCACGGAATATCACGCTGCAGCAACTCTCGCCGGAAGCACGACCATCTTCTTGAAAACCAGCCCGACACCAGGCCTCCTCCTCCAAGATGGCGGACACAAGCTGTGGCGCTAGAGTCGCAATTGCCTGGAACGTCCTCTCGTTCCGTTCCTTTCATAATATCCACCCGACGAGAAAGAACCAAGAATCGAACCCTTCCCATGCGCCTTGGGGAAAGTCTTTCTTACATGATTATATAAGTAAAATTAATCTTTACATGATTCAAGCCCTCTTGATTATAGAATGGGACCATAATAATTTAACATAGTCCCCCAACTTGTTGTGAACCAAAACAACAGCAGCAAAATCATCGATGGAGATATATTTTAGTTAACCACTCGATTGATTGAATACGGTGCCGCAAGTTGTGAAGGCGCGATCGGAGTAGGTTTAGGCGAGGTTTATTGGCGGCGAAAACGTAAACGGACCTGCATGATCTAACCTCGTTGGCGGTTGACACCATCACCCCGGTTCACACGCGGTTCGCATCCCCGCCGGCTCGTGTGGTGTTGCCGTGTCATCGCGTCTTTACCCGGAGTCGGCTCGGCGCCTACGGCCTACCACTATAAAAAAAAAAAAACGGGGCGATGATACCATCACACACCACATCCTGCAGCAGCAACTACCAGTCTACCAGCCCCAGCAGAGCGAGGGCTACTACTCGATCGACTGACCTTCCGAGTTTCGATCTCCCCCATGGCGCATCCGGGTATTGTTCCGCAGGCCATTGTGCTCGCCCTCGGCGCCGGGGCGTTAGGCGGGCCCGACGCGCTGCGCCTCCTTCTCTAATTCGCTGGCCGGGGCAGCCCCGCCGTGGACGTCGCCATCTGCCTCGTCGTCATCAGCCTCCTCACCGTCCCGGTGCTCGGCACCATACTGCTGGCGCGCTTCGTCCGCAAGGCGCGCGCGGGCGCGGGCGGCAGCGGTGCGCTGGCGACGGACAAATTCACCTGGGTGACCGCGGCGGTGTCACACCCCCTCATCCTGGCCTCCCTCAAGAGTCCGGCCCAGGAGAGCAAGCCCATCCGACTGCGAGGAGAGGAACCAGGAAGAGGCCCAGCAACTCCCGAGTGTCTGGCCCGGAATGGGTCTGTAAACTTTGCAACCCAAGCCCATCGAGTGAGGTACAAGAGTGAGAGGATTGAGAGGAGACGGCAACGAATTTCAGACACAAACCCTAACTCTATTCCCGGACCGCAGCCGGCGGCCGGAATTCGAGCTCCAGTCCGCAGCCGACGACCGGAATTATCGCTAGTTCATGTGTGAGTCGGAGTCGGATCGATCCGTTGGCACCGCAGGGACGGCGGTGCTGACATCTGGTATCAGCTCCCTCGAGCCGAGGGGAGCGCCGCGCGCTGGAGTCGGCGCCGGCGGAACACCACCACTACACCCGCCGCCAGAGCGCCCGCGGCGTGATGGAGCCCAACGTGCGGAACACCTTCGACGAGATGCTGAAGAAGCTCGAAGATCTCGACACTCGGTCCGCGACGAGATGGGGGGAGCTCGAGAAGCGCTTCAGCGACGCCGAGGCGGATCTTCACGAGCGCGAGCTCTCCGTCGACGGGCGGATCCACACCCTCGAGCAGTTCGCCTCCGCGCGCATACAACGCGGCGGTGGTGGCGGACAACCGGGGAGGCCATTTCGAGGTCCGCCTCAACGACTGGAAGGGCGCATGGAGGAAATCGAGCGGATCCGCTGGATCGAGTGCCAAGATGAGCGCGACGAGCGCGTCGAGATGCTTGAGAAGGCCGTCGGCTACATCCAGGAGTGGCAGATGGAGGCCGACGCCCACATCGACGACATGCGCCGTGACTTCCGCCACCTGCGTCGCGAGGCGCGTCCGGCGCCGCAGCAACCCCTGTTCGCGGCGCCACCGGTGTCGACCGCCGCGCGCCCACCTGCCGGAGATCCGGTCGACAGGCCCAACGGGCACCGCGTTGACATGAATACACGGGCTAGGCACCATGGGGTCATGACGACCGTGGTGCCAAACCCGGCCAATGGTACGTTCCATCACCCCTCTCACCATCCCCCTGATCCACCTCCATCTTCTCCAACCAATCGCCCACCCCAAGCCCGAATTCACCAGCTTTACCCGCAACACGCCCACTCCCAGCCAATTCCCAACCCAGTTCATACCCAGAACAACCCTCAACATCACCCAAGTCCTACACCGCACAACCACTCCCACCATTACCACAACAATTCATACACACTCAATCCAGAGCCCCACACCTGCTACCATGAACACACACCCGATCAATACCACAACCACCACCACTCCATTGTCCCAAAGATGCCTTTTCCTCAATTTGATGGCACAACGCCTCAGTTGTGGATCACCCAAGCCGAGTCCTTCTTTGACATGTATCTCATCGACCCGGCAATGTGGGTCAAGTACGCCACCCTCAACTTCACATCATCAGCCAAACGATGGCTCCAGTCCATCAACAACCGAATTGAGCGTGAACGCACAAGCTGGACTACCCTGTGTGTCATGATCCGTGAGAGATTTTGCAGAGACCAGCACGAAGCCCTGCTTCGCCAGATCAATGCCATCTCCATGACGGGCTCAGCGCAGGATTATGTTGACAAGTTTGTCGATCTGGTAGAACAACTTTCATCATATACCCCAAACCCAGATTACCTCTCCTATATAACCAAATTCGTTGATGGCCTTCGGGAAGACATACGCTCAGTCATTATGATTCATAAGCCACAAGATTTGGATACTGCGTATAGTCTAGCATTGCTGCAGGAGGAGGCACTGGAGACCACGCGGCGCAAGGACGGTCGCCGCTGGGATGCGGCCGGGAGCAGCCGTGCACCCTCGTTTCGTGGTGCTGTGGCTGTTCCGCCACCTCGGACTGACGACAAGCCTCGAGAAGACGGGCGGCGCGCCGACCGCCGCGGCACCCTGGACGAGAAGCTGCAGTCCCTGCACACCTACCGCAAGGCTCGTGGACTATGCATGCGCTGCGGCGAAAAGTGGCACCAGGGCCACAAATGTGCCCCCAACCTCCAGATGCATGCCCTCCAGGAGGTCTGGGCAATGTGTCAAGATGCCTTCTCTGAAGAAGATGATGCTTATACTCCGACTAAACAAGACACTCCTCAAGATCAGGCATTCCTTCTGTCCTCCACGTCTTCCCCAACAGCTCCAATTCACCCTATGGCACTCCAGTTCCGTGGGCTTATCCAGGGTCACCACCTCAACATCCTGCTCGACTCTGGCAGCGCAAACTCCTTCTTGGATTCACGCCTTGAGAAGCTGCTGAATGGCGTGCAGCTGCTAGACAACCCAACAACAGTGAAGGTTGCTGATAGGAATTCAGTGCCTTGCACAACACACATCCCCAACGCCAAGTGGTCAATCAATGGTCATCTCTTCCATTCCTCTCTCAAGTTCATCCCAATCGGTTCATATGACATGATATTGGGCATGGACTGGCTGCATGCATTTTCTCCAATGAGAGCTCACTGGGTTCAGCGATGGATACAGATCCCTTATGGCCCCCGCAACATCATTCTGCAAGGCTCCATCCCTCCTTCCACAACGGGTGCAGTCCTTCCACCAGAGACAGAGTCCTCACTGGTGCAGCTCTTCCATCTACCAGAACATGATGAGAGTTCACTGCAGGAGCTTCAGCCTGTTCCACCAGAGATTCAGCAGCTACTTGACCAATACTCTCACCTGTTTGCAGTGCCAACAGAACTCCCTCCTAGCCAAAGCTGTGATCACAAGATTCCATTAGTGCCAGGAGCTCAGCCGGTCTCAGTGCGGCAATACAGATACTCCCCAGCTCTGAAGTCAGAAATTGAAGCTCAAGTCAACGAGATGCTGCAATCAGGTCTCATCAAGCCCAGCACCTCAGCATTTTCATCTCCTGTCCTCCTTGTTAAGAAGAAAGACAAGAGCTGGCGTTTCTGCGTCGATTACAGACATCTCAACGCGCTGACAGTTAAGAGCCGTTTCCCTATACCGGTGATCGACGAATTGTTGGATGAGCTTACAGGTGCCAGCTGGTTTACATGTTTGGATCTGTGTGCGGGCTTCAACCAGATCCGCTTAGCACCTGGAGAAGAACACAAGACAGCGTTCCAGATGCATTGGGGGCAGTTTGAGTTCAATGTCATGGCCTTCGGTCTCACTGGAGCACCAAACTCCTTCCAGGGCGCGATGAACACACTCTGCATCCAGCCCTCCGTAAATTTGCATTGGTTTTCTTCGACGACATCCTGATCTATAGCAAGTCCTATGAGGAGCATCTACACCATCTGCAACAGGTGTTTGATCTGCTGACCAAAGACAAGTGGCTCATCAAGCTCTCCAAGTGTCGGTTTGCCCAACGATCAGTAGCTTATCTTGGACATGTGGTCAGCTCCAAGGGTGTCGCCATAGATCCATCGAAGATAGCTGCAATACAGTCATGGCCTGTTCCAACAGATATCAAGCAACTACGCAGCTTCCTCGGCCTGACAGGATACTACCGTAAGTTTGTTCAGCACTATGCACTCATTGCCCGGCCACTGACAGACCTGCTGAAGAAAGGAGTGATGTTTGTCTGGACTGCAACTCATACACTAGCATTTGATACACTCAAGAACAAGCTCCAGAAAGCCCCAGTTTTGGCCCTGCCGGACTTCAACAAACAGTTCCAACTTCAGACTGATGCCAGTGACCTCGGTGTCGGGGCGGTCCTCCTACAAGATGGCCACCCACTCGCATACATCAGCAAGGCCCTCGGCCCACGTCTCAGAGGACTCTCAACATATGAAAAGGAGTACCTCGCCATCTTCATAGCTGTAGAGCAGTGGCGCTCGTACCTTCAGCACGGGGAATTCACCATCTTCACTGACCAGAGGAGCCTGATGCACATAACAGAGCAGCGTCTGCAGACCCCATGGCAAATGAAATTATATACCAAGCCGGTGGGCCTACAATTCAAAGTCGTATACAAGCCCGGCGTATCCAATGCCGCAGTTGACGCCTTCTCTCGTCATCCAGCTCCACCTGATCAGCTATGCGCCGTGTCTTCTTCGACCCCTACTTGGCTAGCAAAGGTGGCAGCCGGGTACGCAAATGACCCCTTCTCCCTCAAATTGCTCCAGGAGTTGGTGGCTGATCCTTCTTTCCGCCCCCCATACTCTGTATCCAAGGGGATCATACACATTAACAAGAGAATCTGGGTGGGCGATAACAAGCCCCTGCAGTCCCGCATCTTTGAAGCTCTGCATTCCAGTGCCCTTGGCGGCCACAGCGGATTCCCTGTCACTTACGCAAAAATTAAGAAGCTGTTCGCCTGGGCTGGTATGAAAACTGACATTAAGGGCCGAGTGGCCTCTTGTACTCTTTGCCTGCAGGTTAAACCTGATCACGCCAAGTACCCGGGGCTGCTGGAACCGCTACCGGTGCCCGCGGAGTCCTGGCAGGTCATCTCGATGGATTTCATCGAGGGACTTCCGCGCTTCGGGAACGCAAACTGCATCCTCATCGTCGTCGACAAGTTCAGCAAGTTCGCGCACTTCATCCCGTTGCTCCACCCCTTCTCGGCGCCGCAAGTAGCGCAAGCCTTCCTCGACAACGTCTACCGCCTCCACGGGATGCCGACGCACATCGTGTCGGATCGCGACCGCATCTTCACCAGCAACTTCTGGCGGGAGCTGTTCAAGCGTGCGGGGCCTAAGCTCTGTATGAGCTCCGCCTACCATCCGCAATCTGACGGGCAGACGGAGCGCGTCAACCAGCGCCTCGAGGCTTACCTTCGGTGCTTCGTCCACGCCTGTCCTCGCCAGTGGATCAAATGGATCAGTCTCGCGGAGTACTGGTACAACACCAGCCCGCATTCCGCCATCAACAGATCGCCATTCGCGGTACTCTACGGCAACCCCCCTCGTCACTTTGGTCTGCAGCCGCCTGAAGCTTCTTCAACACCGGACGTCGACGCGTTCCTTCTACATCGATCCACCATGCTCGACCTGGTCCGCCAACACCTCAACAGGGCCAGGCAACGCATGAAGCGGTACGCCGACAAGCATCGCTCAGAGCGCACCTTCGCCGTCGGGGACTATGTCTTCCTCAAGCTCCAACCGTACGTGCAGGCGTCGCTCGCACCGCGCGCCCATCAGAAGCTCTGCTTCCGCTACTTCGGGCCGTACAAGATCCTCAGCAAGATTGGCTCCGTCGCGTACAAGCTGGACCTGCCTTCTTCTTCATCGGTCCACCCCGTGTTCCACGTCTCCCTCCTCAAGGCGGCGCCGTCACCAAAGTACCAGCTCTCTTCCGCGCCTCCAGAGTCTGAAGATGGACTCCAAGTCCCAGAAGCAGTACTTCGACGCAGGCTACATCCACACCGCGGCGGCACCATCTCGCAGCTCCTCATCAAGTGGTCCGGCATGGATGAAGACCTCGCCACCTGGGAAGATGAAGAAGCCGTCAAGCAGCAGTTCCCGTTCGCGGCGGCCTGGGGACATGCCGCGTCGCAAGGGGGGGAGGGTGTCACACCCCCTCATCCTGGCCTCCCCCAAGAGTCCGGCCCAGGAGAGCAAGCCCATCCGACTGCGAGGCGAGGAACCAGGAAGAGGCCCAGCAACTCCCGAGTGTCTGGCCCGGAATGGGTCTGTAAACTTTGCAACCCAAGCCCATCGAGTGAGGTACAAGAGTGAGAGGATTGAGAGGAGACGGCAACGAATTTCAGACACAAACCCTAACTCTATTCCGGACCGGGCCGCCGGCGGCGGGTCGAATTCCGATCCGCGGCCGACGCGGCCGGAATTATCGCTAGTTCATGTGTGAGTGGTCGGATCGATCCGTTGGCACCGCAGGGACGGCGGTGCTGACATCTGGTATCAGCTCCCTCGAGCCGAGGGGAGCGCCGCGCGCTGGAGTCGGCGCCGGCGGAACACCACCACTACACCCGCCGCCAGAGCGCCCGCGGCGTGATGGAGCCCAACGTGCGCAACACCTTCGACGAGATGCTGAAGAAGCTCGAAGATCTCGACGCTCGGTCCGCGACGAGATGGGGGGAGCTCGAGAAGCGCTTCAGCGACGCCGAGGCGGATCTTCACGAGCGCGAGCTCTCCGTCGACGGGCGGATCCACACCCTCGAGCAGTTCGCCTCCGCGCAGTACAACGCGGCGGTGGTGGCGGACAACTGGGGAGGCCATTTCGAGGTCCGCCTCAACGACCTGGAAGGGCGCATGGAGGAAATCGAGCAGATCCGCTGGATCGAGTGCCAAGATGAGCGCGACGAGCGCGTCGAGATGCTTGAGAAGGCCGTCGGCTACATCCAGGAGTGGCAGATGGAGGCCGACGCCCACATCGACGACATGCGCCGTGACTTATCGCTAGTTCGTGTGTGAGTCGGAGTCGGATCGATCCGTTGGCACCGCAGGGACGGCGGTGCTGACAGGCGGCTGCCGTCGGCGCCGCCTTCCTCGTCACCGCGTGCCTCCTCGTCGTGCCCGGCGGTGCCGTCCGCCTCCCGATCGACTTCGCCGTCAAGAACCTGTTCGCGGTCACTGTTGATGTCTATTAAGTGCAACTGAAATAAAGAGGGTTCCGCAAGCGCACAGAATATATCATCGTAGCATTTTAACCGGGAGTAATCCAGGTATCGTTATTTATAATTTTACCACTGGGAAGGGAATGCACTGGATAATGAGTGATGAGCAATGCACATGCGATAATGGAGAGCTTAACCTTGTCTGTATCGATCATCTCATACGGGGTAAGTGTCACATAAAATATAGGAATGAATGATAAATGACATAAGATAAATGAGAGCATTTAGCCACATAAAATAATAGTAATAAGCCATCTCAACTTAGCACTCTAAGCTTATAACACTAGTATGGACTAGGATGATCTAGGGTATAATCCTATGTTATTCTAACTACAAAATCAAAGCATACAATGATTAGTGCAAGAACATCTAGCAATCATGGCGGGAAAAGGTTACATCTATGCATAGTGATATTACCAGAGAAGACAAGAGACATAGCAATGACTTCAATGTAATAGGTTTGTTCTGCTAGACCTATACTCGGGAGAAGGGCTACAAAGGACTCAACAGACTGTCACTCCCGCGATCTACCTCACGATCCGGAATATAGGGTGCAATCGCAGATAAATACGGTCTAGGCACCACGCCTACACAATATTTACCACTCACCCATCGATCTAATGAGCAAGCGCTATACGATCCTATGCATAAACATAATTCTAGTCCAACTATGCTAAACATATAATCAAAGTAAACTAAGAACAATATAATTGAGAACATAATCAAATAGAGCAAAGTCAAGTCGATATAATAGAATAGAATAAAGTACTACTCATAGTATCACGAACAATGATGAATATTACAAGAATGTAGAGGGGAATTACCAAGAACTCCGACAGATCCGGACTCCAAGCTAGGCTTGATTCCCTCTAGATCTATTTCTATGTAGCTATGCTACTAAACTATGGAGCTCTAATTGAGATGGTGGCTCTGGCTTCTCTGAATCCTCTCAGATGAATGAAGAGAGAATGAATTAGAATGAATTAGGGTTTCACCCAGGGGCCAGGGGCTCTGAATATATAGCCCCCTAGGATGAACCACAGCCCTCGGATCAAACCGACCTAAATGGACGATAATTATTCATCCTCAAAGGCGGTGGAGGCAGGATCCGCGAGACTCAACGCCATTGGTCGAGGTGGGGAGTCGGCCGACTCCCCCTTGGGCGACGGCCGGCTGCCCAGTGGGGCCCGGCCTTCGGGGGTCGCCTTTCGGAGTCTTCTAGATTATACTTTTTCACCCGTTCGGTCTTTATCTCTATGTAATCATGACATGTGGGCCTCCTTTGGTTCTCTTTCGATAACCCCCTGCGTAAATAGACAATCACCAAAACTCGTGGAATTCATCGGTGTAACCCCTATATCTAATAGGTGAACTCATATTAGTCCTTTCTCTTGCTGCGTTGACGGTATAAAATTGATACTTAACGACCGTCAACAAACTCCCCCAAGCTTACCTTTTGCTCGTCCCTGAGCAAAGATAGACTCGATGGATTAGGAGTTGCTACAATGCTTTCACTCTTCACAAGTACACATGCGTTCAAACAAGAACTTTCCTCCGGATTAGAGTGAACTATTCTGACTCAAAACTTACTCATATTACCTTTCACCATGGGGCTTGTAACCGTCACTTGGGTCTTGAGTAGTTGAAAGATAGAACGGTCAAGTCAAGCGCCATGTTTCTCGCTCTTTGATCAACTATTATCCCGAGTTTTTGAAAAGTTTTGAAATAAAACTCGAGTTCCTTGTATGAACCTTTCGGTCTCTCATTTGTGGTATTTACGATCCTTTCTAAGGCATGAGTAGTGTATGCCTTCTCTCTTCTCTCGAAATATGTGGTATTTATGGAACTAAGGCATAGTGGAAAGTGCCTTCTCTCTCTCACCCTACTTTCTAATAGGCTTATGTGGAGCTCATAGGTGGGGAGACACTCAAACTCACTTGCATATATTGCATAGTTAAGACATGGATCCAATAGGAACTAAAATAATAATAAAGTCATATGTGCATGTGAATGAGGAAATGGATGATAAGATGATGATAGGATGACGATAAGGAAATGATTATGAGGGGTGATCACTTGGTGAACATCTACTTCTACACTTGCTCCTTCGAGGATAACATGACTCCCTTTATTTGGAAACCTTGAAACTTCTTGAATGGAAGGACTTGGCTACTCTTTCTTTTTCTTTCTTTCTTCTTTTCTCTTTTTTTTATAGAGCAACCAATCCTCTGGAAACGAAACTTTAGCAACGGGGAGTGTATAACTTGAAATGATAATGACCGGAGCTTATATGTAGGCAAATAGAACGGCGATGATTATTCTAGATGTTCACTCCCGGGATAGGAGTAGAACCTTTTCTGGATGAAGTGAAATGAATGGCGTATGTATATGTGGATGGATGGGTGGATGCGTACTCCCAGGGTAGGAGCAGCATAAGTGCGTACCTCCAGGGTAGAGATAGCACAACATGTGGTGAATGCGTATTCCTAGGATAGGAGCAGCATAAGTGCGTATCTCCAGGGTAGAGATAGCACGATATGTGGTGGATATGGATCTATATGTGTGGGTGGTACTTCTAGGAACAGAAGTAGCACAGAATGAGTGTAACATTTATAAAATGGGTGCATGCTTCTGAGGACAGAAGTAGCATAGATCAATGGATGGAGAGCACATAGTATTGACTTTAACATGACTAATTCCTTATGGGTCCACAAAAGATAACCACACTCAATGCCTATAAAGACTACACTCAAGCTACAATGTGATCTATATAAACAGAGATGGGTTTTCCTAATCTAGTAAGCATGAATATATGGCCGTGGTAGGAATTTAAACTCTCATCATAAAGGAACTCATCATGCAGGAATTTAATATTTTCAAAGATAAATTCTCCGAACTCTAGTATCTCTAGGAACAAGATGGACAAACAGCTCAAAACCTTCCCATATCATACCCGTCAACCACCTAGACTTAGATCAAGTATTCGCTACCCACAAGTTTCGGGTTCGAGCAAATCTCAAGTCTAAACAATTGTGTCCAAAACTCGGGAGAGTGCAAGGTTGAAAACTAGGTACTTGAAAGGAATTACGGCAGAGCAACTATTCATCATCTCCATGTAGAGTTTATTCTGGGACTATTTAAAGACAAATTGCAAAAGCTCTCCAAAAGATAAATAAGGAAATCTTTCTACGGGTTTCTATGGTTATGCATCTCTTTTAGTGGTTTTAACAAAGCACATTCTAACAAGGCATAAATAGTTAAGTTGGAAACACTTAGCTTGGTACACGGGGATGCTCTCCCCCAAGCTAGATGTTGACATAGTCTCATTGATGTTGCCGAAAGGCAATGAAGACGTTCTAGTTCTCCAGAGTGTCGTAGATAGTTGCCGTTGGAGACAGCGTTCAAGTGTCGCGGCAGCACTCCGACAGAGACTGGATGTCCTTCGCACTGTTGGCTCTTCATGATCCTTGATGTTCCGTGAAGCTCAAATAGACAACAAAGCTTGTGGAACTGCTTAAGCGTTAGTGATAAAACCTCTAAGTCTTGGTTGTCTAGAACTTCCCTAACTTAAAACTCATTCTAACAGGATCACAAGAAATATTTTTATCTTTTTATTATTTAAGGAATGCGGACAAGGAAAATAAATATGCCGAGAAATTATTTTTGTGCCACCACAAGAATGATTATCCACATGGGGCTTAAAGTTTTTCTGATGCAAATGCACAACATCTTTATTTTCTTTTCTAATGCGAGATAAAAAAGTAAAGATGCAACTAAGATGCAAATAGGAAAACAAATATGCTAAGGTAAAATTACGATCTTTGAAAAGTGAATTGCCGATAAATACCAAGTTACCTCTTGGCGCGGCGTTCGGTGGTTTTAAGTCCTCCGAACAGACTTGTCATGTTCGCTCATTTTTCAAGGGCGCATTGGTTGGCGCCTCGATGATGTCGCCTCTTGTGTAGGAATTGATTCGATTTTGCTTTTACCTTCCACACCTTCTTTGTTGGAGAGGATGACCTTGAGGAGGAAGCTTCTTGGACCACTTGTTTCTCTTCTTGGTAGTACCTCCTCTTCTTCCGCAACATTTTTTTCTTCTTCGGGTACCGGTCTTCATATCTTGACACTTCTCCCTCATAGTCGGCCCATCCATCGTAGTGATGTTCTTCTTGTTCGGCGACGGTACGCCGCCTTCTCCTTGCTCTGTTCTTCTTGGGCTCTTCAAGTGATTATATAATTATTGTTGAAGTAGCGGCGTACCTTCTCGGTGGGAAAGTGGAAGTGAATCTCTCCCCCGTCCCAATATAGATGATAGCTTTGGTGGTGTTCGGGAATGGTCTTCCTAGGATGATTGGAGGATCGTAGTCATCTCCCATATCGATGACTAGGAAGTCGGTAGGGACATAATGGTCATCTATCTGGATGAGGACATCCTTCACTTCTCCTTCGACGAAGCGGAATGTCCGATCCGCCATCTGCACCGTGCATAGGTGGGCTCCAAAGGCATAGTGCCATATAGATACTCATAGGTTACCTTGGCCATAATGTTGACGCCCGATCCGGTGTCATAGATAGCTTTATTGAAAGAGCTTCGTTGATGGAGCATTGAATGGTTGGGACACCTGGGTCATCCTTCTTGATCGACGTGGGGACCCGAGTAAGTGGTCATGCTCCCCGTGGACCGGTGACCATCCTCACTTGTCTCCATCTTCTTGGTCTTCTTATCTTTGTTCTTGCTCTTTTAGCCGGATTCTTCTTCTTCTCACCGTTTGTTGATGAGGGTGTCTTGAACTGGCAGCACTGCTTCTTGAAGAAGAAGGTTTCTCTCTTGCCCTTGATGTTGAAGATGATCTTGGCGGTGTTGGCATACATGATGGCTCCAGCGGTGTTCAAGAATGGTCGTCCCGAATGATAGGGGACCTTTCATCACCGCCTGTATCCACTACCACGAAGTCTGCAGGAACATACGAGTTGCCCACTCGTATACATATGTCTTCAAGTACTCCCAAAGGAACACGGAGTGACTGATCTGCAAGCTGCAAGCACATGGTTGTGTATGCTAAGGGGCATCTAAATAGCTTCTCATATATCACTCTTGGCATGATGTTGATGCTTGCACCGAAGTCACAGATTGCCTCATTAAAGTTAGTACTTCCAATGGAGATCGGAATGACTGGTCTCCCTGGATCGCCCTTCTTGATTGGCAGAGTTGAATCTATCCATGACCCCTTCGATGGATCACTCCGGCTATCTTCTACATTGAATATATCAACAAGATTTGCGGTCTCGAGCTCTTCGGGTTGTCCCGTCGGTTTACCTTGGCCGATGGAGGGAGCAAGGTTAACAAGCCGTTGTACCCGCGACTCAAGTATCTTGTTGAAGCTGAAGCTGACTCTTGATGGCATTGGAAAAGCCATCCATTCATTCTTGAGTGTCTCTAGGACCTTGTCATTTGATGTTAGCTTCTTGGACAAGGTTGTCCATCATCTTGCCTTGATTCAAAACTCTCTCAAAGGCGGCTGGTTGTAATTATTGTAGGAGGAGTTGTTACCTTGATAGTTGCACGAATAATTGCCTAAGTAGTTAGGCCTCTGTGTTGATTCCAACCTTGGTTCTGTGAGGACGATAGTAATTATTATTGTTGTTGTTGTTGAGGTAGTTCACGTCCTCCTTCAGCTACTGGGCGGTTAGCACTGTGTGCCCAGTCTCTCCACACTCTTCACTTGTCATGCGAGCATCATGTATATGCATGACTTCTTTCTTTTCTGTGGCTCTCTCATCGAGCCTCTTCATTAGCAGATCCATTTTGGCGGAGACGCATGTCTACCTCCTTCACTGGTGCATTCCTCCTCCTCTCTTGCGGGTCTCGAGTTCTTTCTTCACTCCAACCTTGGTTGGATGCCATCTTCTCCACAAGAGCCGTGGCCCGAGGAATAGTGAGTGATAAGAATGCACCTCCAGCGAGCAAAGCATCCATCGTCTCACGTGTGCTTGTTCGAGCCCATGGTAGAATGTCTCGCATAAGCAGCCAATTCTCCATGCCATGATGAGGACACTCGAGGATGTAATCTTGAAAGCGCTCCCAAGCTTCGGGACAGTCTCATCATGATGTTGCTTTGAAAGCTTGATATCTTCCCACGAAGAGCATTTGTCTTGCCCATGGGGAAGAATTTCGCCAAGAAATTAGTGGAACATAATGCCCACGTAGTATTCTTCTCCTTATTGGCATAGAACCACTGCTTCACTCTCCCCAAGAGTGAGAATGGGAAGAGGCGAAGTAGTATAGCATCTCTGGGGACATCCTTGATAGTGAATGTGCTACAAATCTCCGTGGAAGTGTTGGAGATGAGCACTAGCATCTTCATGGGCCTTCCCACGTAACCGGCTTGCTTGCACCATGTTGATCGCGCAGGCTTGAGCTCAAAGGCTCCTTCGATGTCCGCACCGGTCCAAAGACGAATGTTGTCCGTAGTGGGAGCCGAGAACTCGCGGAGTGACTTGTTTGCCATGGCTTCAAACGCTGGTGTCAAGTCTCGAACGAAAGGTCGACTTTACGCGCTTCCGACAAACTTCCAAGTTGAGTTGATGATGATGATTGATTGGTCTTCTTCAACTTGCTTCTCGGCCTTCCCGATTAAAGCTTCGGATTGTCAATATAGTTATCGGAAGAGTAGTCTTTTTCATACATTACCCCGCATAAGATATAAAATAAACGAAAGACAAGGGTAAGGCTGTATGAGTAGAGAATGGTGACAATGCTCAATCTCATTATGTAGTGCAATGCTGCTCATTATCCATTGGCTTTCAACCTTCCCGACAACGGCGCCAAAAATGTTTGTTGATGTCTATTAAGTGCAACCGAAATAAAGAGGGTTCCGCAGCGCAGGATATATCATCGTAGCATTTTAACCGGGAGTAATCCAGGTATCGTTATTTATAATTTTATCACTCGGGAAGGGAATGCACTTGGATAATGAGTGATGAGCAATGCACATGCGATAATGGAGAGCTTAACCTTGTCTCGTATCGATCATCTCATACGGGGTAAGTGTCACATAAAATATAGGAATGAATGATAAATGACATAAGATAAATGAGAGCATTTAGCCACATAAAATAATAGTAATAAGCCATCTCAACTTAGCACTCTAAGCTTATAACACTAGCATGGACTAGGACGATCTAGGGTATAATCCTATGTTATTCTAACTACAAAGTCAAAGCATACAATGATTAGTGCAAGAACATCTAGCAATCATGGCGGAAAAGGTTACATCTATGCATAGTGATATTACCGTAGAAGACAAGAGACATAGCAATGACTTCAATGTAATAGGTTTGTTCGCTAGACCTATACTCGGGAGAAGGGCTACAAAGGACTCAACAGGGCTGTCACTCTCGCGATCTACCTCACGATCCGGAATATAGGGTGCAATCGCAGATAAATACGGTCTAGGCACCACGCCTACACAATATTTACCACTCACCCATCGATCTAATGAGCAAGCGCTATACGATCCTATGCATAAACATAATTCTAGTCCAACTATGCTAAACATATAATCAAAGTAAACTAAGAACAATATAATTGAGAACATAATCAAATAGAGCAAAGTCAAGTCTGATATAATAGAATAGAATAAAGTACTACTCATAGTATCACGAACAATGATGAATATTACAAGAATGTAGAGGGGAATTACCAAGAACTCCGACAGATCCGGACTCCAAGCTAGGCTTGATTCCCTCTAGATCTATTCCTATGTAGCTATGCTACTAAACTATGGAGCTCTAATTGAGATGGTGGCTCTGGCTTCTCTGAATCCTCTCAGATGAATGAAGAGAGAATGAATTAGAATGAATTAGGGTTTCACCCAGGGGCCAGGGGCTCTGAATATATAGCCCCCTAGGATGAACCACAGCCCTCGGATCAAACCGACCTAAATAGACGATAATTATTCATCCTCAAAGGCGGTGGAGGCAGGATCCGCGAGACTCAACGCCATTGGTCGAGGTGGGGAGTCGGCCGACTCCCCCCCCTTGGGCGGCCGACTGGCCAGGCTGCCAGGTGGGGCCCAGCCTTCAGGGGTCGCCTTCTGGAGTCTTCTAGATTATACTTTTTCACCCGTTCGGTCTTTATCTCTATGTAATCATGACATGTGGGCCTCCTTTGGTTCTCTTTCTCGATAACCCCCGAGAAATAGACAATCACCAAAACTCGTGGAATTCGTCGTGTAACCCCTATATCTAATAGGTGAACTCATATTAGTCCTTTCTCTTGCTGCGTTGACGGTATAAAATTGATACTTAACGACCGTCAACAGTCACCGTCGTTGCCATCTGCACCGCGTTCGCCGCCGCAGCCACCGGCTCCCTTCCCTGCGCCGTGCCTCTGCTCCGCCTCCGCTTCTTGCGCGCGGCGGGTGGCGCCGGCGGGCCCGCGCCTGCCACGCAAGCCACGACGAGCAAGATCGTGTTCCTGGTCGCCGTGTCCCTCGTCACCGCGTGCCTGCTCGTCGTGCCCGGCGGCGGCCTCGGCGGCGCCATTAGCCTCCCGATCGACTTCGCCGTCAAGAACCCATTCGTGGTCACCGTCCTCGTCGTCTGCGGCGCGTTCGCCTTCGCCGCCACCGACTCCCTTCCCTGCGCCGTGCCTCTGCTCCGCTTCTTGCGCGGCGCGGTGCAATTCCTCTCTACTGGTGCAATTTTTTTTAGTGGTTCACAATTCCATGTATCCAAAGGCAAAAGGTTCAGTTCTTCAGTAACAAGATATTGAACGCTTAAATATAGGAGACCACATGTCTATGATGCCTTGCTTCTTAATCCTACATCATAAATTCATAATACAACTCAGACCAAAGACCACCTAACAATACATCGGCCAACTTGGCACCTAATGTTCCATTGCGTCAAACCAAACAAAGATTCGTCTAGACATTAGTAGAGTCCACGGCAACCAAAAACGCCTAGTAGAACTGTAGAACAGAGAGAGTGAGATACAACAAGATGCATCTGCTCCAAGGCTCCGAAAAAGCGGCCAGTCGCCAAAGAGCCCCCAACCCGGATGAGTACTAGCCCTGCAACCAGATAGATGCGTTAGAACTTATAGAATATAGAAACCAACATTGCAGAAATAATATGATTCCAAAACATTTACTTCAAGTGTTTTTCGCGAGTCATAGTGACAAGGCATAATTTGAAGGGCGGACTGTCCACAGTTCAAAGACAATGTCAATGGCTATGAAATAGTTTTTACTCGGAAAGGGAAAGGGGTAAAACTAACATGTTTTTTTTATATGTCAAGCGGTGACTACCTTATTCCAATGAGCACTAACGTAGAAAACACACAAATACAAATCATCAATTTCAGTTTGCTGTTACAAAAAAGCCGAGAAAGCTGAAATAGTGTAGCTCCCAAACAAATTAACTTGTGTGACCAACCCTAGCTAGATTGAACATTGAATGGCATCTCGAGATTGCAATCCCAATAGAAGAATAAGCGAAAACAAAATATAACCAAAAAGTTTGTGTATCGAGCTTAGGATGATAAGCCAATATTTTACAGCAAACATAGTCAAAAGACATCTTTTCGTACACTAACAATGTTGTTTGGGAGAAACTACTATGGTACAACCACTCAGCTCAGTTGCTTTATAACATAATTAGTGGGTTTAAACTGAATCAAGCGAGGCCGTCACAATCACATGTACTGATGTATAACCACTAGAAACCACAAAGTTCCATAAAGCTATGCCAAGTGAACAGATAAAAGCTTTATTTAATGTTTAGAATATCTGCTTAAGCACCGGAGGTGGGGAGTTCACAAATATAGGGTCCACTTCCACTATATCGAAACTGATATCAACAAACAGTACCCAGAATAAACACATGTAAACAATATCACAGCCTCACTGGGAGAAAAACACTTCTAGATTTGAAACAATCGCCCAAATGTTTGTCAATAAATTAGCTCTCGTCTTTTCTATTTCATTCATAATTTCTTGAATACTGTGGGTGCTCCAAAAAATTGGTTTTCGGAGTAGAAGGCCACATGGCAGCACCTTTACAAAACAGCAAGCATATCATGAGTGGCTTCCTGAATGCGCTTTCAGTTTGCTACAACAAAGGATATTCAGCACAAGAAAAAACATGCTAATATGAACAGACTGCAAGTCTCTACAGTAAGCAAATTGTCCAATTGCAAGTAAACTATGTGGTGACCATAAGGTCTAAGACTTGGATGAAACCACAATCAATGCTGTACAAACATAAGTCTATTCCAGCATCACAATTACATGACAATAATTTAAAGGTCTGAGAACCACAAAAGCCAAGACAATTACCTCTCCATATTCTTGAATCCTCCTTGGTGACATAGATGGCAGGAAACCAAAATACGCAAAACAAGTAGGAGCAGGAAAGGCTGGATTTGACGTACGCACCCTCTCAATATTTAAAGACTTAACCTCGAGAGAGAAGAACTCGAATAGATATCCTCCTGTTCTTTTTAAAGCGTGTTAGGAAAACATATCCTTCACTTGACCACTCATAAGAAATGTAGGAGTACCATGGAAAGGCAATGGGATGGTACTCTTCAAATGCCACTTATGGGACTTCTCACGCCACTTTGCAACAAGGTGTAATATTCCAAAGATTTTCCTTCATCAAGTTCACGAAACATTGCAACCTTGCCTTCCCCTGACTCTACAATGACGACACACCTCTCTTCATAACTAGGAAGGAGGTCATACGTGGATAACTCAATAGGAGGGAGGTCATGCGTGGATAACTCCATAGTGTTCATGTCAAGCTTGAGCAACTTGTTTCTGAAGCTTACTTTCCAGTAGAAGCAACCATAGACGCAATGGCCTGAACCTAGCCCGTGAACTTGTTCAGACAAGCCTAGATCAGCCCAATTGATAGATGTACCGGCATCCCAATGACCAGAGCTTGTTGAGAAGATAAATACCGCCAATTTTGTCTCGGAAGTAATCCAGCAGATAACACTCAACGATGTTTCCTCCATGTTTCCAGAAGGGATCAATGACGCCCCGAAACCGAACATGTCATGGAGGCCGACGGAGGCGAGCAAGTCGTCGGTAATGGGAGGCAGCAGCAGGTATCTCCGGGACAGGGGGCCGCAGACGGCGAGGTCCGTAGGGTGACGCTCTATCGCCATGAACTGCACGGTGCAGCGTGCAACGAGGACACGCCCATTACGGACATCACAAGGATACCAGGGTCGTGAAGGAAGGAAGCCTAAGAGGAAGTCAGCGGTCCGGGCGACGGCACGGGCGACGGCAGCAGAGGGATGTGTGGGCACGACGGGGTGCAAGGCGTTTGTGTGGAGGAAGCCAAGAAGCTGCGGCGGGTGGACGGAGCGGTACCGGCGGAGGAAAGCCGGGTCGCTGATGAGGCGGCGGAAGGAGACGTAGGTCGCGGAGGCGCGGGCGAGGTCCGCGGGGGATGCGACGCGGAGGAAGATCTCCTCGAGGAGCTCGCTGGGGAGTGCCGGCGTCGGCCGCTCCGGCTCCCTGGCATCGAGGCGGGGACGGATGACCATGGCCGACGCGCCTCCCGCCGCCGGCGGAGAGAGGAATGGAAGCAAGGGTCGAGGATTTCGGGCGGATCTTGGGGTACGCCGGCGAAGAGATTTACCCTTGGCGTCCATCTTTGCTCAAATCACTTGTCACTGCACTGCAGAATCCCCAATAACTAGGGTTCAGACTTTCAGACCATGGAAGAAGAGAACAAGGAAGAAAAATAGGAGATGGAGAGAGGCGCACCATGGGGATAGGCCTGAGAAGTCACCGCCGCCGCCTTCGTCGACGAGGGGAGAAGCGTCGGCGTCGCCGCCGGAGGGGAGGAGCGCCGCTAGAGGTTGCGGCAGGTAGAGGTCTTCCGTCTTCGTGCTTTCCCTCAGTATAGTAGCTGGGTCGTTGGTGTTGGGCCAGCCGGTCAAATTGGATCCAATTTTTTTTCCCCTCCAGCTATCGTGGAGTTTTTTCCTTTTTTTTTGACAGGAAACATATTATTAAATTTAGCAGCAAACAGCTGCAATGAGTACAGAGTTCTAGAGGTACATCATCTAAAGCTCTCTTTAGAGGACAATGAGGAGAGTGATCAGGATTTATACATGAAACTAGAATCTTGTGAGTGGAGCTGCCGCAATAAGAATGACTAGCTCTAGCCAAATCATGGGCAGTTTGATTGGCTTTCCTATCAATTTTCCTTATGACAAAGGTTGAGGAGCGAGTTGCAGCATGAAATCTTGCAGTGAATGGAGCAGCTCTCCAATCTAGCTGGCCAACTTCAGAATCCTTGGCAAGAGTCTTGGCAAGGATTTGGCTGTCAGTGTGGAATGTTGTGAAGGGAGCTTCAATTGTTGTGCTGATGAGTGCCGCAACATATAATGATGCCGCTTTAGCTGCCAAGACAGTAGGGCAGCTCTGAACCTGCAATTGAAGACGTAAATCAAAGGCTCCTGAGGCTCCATAGATATGGATGCCTAAGCCTGCCTTCCTCATCCTGGGTTGTGCGCCATCTGGGTTCATGGAGGCATCCGAGAGAAGCATTGGAGCCAATCAGAGCCTCTTCATGGAGGCATTCTTGGTTAGATAACCAATTTAGCTCAAATTTGAACTCTATTTTCTTATTATGCCTGGGTGCCCCAGAGAAGATGATCAGAGGATTGTGATCAGAGACTTCTCTTGGGAGTTTTCTCACCCCAACCTGAGGGAATATATCTTCCCAATCTTTGGATATAAGAATTCTATCTAGTCTTTCAAGGATGGGGATTTCCTGATTATTAGATCAGGTATACCCTCCTCCACACATTTCCAATTCCTTAAGCTCATGAAAGTCAATCAAAGTATTAAAAAGATTGGAAAATCTTTGCACCCCTTGCTGTCTGTTTCTTTCATATGAGTATCTTATGATATTAAAATCTCCACCTATTAAAATAGGTTCAGAACTCTTGGAGCAAAAGTTAGATAACTCAGCTAGAAAAGGAATTTTCCTATCTTCCCGAGCAGCCCCATACACAACCAACAGGTTCCATTTAATTCTATTGGTTTTATCCCAGGGACATAACTAGGTACTGCTCCTTAGCAACAATTATGAATTTAGAGAAGGCAAAACGTTTTATAATTTAGGACAGAGTGACTAATAGAGTAGCAGTAGTATATTGTTGTCGTCGGGCTCGACCATCCCGCTATTACTGATAACCTAGACTCGTCGTATGTGTCAGGACTGTTGTTACGGTCTACACCGTTGCTATGCTAACTGACATGATGCACGCTTATTTGACGGTGTACAATTTTTTTTTTCGCCATTTTCAGTTGAGTTTGAGTTACCCCACACGATGTATGTCTAGCTTTGAGTCTAAACTGCTTTCTTTCCCAATATTTGGTTCTCTTACTTACACATTAGAGTTGGAGATGGTGTTTCTTTTTCCAAAACAAATGGAGTATAGCTGTAACTTTGGAATTTTCAGCTGTGTAGGTACGTAAGCGATGACGACACAGCCAAAAGAATAATAGTAGTAGTATAGCACTACAAGCAAGCAGCCGATTGGCCACTGCATGCCACATTGCCACGACCCATCTGCAAGTAGGGCGATACAATCTGATCCACAGGAAAGAGCAGCCTTGGTGAGAAAGGAACGCGTAATAAACGAGGGCTCTTGTGTCATCTTAGCGACCTTGGACGATTTCTTCTCCTTGCGCTACAGAAAACAGGGGAGGCCGGGACGCTGGCCGTTCGGAAACAGGGGAGGATGGGCGACGACCGTACTGACCACAAGCCGGAAAGCTGGTGCTTTTTTCTAAAAAAAAAATAGACTTATCTATTTTTCTAACCAAGGCTGGCTCTACTTTCATTAATCACAACGGAAACCATATGCCCAAAAAAATTATTACGATTTACTGTATTTGTTACTTGGAAACATCTTTACAATCGTTTTGATTATTTATTTTTATTTCAGTTTTCTCTGCCCATGCATCCTGTTGCATCAATTGGCATAAACCTCATCTCCTGTTTATATTTTTTTTTTCTCACTCTAATTCTGAGGTATCCTTCAACTTCCTCTTATGAGCTCCAATCCTATATATAAAACCACTGTTCAAGCATCTCACAAATTGTTTAATGATAACTTAGCTCTCTTATAAATTTAAATTTCGAATCATTTTGTACCTTCTCCTGCCGACCCATTGTTGGCAATTTTTCCTAAAGCGTAATCAAATTTATCACAATGATAATCATGGGCACACTTTAGATCAAGGGTATTCAACCGAATACCCAAAAAAATTGGCAAACATTTATATATATAGTATATACAGTATATGCTAGGTATTAGAAAAAGTAAAGAAAAGAAGGTAAATCCGGTGTCTTGTCAAAGCATTTGGCTCCAAAAGCTTCTCATATCTCTTTGTTTGTGCTCCATATATATTCTAGACTTGCATTAGTTCATACTTGTTTAAAATATTTTAGAGAAAATTATAGCCTTTGATAAGCTGTATAAATTTTTTAATGTCCTTTATGATTTTGAATACCCAAGCTCAAAATCCTGAGCTCAGCCACTGCGGTCAGATATCTGTTGGTCAGTCTCATCTTTGCTCCAACATCCATTAGCGCTTCTAGCTTTTCTAAACAAACAATGGAACCATCATTGGTGCTAGTGAGCTATTGGTCTCAGATCCGCCACCTATGTCGTCACTCTACCGCACTGTTATCGACCATGCTATTACCACTTCTGTTTTGCAGTTGTGACCACACTGTCATTGGCAAATGTATACTTAGAGCCCTTTTATGGTGGTTGGGGTACTTCCTGGTTATTCTCGGTGACTAAGCAAATATTCAACGCTAATTAATTTTTAAGTGGAAGGTTAGAATGGTAATCACGCCCTCTCCCCCGTACCCGATCCCCGTCTCCGAATCAGAACAAAGAGCTGATTCTCTAAATATAGAAGGAACTGCTTCTGGGACATGGCCGATCTCTGCGAGGCGATGCTGGTGGATATGGCCGCGGCGTCCGCCTGTCTGACTCCACCGGACGCGCTGGTGCAGTCCACACCGTCGGGCTCACGTAGCCGAAACCGCACACAGACGGCGGCTTGCAGCACAGAGACTGCATGCGAATCACCAGCGTCACTCGTCGTCAGATGGAGATTTTTTTCTTTAATAAACAATTTGTTCATTGAATTGAATTAGGGTGCAGAGATGGATGGAGCCAAACACATGCATCGTTCTTCGTTCCTGTAGAGATGGATGGACCATGGCCAGGCCGGGACCATAATAGCGGAATTTGACACGCAAACTCTGCGCAGGGGGGAACCGGAGAAGTGCCGATGAGGTGCCCAAGTGCCTGCACCCGATATATGTCAGCAAAGCCTGCGCCGATGAGGAGGCCAAAGCAGCACGGCAACAGCCGCGGAGGAGGGGAGTCGAAGGAGAGGCGAGACAGGCTGGATTTGGGTGTGGCCGTCGACGAGGACGAGGACGGCGGCGAGAATTAGAGGTCCTGGGCGAGGCGTCCGTGGGTGGGCTTGGACCGAGGAGTCAGGACTTGACGCGCGTATGCGTTCCCATTCGGATACGTGCCTACGCAAATGTACTAATTTGACCTTAATTAGAATCTCAGTTAATTGCTGCTACAAAGAATTTTAACAGACGGTAAAAAACTTACTATACTACCCTTAATTATATAAACAAATTTCAAAATTAGAATTATCATAAATTTTTTTAGGCACTGATCTCACCAATTTTGGTATACACCTGGTGCGTATGGACCCACCTTTTAATACACACTTGGTGCACATCCGGTACCTCTTGAATTGGTAATTCTTGGTTACTATGCCTTTTTAGCCATTGGATCGAGCGTTGTGAGCCGTCCATTTTACGACAATCATTGTAAAATTTCTCGTATACTTTATGAAACTTAAATAACTTTCAAAACAAATCTATCCATACCCACTCCCAAGCATTCAAACTAAATAAATAAAACGTATTGTAATAGTCCTACTAATCTAGAATACAAATTGACTTAAGACAACTTTAAACCCCTATTTTTATTTGTAATTGAAAGGAATATTCAATATTTTCTCTATTTTCTAAAAATATGACAGACCTTGCGATATTTAAAGATATGAAATATTTAATGTTAAGGGCTTGTTTACATACACTGTATTTATCTCAATTCACATAATTAAAGTGGGTTGGGATTAATGTGAAACTCAGTTCCACCCTAATTTGTCACTTAAATAAACATGAACTGATGTGGATTACGAGTGTGTATCCAAACAAGGCTTTAATATATCTGCTGGAATTGCTTCTCCTATCGAATCGAATAACGTAATTTAAGAAAACATGGTTGTATATAAAACGATCGAAGGAGCAGTTTCATTACTTATCTAGACATGTGCCAGACGTGCATCCTGTCATGTGCTGATGTGCCAGCGTATCACTGTTGACTGCAGGCCGGCTTTTGGCCTTGAGTCCATGACCATGAAGTGGTCGAGCAAACTACGCGCCGACGTGATCACCAATAATCCAAACTCTGACCTCTAGGCGCTTCGCACCTGTGGTTGTGAACTTGATCCTCGTAGACTAGTAAGCTCGCTCGTGCACTCGGCCGCCGTAACCGCGGCAATCATATTGGCATGCTCGCAGTTAGAGGAGGCCATGCATGGACACGCAGCTTTGTTGGTGTGTGCCATCCGACATCCGAGAAGCCAATATATAGCCGGGCAAAACCCAGCTCCCGTTGAACCATGAGCGACATCGATGAATCGCGGCGAGCGCGGTCCGACGTGCCTCCCGCTCTCATCCATCGAGTTTCAACGACCGGAAGTTTCCGGGAAACATTGTTTGAGGCCGTCGAGTATTAAGTTTCGGCGTAGTTTGGTTCCTTGAGAAAATTTGCCCAACTTGCGCGGAAATAACTGTTTGATTGAATGGAAACTTCGCTGGAGAGGAAGGAGGCTACGTGTCGGGCGGCTTCCGTGGTTTTGACACGCTAGGCGTTGGTTGAAATTTCGGATGTGATGCGTGGCCAGATCGGGGCAGAGCGTATCAGTGTGCTTCGAGATTGCCTTCGCTAGCACGAAGAATTCAGAGCCGTGGCAGATGCTAGCTCATGGTGACTCAGCTGGCTTGTTATCGATCATGACTACTCACTAGCCCTGACGCCGATTGTAACTATACCATCAGCATCGTACGACACGAGAAGGGGATATTAATTAACTATACTCCGTAACTATACCATCAGCATGTAGAACAGCTAGCTAGCTCTGAGTCTGACAAGAAGCAAACAGGAAACAGCAGTCTTAGCAGTCGCCTCGTGTGCTACCGTACCTACGACTGACGTTATGGGTACCATTTCAAAAAGCCCACCAATATGCATTAAGCAAACAAATTCCATTATTAGACCCATGTGAAAAAGAAAATTTTCAATTGCGGAAATGGGTCGTCAGGTAACCACCACCACCCTGAGGACTGGTATCAGATTTGTACAAGAGCCGATTAGCAATTTATAGGCATGATGATGGGCAACAAAACGTTGCGCATGCATTTGACGTGTGCTGGTTAATTAGGAAGAGTAAAGGAATCATGACGTGAGGATGGTGGTGAGCCATCTTCATCATAGTTAGAGCATCTCCAAGAGTTATGCAAAACTCATTTGGCAAATCTTATGATTTGCCAAGGCCTTGTTTAGTTCCCCCAAATTGGGGCTTGCCAATTTGGCATCTCGCCATCAGAAGATTTCGTTTCTATTTGTAAAATATTATCCAAATATTGACTAATTAGTCTTAAAAGATTCGTCTCGCAAAGTACAATTAAACTGTGTAATTAGTTTTTAATTTCATCTAAATTTAGTATACCATACGACGCCGACATTTTGATGTGATTGGGAATCTTGTCTTGTCTTAAATTGGCAACCACCAATTTGGTGGAACTAAACAAGGCCTAGTGAGTTTTGCATATGGCAAGTGGAAATTTATAGCCTCTCCAATAGTTTGGCATATGGGCTTGGCAAAATTAAAAAAGTAGGCCCACTTTCTTAACCTCCGTCAACTGATTTTTACTCGACTCGATCGTCCTCGACTCTTCGCCTGGCGCCGTGTGCCCGTGCGCGACTCTTCGCCTGGCCGCCGCCACCTGACTCCTTCCCCTTCCTCTCCATCGCAGCAGTCCGGTCATCCCCTTCCTCTCCATCGCAGCAGTCCGGTCATCCCCTTCCTCTCCATCGCAGCAGGCCGATCATCGCAGCAGGTCGGGAATCTAATCAAGGCATGGATCGGTCATACAGCAAACAAACTACGATTGAATCAAGGCACATACATACATAGAGCGAAGGCATGGATCAGTCATACGGGAATCAGATCAAGGCATGGATGGATGACAAACCTCGAGGAGAGGAAGGAGGATGGAGGCACCACGATGGGATCTCGACGGGACGAACGAAGACGATGCCGCAACTTGGCGATCTCTGTTCCTCTTCGACTACACCGATGGGATCTGGACGGGAGAAACGAAGACGACGGCCTAGGGTATATGTAGCGACTGGGAGAAAAGAGGAGGCGGGAGAGGAGGGAGAGGAAGCCGCGGGAACCTCACGGTGAAATTTCAGGTCGCGCGCGGGAGTGAAGGCGGCGACGGGAATTCGGGGATGCCAAGGCGATGGGGAGCGCGAGGCCGCGCGGATATATCCGCCGGTTCGGCTAGATTATGCCAAGTTGGGATAAAATGGCAATGGTTTTGCATAACTCTTGGAGCAATGGTTTTCCATGTTTTGCCAAAAAATCAAGGATGACAAATATGCTTGCATAACTCTTGGAGATGCTCTTAAGTACGAAACGAATTTTTTAGGGTTTAATGGCCCTAATAGACGCATGAACCCAAAGCCATGGTTTCAACAAAGTGCATCATCCATAGTCAATAAACACCCGGTCGTTGCTTGACCAGGCCCTTTTTGTCCTGCACTGTCTCAATCGACACACGGCAGCGAAGTGTACGTGGTGCATTCGTGGCTGGCAGTAGGAAACCAACACGAGCACACAAGTGGTCTGGCACCTGCTGTGAAGTGCTGACTGTGAAGGCTGGCCCGCACACGGGACCTTTTTTCCTTTTGAAATCTCCGATAAATTGGGCCCAGCGCACGGATCGTGGGGCCCATTTCAACCCATGCCGTCCATTTGTTTTATAAAGAAGTCCCGCCTCCGTCCATTTCCTCAGTCATCTCCTTCCTTGGCTTCGGCCTTCAATTTCAAGCAAAATCCAACGAGAAACACCAGGCACGGTCGCACACCTGCTCCGCCATGATTTCGTTCATCTCGCTCACCGTTGTGTGTGGGTTCACCGCCGTCTTCTGCTGCCTCCAAATCCTCGGTGATCCGGACACCATGGCCGCGGCCCAGGATTCGTCGCTGAGCGGCCTGGCCGCGGCCGCTCTCGTCCCGGCGGTTCTGGCGACCCTCACGCTGACCCCGCTACTGGCGTTCGCGCACGTGCGGGAGCTCGTCCGTGGCAAGGCGGCGGGCAACGACGGCGGTTCCGAGGCCACCAGGGCCCGTCTCGTCGTGGCGGCGCTTGTCAGGGCGACCCTCCTCGCGGCGACGGCGGCCGCGGGCGCCGTCGTGCAGCTCGGCGCCGACGGCCACCTCGATCGCGGCCGCGGCGACGTGGCCCGCCTCAACATCAAGTAAAAACCGGTACCCCCCTTCTCCCGACTAGAAAAAACAACATGTACCAGGTGGTTGCAGGCCGACAGCAGCCAGCGGCACGCCGTGCTGCTGCCGGACTCGCAGGCATCTGGACGACCGGACCTCGAGGTCCGCTGCTCCGTTTGCAGCTCGGCGCATGGCGTCTGAGTTGTGTGATTGGGCAATCTGAAGAAGAAGGGGGGAACGGGTTCTGAATATCCATATATGATAAAAAGTTTGTGCCCCCGGGATACGGAGGATTACTTGTTGCCGACCGTACTATGGCTTTTGGTTTGCGGTGAACACTAGTAGTTGTTCACTTTCATAAATAATCCCGCTGTGTATGTGTATTGCTATTGTGTATGGTGTGTGTGTTCCCGATCTCTTGGGCGCTCTTGTACAGTACAGTATTTCAGTTATGTTCTTGTATGCTACTTGTGTTTTGGATCTGCTCTTTCAGTCTCTCTATCATCAAACCATTCGTTCGCAGTACAACCTGGGACATATTGATTGATTTGATTCGAACTAAAACAGTCATGGCAGAAATCCTGATTCTTTTTCTCTTTATAAGTACTAGATTGGATTCTTTTCTCTCTTTTTTTTTAACTAAAAGTATCTTTCACTTTTCGGCGCTTATTTTGGCCCTATCTCTAGGGCCTTGGCCAATAATTATTAGCTTTTTGTGTGGTGATGGATACTTGTGATTGTGACCCGCACCACACGGGTTCTCTTTTCTTTGGCCCTGTTTGGATCCCATGGGCTGAGTTTGGCTACTTTACACCAAACTAAATTTCAAAAGTCCAAACAAAAAGAGGCTAGTTTTTATAGAACAGCCCACCTAAAAAACTATCCCTCTCAAGGGTGATTATTTGGGCTAGTTTGGTGAACCATACAAAAAGCTATTTCTCTCTCTCATGCAAATGAGTCAAATGATTGAAAGACATTTATTGTTAATCTAACCCTTTCATCCAAACACCTCAAGGGTTAGAGCTAGTTTAGGCTAGAGTTAGAGTTAGAAATTAACTCTAGCTCTAGCCGAGCTAGAGGGATCCAAACACGGCCTTTGACTCGGAAGCTTTTTCCCCTTTTTTCTTGTCCTAAATATATATTACATGTGTATCAGTGCATCGTAATCTTGTACTTCTTCCATTTTGAATTATAAGTTATTCTAAAATCTTACAAAATTAAAGCATTTAAAGTCTGACAAAAAAACCTAAAAATTATGATATCAAATAAAATACTACTAAAATATAATTAATAAAAAATCTAAGAATATTTTCTTTTAGTATCATTTCGAGATTACTACTAGTAGACTTGTGATTTACAGTAGGACCGAGGGAGTGAGTATAAGGCGAGGTCGTTTGTCGGTTTCAATTCCTATGAAATGATTGTTGTAAAAAAAATCCTATGCAATGATGACGACAAGCCGTCAGCATCATTTCGTTCGCCGGTCGAAGCTTTTTCCGGACTTGTGGCGGCGCGATCTTGATGGGGATCGCCCGCCGGCCTTGTGCAGTGCGAGTATTACAAGGCGACCCCTGACAACTTGCCATGGCTGTATGATGATGTAACGGAGACGACCCACCATGCAAATCCATGCGTTGCGCTATTCCTTTCGGCGCCTCGGGCATCAACTGGGGTACAACGCGTGGCGCCTGAAACGCCAGGGACATGGAAATGTACACGATGGAAGAAGCATGAAAGCAAGCAAACGAATTGTGAATTTGAGATCCAGAAGCCCCGTTTGCTTTTGTCCGCCACTATCCGCGATAATCGACCAATCACTAATCAACCGGGCAAGCAGCCAAATGGTTCAGTGACTTTGGTGGGCTATCCAGGGGATGATAGGGTTCTATTTGAACTAATTGCTTTTAAAGCTTATTTGGACTACACCTTACGACATGTTCGTCGGCCCATACTTTGCATGGGATAGATAGGGCCAAAAAAGTATTAGAAGATACGTTTAATACCTTTAATAAGGATGAATATAGGAGTAAAGTACTAGTAATATATAATATAACAGAACCAAAGGGGGTGATTGAATAAACGGAAGGGAAGCACTTCAAGCAAAGCAGCCGATTGGCCATTCCATGTCACATTGCCATGACCCGTTGGGTCCGGTCCACGGATAGAATCTGAAGGACGGCTCTAGCGTAGCGTGCTTGGACGAAATGTTCTGCATGTGGTACAGAAAACAGCAGCCTACAGGATGAATAGGAGTAATAAAGTACTGGTAGTAATATAACGGATCCGAGTCACGGAGTGTACTCTGTTCAAAGGAGATGTCGTATCTTGACGAGGTCCTGTGCCTTTTGTGCCAGGTGAGTAGTGGGTAGTGCTTTGATTCGCCGGCCGGTTTTGTAGTTTGACACGCTCCCGGCGTCCGACTAGGCGTCCGTTGAAAATTAGAGGCGTTTTGAGCCCCTGATCGCCATGAGATTTCGAGGAGGGTGAGATTTCGAGGAGGGGATTGAGCGAACCGTCACACCGGGGAGGGCATGTGGGCCCAAGGATGTCGACTCGTCATAGTGCAAGAATTAGTTCGGTGAGAACTGAGAAATTGTGTGCCACCACATGCTTCTTCATCTTTTTGTTCATCACGGGATATATACAGTTGATTTCAGAGCTTCCATGTGCTCATGGAGTCATGGTGACTGATGAGGTGGTGAAGATCATGAGCGCTGAGCCGCTGACGACCGCCACATCACACTTGCCTTTTTTTTGCTTTGAAGCTTCAACACACCGATAAATAATGATCAACAGTAGTAGTACTTCAGCGCTACGACAAATGGCTGTTCGTTCGACATGTTCTACTAAGACGAATGGGGGAAAAGGATGACGTGTACCCTTATCAAGCCAGCTAAGGAAGACTCTTCACCGTTCATACCAGTTCACACTTCCAAAGCGACTTTTAAGTCTTTTAACCTGGAACCATGCCAATGCTAAGCCAGCAATGGTTTGCTCGGCAATGTTCTAATGGATCCCGTTTAAACAATTGCAACCATTTTTTTTTCGAAAATAAACAATTGCATCCTTGACAAAATAAACACCCGCACACGTTGGTTGACCTGGCCCTTTTTTGTTTTGGCACTGAGATTTCAGAGCGTGCATCGATGCATGCCCGTGTTTCTTTCTTTGATTGGGAATTTCTTTCTAACTACAAGTGATAGCTCCATGGCGCGGCTGCAATCTTGCTCCAACCAGCTGTAATTTGTAAATGCACACACAATCGACACACGGCAAGTGACCAGTGTGGGTGGTGCCATTCGTGAGGAAAGCAACACGAGATTTTTTTTTTAATTACACAGTACAACGCAGACGCTCAACACGCACGCACACTCACCCCTATGGACACACGTACGCAAACCCTACCCCTATGAGCACCTTCGGCGATGAGCCAGAATCTTGAGGTTCACGAAGTCACCACAGCGCCTCGTCACGACGGGCACGTCGCCTACCACTTAATGCATAGCGCCGAAAAAAATTCCTAATAAATCTAGACAATGTGTCGCACCCGATTTGAACCCCGGTGAGCTTTCCCAACCACCCTTTGCCACATCGCGCCGTGAATCCCTTGATGTTCTGGGTGGAAAGCAACACGAGATGCTCTGGGGCGCTGGATGTGAGGCTGGCCCACACGCCTTTTTTTTATTATAGGGCCGGGCCCATGAATGCGGGACCCATTTCCAACCATGCCGTCCACTTAAAAACTCCGCCCGCGCGCCGGCCAAGGGAACGATCGCTTCGCCGTTCAACGAACGAACCTGCCGTGCCATTGCTATGGCTTCCCCACGCGCCGCCGTTCTCTATGGCTTCTCCGTCCTCCTCCTCTGCTGCCCCCAGCTCCTAGGCGTTGCCCCCATGGCCGCCCAGGCCTCGCTGCCGTGGGGCCTCGAGCGTCTGGCCGCGACCGCTTTCTTCCCGGCGATTCTGATCACCCTGGTGCTCACACCCCTGCTCTTATACGCACACGTGCGGGCGCTCGGCCGTGCCAACGCCGGCGCCGAGGGCCCTCTCGTGACCAGCCTCGCCAAGGCCACCGTCCTGGCGGCTACGGTGGCTCTTGCATGCGCCTTGCTGCTGCTGGGTGCCGCCGACGGCGCCGTGGTCCAGATCGGCGCCGATGGGCATCTCGATCGTGGCCGGGGCGACGTCGCCCGCCTGAACATCAAGTGAAGTAAGAACCCAGCCCCCCTTCTCCCGACTATAAAAATAACACCTGTGCCAAGTGGATCGCAGGCTTGCAGCAGCCCTGCCTACGGCGTGTTGCTGCCGGGCTTGCCGGCACCTTGACGAGGACGACCGGACCACTGGACGGTTCGTCCTCTGCTCCGGTTGGAGCTCAGCGCAGCGCGTCTGAGTTCCGATGGGGCCGTCGAAGAAGGGGGTAGTAGATTCATATTCTCGAATGTAACAATATTTGGTGCCCTCTGTGACAGTGAAAAAGAGGATGACATCTTATCCTCAATACATGTCGCCGTACTGCTTTGTGCTTTCCGATTTGGGGGTAAAACGCACTGTGTGTATAGTGCCCAGATCTCTTGGACGATCTTGTAAAATACTGTATTGTATTTCAGTAATATATGTGTATTGTATTTCAGTAATATATGTTCTTGTTTGCTACAGACGCTACTTAAGATTTCGATTTGCTCTTTCATCAACCCATTCATCAGTGGCAGTACAAGTAGAACTCGAAGTAGCTTGATTTTACTCCAACTGAAACAGGCACGGCAAAAATTATCTTTTCACCTTTCACCGCTTAATTAATTTTTCTATACTTCGATTTTTTTTTCCTGGTTCTACCGCCAGCAGCACCAGAATCGGTCCTCATGTATTTTTGCCCCTTCCTCTTTCTTTCTCTGTGTGCTGGTTGATTGCACGTAATAATGCTCTTTTCCCGTTGTGTTCCATATTAAACGTGGATTATTTTGAGTACCACAAGATCGTGCCGTGGATCCACCGTGTGGGGCCGTGGGCCCTTGTTGACCTGAGCGCTTCCACGTAACCAAAGTACCAAACGCTTTGCCTTTTTTAACCAACAAACATGGCAAGCGAACAATGAGATAAGAACAACGACTAACCTCGACGCTAAGTATGGGCACCCAAAAGAGAAAGGCAACAAATACTTTTGTCAACACCGGGGCCGGCATCGAAATGGACCCATTTTGGCATATGCGAGATAGTTTTCGCCTCAAAAAAAAAATGCGAGATAGTTTCTCGATCATACGTACGTGGTCGTGGCCTCATGGGCAAGATGCGAAGCAGACAGTCGTAACTCATACGGCAGGAGAATACCAAAGCTTCCATCGCTTCTTCGAAAACAGAAGAGAAATTTCCATCACATGTGCCGCCTCCGGCCTCTCTTGTCGTCTTTGCATGGAGAGGCCGGAATTCTCCTTTGTGAATCATGATCTAGCCTATCGCAACGATATACTGCAGCCGGAAATTCTATTTTGAAAAAACACTGTGCTCAGCAAATGTGTTCTTGAAACGCGGCACATTGACCAATAAAAAGAATGTAAAAAAAAAAAAATTAAGAGAGAGAGAGAAGCGGCAATCTCCACTCTACAGCGTACAGTACATTAAGAAAGGTGCGCTTTTAAAGAAAGGAATTAGGTACTCCTTTTTCTTTTCCTCTGTCTCCATGACGACCTTTGCACCTTTTAAACAACGTTGTGCTTCCAGAAACGGATGAGATGATGATATAGATGAAGAAAATTCGCTGAATCTGCCGGTGATTGCAAAATCTGCTTTGGTCGAAGTGTGGTGCGCTGGTGGTGTGTGGTGTCGGTGTGGCTGCGTCACGGCGCTAAACTTCTGGACGAAGACTGTTTACATGTGCACGTCCATCGTACAACAATGGACTGGATGTCTGGACTCTGGACGACTCAGGACTGATGCACACCGCCACTAGTACTTGAAGTTTTCGACTACAAGTCAAGCGGAAGACATAAAGTTTAACTGAATAGAGAAATACAGTAATTAGATCAAGATCACCACATTATATATAGCACCAGGATTAGGATCTAGAGAATGAGTTTTTTACATATAGTTTGAACTGAATAGAAAATACCCATGAATTTATGGTTTCAAATACCATATACCATATACATAACCATACCCACCTACTGAAGGTGTATAAATATTCTGCCTATTATGAAGATTTTTAAAATCGAACCAACACTCATCATGTCCTAAAGAGACAAAAATCCATCGTTTTTCAGGTTTTGGATGCCCATTGCCACCCGTGGCAGCAACACTACGTCACCCATGACGCCATGATCCATTCCTAATGCCGATTCCACTCGACGGTAATCACCCGGGCCTGGGCCCAGGGGACAGGGGAGGCCGCCAGTGTTGAATATGGCTCTCGGGGCGTTCCCATCTGGTTTTGTCTAGCTGCCTGCCTTCGTTGAGAAGGAAGGAGGAAGGCGTCACACGACAACTGTTGAGTTTGCGCTTTTGCAGGTCCCCTCGCGAACGTCACAAAAACGGCGCCCAGCTGGTGATTGTGATTGTCAATCAATTTGCCCAACCACCGGCTCGCGGCGTTTGGTTGGATTTGGTCAAGGTCACGTTTGCCGCCGTCGTGAATCTGGTGATCTCTCGTCACGTTCACATCCATTCGTCCAATGTACGTACAACACGTGTGTTACGTCCCTTTCTCTCTGCACATGCAGAGAATCGGATACTCCGTACGTCGCCTCATCCGTCCAGCTCCCTAGAAAGATCCTCAGCAGGTAGTACTTGGCCCCACACTGTGCTTGTCGCTAGTGGCCGCAACTTCCCAGTCCGAGCTCGATCAGTCAGTTACTCGGTCGCGCTAGCGCTCAAGAAGTCTTTCGAGTCCATGACCATGACCCCGATAGCTTATTTTTTTGGTATAAAATAAATAAAAGAAAGTTAAAAGCTAAAAAACAATAAATAATAAAAAGGGGACAAAATCACTCCTAGGTCTCTAACCTCCAGCAGGTGAATCTAGTTCTTGGACCGAAAAAGAATCAAGGTTCTCAAAAAAAAAAGGACACGAGATGATAGGGTAAAAGCAAGACTAACCCTAAATAAAACGACAACAAAGATAAACGTGGAGGAGAATAAACCAGCAAAACACTAATTACATTTGTTAAAACTAATTAGGGGTATACTATAGGGACCAACCCTAAATCCTAAATTATATGGATGCACTAAAGATTAATATACTCAGGAAGAACAAGAACAATATGGATGTTACTAAAGATTCAGAGAAAGAACAATGAAGACACTAATTAGCATAGTTAATGACTAAAGTTTGAGAGACTAACTAGCTAATAGAGAGATACCGTAGGGGTGCAAGATTAATATGGAGAAAGAACAAGCAATGAAGGCACAAATTAGCACGGTTAACTAATAAATTATTAGAGATAACTAGGTACTGTAATAGAGAGGTAGAATTGGGGCATTGCAATGGTTGGGGTGCCGGGCCCCCTTAGCCCCTTCCTTCCTTTGCCACTGGCTCGAGTGGCCGCAAAGCATACACATATCAAACATGGCTCACTAGTCGCTAGTCTACATAGACAGATGTGCTGGTTGGCCCACTGCTTCAATGGACCTGTTTATTACATTCGCACTTCTAGGAGAAATCAACCTAAGAATATAATGTTACTCCCTCCATTCCAAATTATAAGGCATTCTAAGAATCTTGGAGAGTCAAAGTTTTTCAATTTTGACCAAATTTATACGAAAAAATAATAATATTTATGATAGCAACTAAATACCATTAGATTCTTCATTACTTATATTTTCATTACATATCTAATTGATGTCACAAGTTATTATAGTTTTTTCTATAACTTTGGTCAAACTTTAAAAACTTTGACTCTCCAAGATTCTTGGAATGCCTTATAATTTGGAATGGAGGGAGTATGTTTGAAAATAGTTTAAAAGATGAATATTTTTAGTTATAATAATTTTGTTCCATTTGCATTTGTAATTTGCCATAGATATAAGTTTTAGATGGTTTCACCGGGTCAAATTGTTCTTCATATCATAGATGGATAAATAACGTAAGACATTTCTCTTTTTTAATGCAAATTTTAAATTACATAGAAAGATAATAAAAGAAAGGCTACAGTATACTGCATTTCTACACCTTTCTTAATAAAAAAATGTTGAGGCCGGGCCCACGCCCGAGCCGACACGCTAGTGACTTTAGCGAGTCGACTACCCGCACTCATGAACCTCCATTTTCTTACTCCATACGTCCCAGTCCATCAAGATTCTCTACTCCATATACGTTTCTTCCGCACTCATGAACCTCTATATCTCTTACTCCATTTCAACTATTAAAACCGGACCCACTTATCACTTTATCTAAATATATCTATGTGAGATCTAGTTTTGAAGGATTTATTGTAACGAATTTAATGGTGTAATCGAAATTTAATTTAGTGTTTCGGTTCATGAGCTATAACAATTTTTTAGTTAGTTGAATCAGTGGGGCCCGCTGCATCCCCTCACCTTTCTCTCCCTCTCTCTCCTACATGCTGCATGGCGTAGCTACTGGACAGTGGTGTCGACGCCACAATTGCCGAACCACACGCGCGTACCGGCTTGCATTGCGTACCCGCTGCAGCATTTGTGCGGTATATCTGCTGACGTGGTGGCGTCCCGGATCGCATACAGTCTCCGCTGCAGAAGGTGACGGCGACACGTACGGGCGGCGCGTTCGACGTGGATTTGTCGTCGCAGGATATGATTCGGTCTGTATTGGGCCCACGGTGGCGGCTCTCGCGATCGCTTGTGGCCGGTGCCCGGTGGCGGCTCTCGCGCTCGCGCTACTGGTAGTTGCGATTCAGCAACGCGGCGACGGACTGGCGGGTATTTTCTCAGGAATTTCGTATGGGAAGTGCTAGCGAACGAACGTTCAACGCTAGAACGGTACCAGGGCCCGGCCCGTTTCCACCCTCCTGCAGCGCGCACGGACACACACCCCCGCGCGCGGGGACACACAGACACACCCACCCACCTCGACACGCACACGAACGCACACCGCAACACTCCCCACCGTGCGGCCCTACACCTCCGTGACAGCTCCCGCCACCGCCGCTACCCCGCCGCCGCTGCCATCCCGACATAGGCACCATCCTCTGGGAACACAAAAATAAAGAAAAATTAGAAAAAATGAAACAAGAGATGAATGCATTTTGAAACAAATCAGATTTGGAATTTGAAACACGGGACAAAAACTGAAAACAAAGAGAATTGAACCAAAGGATTACATGCAATAGAAAAACATATGATTGAATATAAATGAAACAAAAAATTGACAGGAACTAAACCTGGAAAAACTTCTTGTTGCAACAAGAAAAAAAAACTGAAACAAAACAATTGCAACAAATGAAACAACAATTTGACAAAAACAGAAACAAAAAATTCAAAAGATTGAAACAAATTAAAACAAAAGATTGCAACAACGTGGAAATTGAATTTGAAACAAAAGTGAAAAAAGAAAAAAAGCAATTTGAAACAAAAAAAAAGAGACAAAAAAGGGGAAAAAGTGAAATAGTTTAAAAACATGAATTGAAACATCATTGAAAATGATTTGAAACACAAAAAAATAGCGAGAAAACAGTTTGAAACAAAAGGAAAACAAGAAAAAAATTTGAAACAAAATGTGGAAATCATCCGAAACAACAAGAACACCGTGGTTGAAACACACCAAAAAAAAAACCAAAGAAATAGAATCTAGAACACAGAAACAGAGTGGTGCTATTGAAACTAGCAGATATACACAAATGAAACAAAGCAAAAATTGAAGAAGAAACAAAAGGCAATCACTAGTTTCAGCGGGGTGACCATCAATCAACCATGGCCAGAGGTACTGAGGGGAGGAGGCGTAGTGACCTGCTTCTCGCGCTTCAGATCCACTGCAGGAGAGGCCTCGCCGCCGGCCGAGGGAGAGGAGCCACTAGAAGTTGTCACGCCCGTGGATGGGGCGCGCGCTAGCGCTAGGTACTCCCATACTGGCGGGTTGGTCGCCGCAAAGCACGTCCGCTCACGCGGGCCGAGGGTGCACGCCACCTGGGTGGACGCGCGTCGTGCGTCTGCCGTGGCCGGGGAAGAAAGGCTGCCTGCGCGCTGCCGGCCTTGCCCTTGCTGCGGAGGGGATTGGGGCACATGTGTACGCCGGAAGGGGGCGACGGCGAGGGGCCCGATGTCGATGTCGTGGGGCGATGCAGGATGGGGAGGCGAGGGCGCGCAGCCGCTGACGACCTCCGTGCTCACGGATCGGGGCGCGCCGCTGGTTGCCGCCGTCAGTAGTGGGAGGGTCCGCACGCCACTGCTGCGCCGCGGCTCCGGGAACGTGGAGGAGGCCGGTGGGCCGGCCACGGGCGCGCCGATCCGGCGGGTGGAGGGGAGGGGGTCACCGGCGATGGGGTCGGTGTGGTGGGAGGCGGCGCCGATGTGGAGCAGTTGAGAGAGACGGAGATGTGGATGAGGTCGGGCGGAGTGAACGAGGGCAGCTGGGCAGGACGGGTGGAGTGCGAGGCGTCGTTGCCCCGGCTGTTGGGCCCATCCCCGGCCCATGAAGCCTGTTCGACGGTAGAACGCTCTAGATAGAGCATTACCGATTTCGTATCCGCGCATACATATGATACATTGACGTGGATTTTTTGGGTTCGGATTGCGGGCGAAATCCTATCCTATAGGAGTTGCTAACCCGCCCCGTTATGAACCCTATATATACATTGCCAAGCCCTCAGCCGCTTCATAAACTCCGAAAGCATTTTTGTAGCCGTAGCCGCTGCAAGCGGTCTTGTAGCCCTCTACTGCTTTATCCTTGTTTTCGCCGAATTCCCTACGGCTGCTTCAGCAGAAAGCGTAGCAGGATCATCCCCTGCGTTCTGCTACATATCAGAAACCTCTGCTTACGCCGGTCCTTCCTTCTGATCTGTCTCCGCTCCGGCGAAGGCTCTGAACTTCTGAAGGTGTTTTTGCTTCAGAACTAGGCGGAAATCACGGGCTTTCCTTGATCTACCGTTCTGAGTCGCGCCTCCTCGGATATCTGTTGCATGAGTTGCTTGTTCCCATCTCGTTATACACCGTAATCACTCTGGTGTTCAGCTTGCTCTGTTTGGATTAATCCATTGGCCCAAGTGCCTGATTCTCCGATAACCGATTCATAATATCTTGCTGTGTGCTGAAACAAACACGATGGTTTCCCTCTTGGATGTGACCCTGTTTCTGCTCTGCCTCGCCGTCGTTGGCCTCCACGTCCTTGACTACCTTCTGGCCATCTCCCCTCACAACCTGGCCGGCGCCGTCGCACTCCTTGCCCTTCCTACTGCTTATTTTACTGGTGTGATCCTTGTTTACCTCCAAATCGCGCCGGCGCCAGCGCCACCACCACGCGCCCCGGTGTCGCCTGTTGCTCTGAGTCTGTTGGTCGCCATAGCATGTGTCCGGCTTCTCCTTGCTGCCACGCTCAGTATGTGAGCACTTTGCCAAGCTACGGGAAGAAGAAATCGTTCAGTTTGGAATTTGGAGAGGAAATTTTAGCATGTTTAAGTTATGAGTGAATCCAATTTATACGGTGATGTGGTAGAGTACTTGTGTGTTGTGAGATCTCTGTCCAAAATAAGAGGCTGTAGTCTCCCGTGAACAACTCTCAGTCCATGTTCCATCATGCGACAACGAGGTTGTTATATGTTCTTGCTCTGAGGTCTAGAATTGTGGAGCCGTCCGATTGCTGCTTCTAGTCATGTATATGAACCTGATCAGTTTCCCCATTTCCTGCTCGGTGTGAAAGAAGATGAAAATAAGCATCTCGATGGATTCGTTCCATCTCAGATGCATGTATGTGTTCATGTGTGTAAACTTCACTTGTACTTAGTTGCAGTTGTACTGTATTGATTTGTTGAATGTCTCTTTCGGGCACTTGATTCTTGCCACAAAAAGAAACACCAGAAAATCATCCCTGCACAGCATAAACTTAATACAATGAACCAGCATGTATTTCCAGTTATTACGGAGAAAACATATAACTGTGCATTCTCACTGGTAAAAAAGATTTGTTTCTAGCAATCAAATGGCTGTATAATTGCTGGTTGCTAGCACAGTGTTTCGTGAGAGGCACAAGCTGCAGCAGCCGAACAGGATGAAGCCTGATTTCATTCCTTATCGACGAACCCACGAAGGTAAGCGTCATTGGGGGTGAGCCACTGGAGTTGAGCGATGGCTCCATCGAGGCCCATGTGTTAGGTCATGTTTGGATCCCCCATATATAGTATTTATCTGCTAATAATTATCTTTTTTTGTTGATCTAAACAGATAATAATAAACTAAATAATTGTTAGCTTGCTTTAGATATCAACTATCCAGTAGCTGAATCAAATCAGGTAATGAACTATTAGCTAGACAACTATTATCAGATAGTGAATTAGAACACGGCCTTAGTAAGGAAGTCACGGTGCCCCCCACGTGATGCTAAGATTTCACAAGAAAAGGACCTCCTTTCTTTTTTTTTTTGCTCAGCAATGCTTAGGACTAGTTTGGCTTGAAAAATGAAAAAAAAAGATGTAACAATTTTCATATAGAATTTGAGCAGCTTCATATAGGATAGGAGTACTTGAGAATATAAGGCGCTAATTTAATTTAACGATTATTAACAATAGCAGAAGAGTCCATGTAACATGGAGTGACCTCGTAATATGCAGGCTCGTGAGATGTTCTCACCGGACAGTGACGTGGGTGCGCGCAAGAAATGCCGCCACTCGGCAGCCTAGGAATAGGTATCCAGCCGACGCCTCATTTCTGGTTAATTAGTGACCATGTAACACAGTACACCAGGGAGGATCTCAGCATAAATCTAAACTCTTCTAGACCCGTCGTAGGGCACCGTTAAGATGTGTTGTATTAAAAATTTTCTACCTTAATACAAAGACGCACAAACCTTTTGCGCGGTCGAGAAAGAAACTAAAGCAGAAGAGTCAAATAGGCAACAAATCATAACTCACCTTCTCCAAATTAAATAGAGCAGAGCCTTGAACATCGGTGAAACAGCCATCTTCCGTGTCCAGTATGTCGTTTGTTGCAGTATATCACAAACCCAATGGTTCACTGCCGGTGCCGTCGTGCCGAGAGCCTTGTTGGCTTGTTAGTCCAGAATCCAGAATCCCCGGCTCTTCATTTGTTGTTGTACTCTGCGGTTGCTCTGACGACTGATTCAGGCCATTGTATACATCCTCGAACTGCACTGAAAGAGGCAAGCGCTGCAAGCTGCTCATAACAAACTGCAGCTGCTTGCATGCTCTACATTGATGTCCAATGCTCCCGATGAGCTCTGCCAGCAGGCATCAGTCATGAGCTATCCTGTAATTTGAGAGATCCTCAGTTCCTCATTAGCTTCTTGCCTGTAATTTGATCCTTGACTTGGAACGATGGAAGCCAGGAAGTCCTCATCCCTCTCCTAATTCATGACGGAGCTCTCGAAGTCGAAGCCACTCTGCTAATTCATGACGGAGCTCTTGAAGTCGAAGCTGTCCGACTGCGTATGTGCACATCTTATTATGTGTATATATAGGTCCATCGACATGCCATCTCACGAATGGGCCCGCGCACGAGATGGACAGGCTGGAATTTAATGGTCGACAGACCAAGCAACGGCCGAGAGGAACAGACTTTTGCTGCCTCGACCAGTTCTTTCTTGGCGATTAAGGTTCGACGTCAAATGCTGGTGGTTTCCTGGAAGCTTCGCCGGGGTAGTTGTCTACTGCCAAGGAAACTTCATGGAAGCTGCCTGCGGAGACCGGAGGGGGAGGACCGGAGAATGGATAGCAGCGACGTCGAACGGGGGAGCAATCGGAGCGAAGTTTCGTGGAAGCTCGGTCTGGCTGGAGTGTTCTGCCTTATGCGAGGGCCGAGGAGCACTGGCCACTGGGCCGTCTGGGCGGCAAGAGCGAGAGCGATGCAAGCGGCCATTCGGGCGTCGGTGGATGCATCAGATCAACAACTGCCTAATTTTCACTCCGGCAATGATCTATGGATCTTCCTCGTTCTGACGATGGTGATGCTGAAATTCGTCCAATTCTGTGAGGGCTCAATCGGCTTGATTAATATTTGGCTCAAAGTTCAAACTTTTAAACACACACACGGTTTCGTTTTCTTGATTCCTGGAACAGGAGAACCGGCGAGAAGCAATTACTTGCAGAGTTGCAGCACCCTCTTTCCACAGTGAGCAGCACCAATAGTCCAATACAGACATCAAATACTCCTAGGAAAAGCGATGGAAAAGAAATGGTGACCTCCACTTGCACTCGAGCCGGACTCCTTGCAAGTTGCAACGTCTCCTCTTGACTGGACGTCGACGTCGCACAGGAGAATTGGTCGCCGCCTCGTCGGATCTCGAGCAATCCCGATCCATGTGCAGAGGTAACAGGATTCGAAACATTTGTTGGGATGTCTGTGCTGATTGCCTCATTCTCTGCGCTGAATTGTGGGCCTCATTCTTTGAGAATCAGCTCTTGTGGGCCGTCCTGAGTCCTGACAACGCGGAGCTGTCGTTGTGAGGGCCCCGCATGTACCATACCAAAGTGCACGGCTATTTGAACTGCAAAGCCTGATAATGTAAGCTGGCGGGACAATGTAAAGTTTGCGATGGGTTTCTTTCGAACAAATAGATAGATACTCCTACTCCAAGTGCGTTTGTTGAGACCACGGCAGGCAGGTACTACGAAAGTGTACGACCAGGCGACTCGACATTGGGTGGACGTAGGCCTGCAATGGAGAATGGAGAGCCGCGGAGATTACCCTTCTGGAATTTCAGTGGCGTCCATCTTCGCTCAAATCCCCAATCACTTGTCACTGCACTACAGAATCCCCAAAAACCAGGGACAGAATCCCCAAAAACCAGGGTTCATACTTTCAGATCGTGGAAGAAGAGAACAAGAAGAATGGAGAACAAGGAAGAAAAATAGATGGAGAGGGAAGCACCAAGGGGATAGGCCTGAGAAGTCGCCGCCGCTGCCTTCGTCGACGAATCAAGGAGCGTCGGCGTCGCCGCCGAGGGGAGGAGCGCCGCTGGAGGTTGCGGCCAGCCGAGCTGGGTGCGTTGGTGCCTGGTAGGTGTTGGCCTGTTGGGCCAGCTGGGCCGGCCGGCCTAGTTGCATCCGTTTTTTTCTCCTTCCAGCTAACGTGGAGTTCTTAGTTATTTTTTCTTTTTTAAAGAACGACTAACGTTGAGTTGACGGGAAATGCTAAAATGTCTATAACGGAGCAACCTTTCTTCTTCTTTTGTTTTTTGAAAGAATAGGAGGAGCCAGAGGCTTCTACTGAAAAAAATATATTAAAAAATCACCAGAGATACAAAGCTGAAAGAAAAAAGAAGAAGAAAACAAAAGACTAAAACTACTGCTGGAACTAAACAAGCCAGCATCCAGCACTAAGCTGGGAGATCAAGGAACCGAAAATGAGAGAGAAAAGCCCAACAAATTACAAGTTGGAGGAAATCCATGGGTCTAACTGAAGTCACAGAGTTGTCTTGGTTCTGAAGAGCAGATTGGAAGCCTCTTCGATCCCTTGCATTGAGCTTGAATTGAGCAATTGATGGGTTTATTCCTCTGAATATTGCATTATTTCTTAC
This sequence comes from Themeda triandra, assembly GCA_018135685.1. Classification (NCBI taxonomy): domain Eukaryota; kingdom Viridiplantae; phylum Streptophyta; class Magnoliopsida; order Poales; family Poaceae; genus Themeda; species Themeda triandra. The sequence continues at coordinate 952,642 of JAENPR010000147.1, read as the reverse complement.
CATCCAAATCCCCCAATAGATAACTGAATAGATCAAACGCAAAATTAGTGCAGACTTGAGCTTTCCAATTTCCACTGTTGGACTAGTTGCTGAACTGTTAGCCGATCATTGATGAAAAAATTCAGTGTTCCCCAACAGGCTTTGGAAAAAGGGCTGTGAAACAGCAGGTGCAGAGTAGTTTCTTCTATCGACTGAGAGCATAAGACACAAGAGTAGTCATCTAGAGTAAGGTCATCCCCCTTCTTCTCGTCATGCTCCTTGAACTTAATCAGTCTTTGAGTATCAGCCAAAAGAAAATTTTGTATTTTCCTTGACACTTAGTTTTCCAAAGGTTTCTGAAGATAGGATCAGCGTGGGGATAGCTGATAGTGCTTTATAAGCCCTGGAAGAAGAAAAGTTAACAGATCCCCAGATGTAAAACCAATTGTCACTTAAGTCACTTAGCTCCAAGTTGAGCAAGTCAACTGCTAAATCATGGAACTGCTCTAGAGCTTCAACAGAGAGAGGTAGATTGAAAAGATCCAGAGGGTTTACAAATCTGGCAGCTTGTTCTAAGTTGATTGCCTTGTTTTTCTGCAACTCAACCTTTAGTTATGAGTTTTTTAAGATTGAATCTTAAATGGTACTGAGCCAAGCAATAACAACATGGTGTCACGAAAATAGAATTAGGAGAATGATCATGTCCCTTGCGTTGCTTACTACTCGTTTTGGGGATCGAGTAGTTAGGTTTCGTTCTTGTTTGTTTGGCTTCACGACGTTGGCGTCTCGCCACCATTGCTAAGTCTGTGGGTGTATCTTTCACTCTATTTCTCTTAATGAAAAATAGGTGAAGTTCTGGTCGCGAAAATAAACCGTTTTGGATGGATTACAGTGACTTTTCCTCAACATAAAAGTCACGTCGTGAATTCACTTCCATGTCGAATCCAATATTGTTGCTATTGTTTTTAAGTTAAAGTGTTCAAGGACTGCCTTGACCTTGTGCCACGTGCTCCAGGCTTCTGCAGGCCACACTATCTCTCCTGCACCAAGCGAAGTAGACGATCAAGTTCCAGCAACATATGGGTAAGTGTGGAAACGGCAACCGACACCTAGTGGACACACATTTGGCAGGGTGATGCCGATACGATTATCGGTCGAGGCGGTGCAGTAGGTCGTCCTGTACGTGTGCGATGCTCTCGACCATGACTATACGAAAGGAAGTCTGTTAGGACGACAACAGGCACATGACAATGAATCTGTGACGAGTGATGACAGTAAGTAAATTAAACTCTCCTCGTGCTCATCCTTGACATCCAAGTCGCTTCAGCCTCGGAGAACCGAGAACACTGCAGGTTGCGCCTGCAGCAGAGAATGAGGTTTGTGAGCATACAAGGCAAAGCAAGCGCCCGAGGACTGGCACACGTGAATGTGGCATTGGCATCTAGGGCATGTGCTATAGTTCCGCTACCATTCTTCTGTCTGACGAAATCGAAACGAGAACTGTTTTTTTAAAAAGGGAAAATATTAAAAACATATCCCGACCTCTACATCGACAGATGCATATAGCTCTTTCTTATTACAAACATCAATACTACAAAACAACACGACTAGTCCAACTGCCTCATCAAAATAAAAGTGCCACCTACAGCCTCCGGTTCCCAAGAGCCTCTAGCGTTGAAACAGTAGCGCCGCACCATACAGATCATCTCGGCAACACAATATGCTAGCCACGACCTCGCGCGTCGGCCTCTATGCCAATTCCGTGGGCACCTGCCACGCCGGCCTTCTCACCAAATGCGTGGTCATAACTCACTCCCAGACAAGTGCGAAGCCCTCCAAAAACTACGCCAATGCCCTCCTCCCAACCACCATCCACTGCAGTGGACACAGAAAACTTGTAATTGTAAACCTCAGCTAGACCTCCACCTTCCTTGCCACATCCATGACGACTTTTACAGATTGATAGGCACAGGTGTATGGAAGATGAATTTTGTTGGACAAGTGACATGGGCCTTGTTCAGATTGCAAGTTTTTGCAATTTGAACAATGTATCACTTTCGTTTGTATTTGATAATTATTATCCAATCATGGACTAACAAATGCTCAAATGATTTGTTTCATGATTGACAACTAAATTATGTAATCAGTTATTTTTTATTTATATTTACTGCTTTCGTGTCTAAAAATTAATGTGATGCGAAGAGAGTGTAAAAACTTGAAATTTTTACATAGATGTAAACAAGGCCATGGTGTGGATCGCAGTGGCGAGGGTGACGCAAAGTTCAGGTGATCGGTGTTGTCGGCACCTAGCTGGATCCTCACGAGGGTGATTCACGACATCGTGGCCGTATGCCACAGGATCCTCATGAGGGTGAGGGACACAAGGTTGGTACGAGACCGTTTGTCTTATGCCACACCAGTCTCATTCATTAGTAACAGGTTAGCTATCATCCGTGTCAGATTACTTGAGCAGATTTTTGAATCAACAACCGAAGGCTAAAGCGTAGAACCACAAAGACCATCAACAGTCACTGCGATTTGCGAGACACACATTTTGTTTAACCTATGCAAAACAGAGCTCAACTAGAAGCACAGGATTCAGTTCGTGCAATCTCATCAGGATTCAGAATGGACAGACAGAGCCATGCACGCACACCGCCGCAGCAACACACAAGACCCGTGGCGCGTCGAAGCGGGAATCGAGAGATGTTTCAGGAGATGCATGAAAGAAAAATTGCCGGAGGAAAAAAAACAAATTCAATGGCTGTAGCCTGCTCTCGGCGGCCGATCATCTGGCTCGGGAGGCTGGAGGAGATCGGTGGTGGATAGGCAGGCACGCAGGCTGCTTCTGCTGCGGCGCTGCCGTGTTTCGTGGTGCTTTTTGGTTTGGTTTGGATTTTAACAGCGTCAGCGTCCTCTACTCCTCTTTAGAATGCCTCATTCTGGTAAACTTTGCAGGAGGACACAGAATCCTATTTCATGCCTCAGTGACTCATTCAGCCGCAAAGATGATGGTGACCTGCAGGCAAGGAAGTACTGGGAAATCGCTGGCCATGTGTGAACCCGTGGGAGCACACACATTAGCAATCTACACTGTACTCCCTGTACTCCGTAGCATGATTCGTTCGCACGCTCGCATCGGCGTGAGCCCTCTGTCTCGCTGAACATCACCATTACATCCACGGAAATGGAAACTTCTTGATGCCGATGCCATGCGCCGCCGCCGTGTGGTGGAAAGGGAATGGCAGCGCGTCGTTGTCTTGAGCGTGCTGACCTCGGCGCCTAGCTCCAAAGCGTCCGTCCAATGAACGCGCGCAAGCAGTTGCAGTTGCAGGATAGGCGTTCCTGCGTACCGGAGAGAGAAATGGTGGGGGAGGATCAAGAAAGGAGAGAGGCTTTGCATCCAAGCGTGCTCCCCTTGAAGCAACCCTCCTCCGGTCAGCGTCCCTGTTGACCGCGCAGCGCAGGCCTCGAAGTCGCAATGGAACGTAACGGAGTGGTGGTGGAACCGAACCCGCGCTCGGCGCTTGCCTTCTGTCGCCTTCTTCGCACCCCACGACGCCACGAGCCCACGACCATGTCCATGTCCTCCTCCTCGCCTTGCCTGCCTCTCTCTCTCTTGCGTGGGCTTCCTATATATAACCGCCATCCTCTCGCACCCACACCGGGACACCGGCCACGGAAACCACACCCACTCCTAGGCTCCTCCTAGCTTCCTCCTCGTCGCATCCGAGAAAGAAAAAGGAAGACACGAGAAACAAGAAGAAGATCCTCAATTCCGCCTACATAAATGTTGGCCGTCGCCGTTGGGCATCTTCTCGTGCCGTCTTTCATTGCCGAGTATTTGCCTCGTGCGGTCATCCATACCGCTATGCATCTAACAGGTTAGGTCTTGAGTTGTGTATCGAACTGATCATAGATCAGTTGGTAGGTCGTCCACACGCTACTCACCAAGGATCAAATACTAGTTCTCGCACCTTTCCCGGATTTTTCCAGGATTTACCAACGCTATGAATTAAGTGGTAGGCGACGTCCCCGTCGACAATGAGCTCAGTTATTCGGAGGTGTAATCTAAAAAAATCATATAATATAATTCTTCTTTCGTCGCAAAAAAAAAGCAAATCAAGAGCGTCTTGCATTTTTTAATACACAAAATAAAACTATAAATAACCAATTTATCCGAGTCCAACGGCCCATGCGAAAATAATATTGTCCTAGCGAGCGCCGTGCATGTCTAGAAAAAAATACCACATTGGTTTTTAACAAGCTGGTTTACCACTCCTATTCCATATAATTATCCTTCAAGCCATCAAAAATAAAATCATCCTTTACCCATTCTTATTTTTTGATCAGGCCCTGATCGTACGGGTCCCCGATTCTTCCAGTCTAACAGGGGTGATTTTTTTTTTTTTTAGCTTGCAATGACTTCTGGTGGTCTTCTCTTCTCTTCCTCCCTAATTCGTATACCACTAGCAAATATGCCCGTGCGTTGCAACGGGAGGAAAAAAACTATTAAACACTCATGCAAAACGATATTGTGTACGATACAAATATACTTATGCTTTATGTTTTTATAATTTATTTTATGATGATAGTGACATCCATAATATACATTTTTTCTTTTAAGAAATAATATAAATTAATGTTGATAATAAATAACTATGTCCTATTAGTTGTATTAATTTAAGACACACCTCATATATTTTTTTATTATAAAATGCATAATTATTTAGACATAAATATATCATAACATCATGTGTTTCTTCGACTCAACATCAACCTTTGTAGGGTTTTTATGTATCATATCAACCTCTTGACTTTTTTGACAACATGTAAAGAGTTGATCTATCCGCCAACGATTATGATAAGAGATCTCTCTTTTTTTTCACATGGCAGTTTCATCAGAAATTATATAAATAAATTTATGTATATTTCATTAGACAATAAGCTATCTAACATTATGGTTCATGAAATAATTATTTGAACCATTAATTGATCTAATTTATTTATATTTCACTAGACAGTAAGTTTTGTTTTTCTCGGTCATCCTAGAACCTATATGCATGTAACACATTTAATAATTTAACACACTTAAAGACAAAGTATAACCTAAGAAGATTCATAACATCTATGAATTGACCACATTTTTATGAAGCTAATAAAAATATTTTGGTATTTTTCTTATTTTTCTATATTTTTTGGTAAATTTTAAAAGATCTTTGTTTTTATTCAAACATTTACATCAGGAACTCCAATCTTTTTCAAAAACTATTAAAGCCCAAAAACTGGGCGGATAGAAAACAATGGTGGAAAACAAGGGCTGCTAAAAGGGATAAGAAAATCGCTCTTTTAGAGGCAGAGAGTCTAAGAGCCTGTAGACTAGCTTCATCCAGAAAACTTTGCTTCCAGGAGCTCAAGGAAGGACGACGCTTCCAGATTTGCCAAGGATGATTTAGATCTCCATGAAGAAAGGGCTCTGAAATTGCTTCTTAGCTTGAATCACCATCTGAAAGAAGTTCATGGAGAAATCCCAATGGTATGACCCTATGGCCAACGGCACGTTACATTGCATCGTGACATCAAACACGACCGTAATGATGCACTGCATATTCTCCAAATATGGATGGGCGGCCGTGTTATTTGTAGCATAACCTTACCCAAGAATGGGTGGGCGGTTCACTTAGGCAGATAAATTTCAGAGCCATCAGCCAACGGCTCTATATAAGTCATATCGTCTTCGATTACACCGTCGATGACCCCGCCGCCCACGAGTCCACGAGGACCACGATCAGATCGTCTTCCTCGTCGTCGACGCACCCCGACTATCTCTTCCCTGCTCACTTCTCTTCCCCACCGGTCCCGACGATGACCCCGCGCCGCCCACCAGCCGAGTACCTCTTCCCTCCGGCTCACTTCTCTTCGTCCGCGCCGCACCCCGACTATCTCTTCCCAGCTCACTTCTCTTCCTCACTGGTCCCAACGATGACCCCGCGCCGCCCACCAGCCGAGTACCTCTTCCCGCCGGCTCACTTCTCGTCGGTCATGGCTTCGTCCGCGCCGCTCCTCCCGCCTCAGCAGCAGCAGCAGACGGCGGCAGCGAAGTTTGCCGGGGCCGCGCCGCCGGCGTCGGCGGGCGCGAATAGGCGCTACCGGGGCATCCGCCAGCGCCAATCGGGGAAATGGGTGGCGGAAATCCGCCTCCCGCGGAACCTCTCCACCCGAGTCTGGCTGGGTACCTTCGATACAGCCGACGAGGCCTCCTGCGCCTACGATTAGGCCGCCTACCGCCTCCGTGGCGACAAGGGACACCTCAACTTCCCCGACGACACTGCGCATGGCCCGATCAACCCATCCGTCAATGCCAAGGTGACGGAAGCCATCAGCCACGCGTCGTCCTCCGGCTGCCAGGCGTCGTCCTCCGCTGCCACCGCAGCAATGACACCGGAGCGCGACAAGGCGGAGCCGCCGGCGTTTCCAGACTTGGACAACTTCTCCGAGCTCGACTTTTCGGACCCCTCCTGGAAGCCGACATGTTAATTCGGTTTGTGTTAATCAGTGACGGAACTAGGGGGGGGCTCCCCCCCCCCCCCCAATGCACGGTAGTTGCTTAGTATATATATACGTATTTTCTATTTATAGAGCATAAAAATATCATCTTTTTACTCATTTTAATTGAAAAACAATGATTTTAGTTAAAAATAGTGTATTTTTTTTTTTAAAAAGTTGTTGAAAACATATTATTATGTATATTTTATCATAGTAAAAAATGCGATCACATTTATTCGGCCCCCCTTAATCATGATCACTGGTTCCGTCACTGGTGTTAATGAAAGTTATTAGCAAGTTATTATTAGTTATATTCACTTCTGTGGCAACCCCTCTTGGATCAGCAGCAGTTCTTTATCACGCCATTTTCTCTTCAATCACTTCAGCAACAGTTCTTTATCACGCCATTTTCTCTTCAATCACTTCGTTTTCATTCCTCTGTTTTTGTTATTTGACCACACTCTGTTTTGAGCTAAAGCAGCCCTGCAGAAGAACTAGTGCCACTATGCAAGTCACCACGCTCTTTGGTAATCATACTTTTATGTGGAGAGCACATTGTGTTTATTAGCTACTCCTGTATTCTTATGTCTGATATGATAATTCACACATAGACAGCACAAAGGATTATTCCCTCTTATTTTGATTTATAATAAAGTGGATGATCTGTGTGCCTTGGATTAATAAGATTGTCATTGATTAATGGTCTCTCCACGTTATTGTTTGGTGGAGAAAATTTTATAGTTGACAAATGACTGTTTAAGCCCCCTGTCCCTGAAATATCCGCGTAACTTCATAAAAGGTTTTGAATGATTCCAGGTGGTAGGTTTTCCAATTCCTACAACAATCAACCAGACAAAATTTTGTACCAATAGTTGCATTTATTTTAGCAATAAAAAGCTGAAGGCCAAGTTTCTGTACCATGAATTGAAATCCTTTGAGGGCCAGCCTGTCCTTTTTCCCCATCCATTTCTACCAGAATGTTGGTTCATGTTCTAATTTCTTGCACAATGTTTACCTTTTCTTCATTTCACCGTAGAAGCAAATGAGTCTGATGATGTTATCCACACGTACGGCTAAGTGATAAAACAATAGCACTGGTAGTAGGGATGCAACATGGGTGCAAATTCACAAACGTTAGGACTATTTTTTGGTTCGTGGACAACCCGCTTCAGAGGAACTTGATGTATTGCTCCTGTGATGTGTTGTGTAGGAAGAATTGAATAATTTGGGGGCTAACACTACACTAATCCCCTCATGTAAATTTGAACACAAAGGAAACTGAAGATTCACAAGTACAGTTCTGGCTCCGGCGCCACCGCTATAAAAGCGGGCGATGCTGCTGCGGTCATCCTACAGCAGTAACTACCTGCCCAGCAAACAAGCGAGAGCGAGCACTGCTACTCCATCGACTGGCCTTCCGAGTTTCGATCTCCTCCTATGGCGCGTCCGGGTCTGGCTCCGCAGGCCATTGTCCTCGCCCTCGGCGCCGGGGCGTTAGGCGGGCCCGACGCGCTGCGCCTCCTGCTCCAGTTCGCTGGCCGGGGGAGCCCCGCCGTGGACGTCGCCATCTGCCTCGTCGTCATCAGCCTCCTCACCGTCCCGGTGCTCGGCACCATGCTGCTGGCGCGCTTCGTCCGCAAGGCGCGCGCGGGCGCGGGAGGTGGTGCCGCTGCCCCGGGCCGACGACCTCTTCGCCGGGTGACCGCGACGGTGTCCGTCGGCGCCGCCTTCCCGTCACCGCATGCCTCGTCCTCGTGCCCGGCGGCGGCGGCCTCGGTGGCGCCATCCGATTCCCGATCGACTTCGCCGTCGTCACTAACGCGACCGTGGTCACGGTCCTGCCGATCATGGTCACCATGCTGCTGGCGCGCTTCGTCCGCAACGCGCGGCGTGCGGGCGGCGCGCGCTCCGGTGACGGACATATTCGCCCGGGTGACGGCGGTGGTGTCCGTCGCGCCGCCATCCTCGTCACCGCGTGCCTCGTCCTCGTGCCCCGCGGCGCCGTCCGCGTCCCGATCGACTTCGCCGTGAAGAACCCGTTCGCGGTCACCGTCCTCGCCATCTGCACCGCGTTCGCCTTCGCCGCCACCGGGTCCCTTCCTTGCGCCGTGCATCTGCGGGCCCGCTTCTTCCGCCGGGCGGGTAGCGCAGCGGGCCGGCGCCTGCTGGGCGCTGCACCCCGACGATGAAGTTCGTGGCCGTGGCTGCCATGTCCTCGCCGCCTATTTCGTCGCGTCCGGTGGGTTCGGCGCGCAGTTCCTCTTTTCCGAATTCCAGAGCTGGGGGAGGAGCATGGTCACCACCATGCCCGTCGGGGTTGCAATCGTCACGGTCGCCGGCACCATTCTTCTTGTCCGGTGCTCACGCAGGACTGCATAATGCCGCCGGCGTCGGTGGTGGCGCCGCCGCTCCTCGGACAAGCTGACGCGTGCCGTCGCTATCGTGACCCTCGGCTGTCTCCTTGTCTCTATCGCCTCTGAGTGGCCCGAACGCGAATCGAGCACGCATGCCCTGCTTAGTACAGTAGTACTCTGTATATGATATATTATGATATAGCCGTGTCGTGTAACTACTGTGTTAGTATAACAAGTAGCCTTCTATTCCGGTACACTAGTACCCTTGCAGCTTCACGATGACCTTGGGCGATTTGGGCATTGGCTGCAGATTGGAGTGGAGTGGAGTGGGATGGAAAAGGTTGGCTGTGGCTGTGGCTGTGGCCCTGGCCCCGTGGGCTTCGTGGTGTCGCTGATGCTAGTTCTGACTAAATTATTTGACAATGAGAAGTGTTCAATTCTGTCGAGTTCATTCCCAAAACTCACAAAACATTGTCACATTTCAAATTGTCTCTAATTGCTCTGGGGCTGGGGCAGGTTACGCTGACTTTGCTCAACAAAAGTCACATGGCAACTTCACTTTTACATCGAAAAGCTCTGTTTCCATCCAAATTTTTTGTTAGCGATTTCAAACAAAAGAGTTCGAGGGATGCCCTGTGCCAGGCCCTCTCGCATGCCAAGAGGAGACATTTTGGCTTCGGCAGCATCCCATGCACGTCCGTCTCGTCCTTGCGCGTCCGGTGCGTGCGATAGCAATTGACCTGGAGTACTCAGTAGCCATGAAGTTCTAGTACATACACTGGGGAATGCCGAGGAACTGTAACAACAGGGGGGGCATGCAGAGCGTGAAGTAGTTCACAATTCCAGATATCCAAAGGCAAACGATTCAATTGTTCAGTAACAAGATATTGAACGCTTAAATATAGGAGACCACATGTCTATGATGCCTTGCTTCTTAATCCTACATCATAAATTCATAACACAACTCAGACCAGCAGCACCTAACAATACATCGGCCAACTTGGCACCTAATGTTCCATTGCGTCAAACCAAACAACATTCATCTAGACATTAGTAGAGTCCATGGCAACCAAAAACGCCTAGTAGAACTGTAGAACAGAGCAAGTGAGATACATCAAACATGCATCTGCTCCAAGGCTCCGAAACAGCGGTGAGTCGCCAAAGAGCCCCCAATCTGGATGAGTACTAGCCCTGCAACCAAATAGATGCAATTAGAACTTATAGAATACAGAAACCAACATTGCAGAAAGAATATGATTCCAAAACATTTACTTCAAGTGTTTTCCGCAGTTATAGTGGCACGGCATAATTCGAAGGGTGGACTGTCCACATTTTAGCACAATGTCAATGGCTATGAAATAGTTTTGACTCAGAAGGAAAAGGTGTAGAACTAACATGTTTTTTTTTTAAAATCCAAGCGGTGACAACCTTATTGCAGTGAGCACTAACGTAGAAAACACACAAATACAAATCATCAATTTCAGTTTGCTGTTACAAAAAGCTGAGAAAGCTGAAATAGTGTAGCTCCCAAACACAACCCTAGCTAGATTGAACATTGAATGGCATCTGAGACTGCAATCCCAATAGAAGAATAAGCAGAAAACCAATATAACCAAAAAGTTTGTGTATCTGAGCTTAGGATGATAAGCCAGTATTTTACAGCAAACACTCAAAAGACATATTTCCGTACACTAACAATGTTGTTTGGGAAAAACTACTATGGTACAACCACTCAGCTCAGTTGCTCTATAATATAATTAGTGAGTTTAAACTGAATCAAGCAAAACCGTCACAATCACATGTACTGATAAACACTAGAAACCATAAAGTTCCATAAGGAGTTGACACATAAAGGGTCCACTTCCACTATATCAAAACTGATATCAACAAACAGTACCCAGAATAAACACATGTAAACTTTGTCACAGCCTCACTGGGATAAAAACCCTTCTAAATTTGAAACAATAGCCCAAATATTTGTCAATAAATTTTTTAATTCATTCATAATTTGTTGAATACTGTGGGTGCTCCAAAAAATGATTTTCAGAGTACAAGGCCGCATGGCAGCAACTGTACAAAACAGCAAGCATATCATGAGTGGCTTCCTGAATGCGCTTTCAGTTTGCTACAACAAAGGATATTCAGCACAAGAAAAACCATGTTACTATGAACAGACTGCAAGTCTCTATAGTAAGCAAATTGTCCAATAGCAAGTACACTATGTGGTGACCATAAAGATCTAAGACTTTGATGAACCCATAATCATTGTTGTACAAACATAAGTCTATTCCAGCATCATAGTCACATGACAATAATTTAAAGTTATGAGAACCACAAAAGCCAAGACTAGTAATAATAAATAATATTTACCTCTCCATATTCTTGAATCCTCCTTGGTGACATAGATGGCGGGAAACCAAAATATGCATAATAAGGAGGGGGATGCATGGCAAGCCTTGACCTACAGACCCTCTCAACATTTAAAGACTTAACCTCGAGAGAGAAGAACTCTGAATAGCTTGTATCCTGTTCTTTTGTAAAGCTTGTTAGGAAAACATATCCTTCAGTTTGACCCCTAATAAGAAATGCACTAGGCAATGGGATGGTAGTCTTCAAATGCCACTTATGGGACTTCTCAGTGCCATTTTGCAACAAGGTGTAATATTCCAAAGATGTTCCTTCATCAAGTCCACTAAACATCGCAACCTTGCCTTCCCCTGACTCCACAATGACGACAGATCTCTCGTCATAATTAGGAGGGAGGTCATGCATGGATAACTCCATATTGTTCATGTCAAGCTTGAGCAACTTGTTTCTTACTTTCCAGTAGAGGCAACCATAGACGCAATCGCATGAATCTAGCCCGCGAACTTCTTCATACAAGCCTAGATCAGCCCAACTGATAGATGTAACGGCAGCCCACTGACCAGAGCTTGTTGAGAAGATAAACACCACCAATTTTGTCTCGGAAGTAATCCAACAGACAACACTGAAGGATGTTTCCTCCTCCAGGGATCAATAAGGCCCCATTACTGAGCAGGGTGGCCCCGTTATGGAGGCCGACGGAGGCGAGGAGGTCACTGGTAATGGGGGGCAGCTGCAAGTATCGCTGGAACAGGGGTCACACACGACGAGGTCCACAGGGCGGCGCTCCATGCTTGCGACGAGGACACGCCCATCGCGGACATCACAAGGGAACCACGTCGCGAAGGAAGGAAGCATAAGGAGAAGGCCCGGGCGACAAGACGGGCGACACCAGCGGAGGGATGGAGTGGGCACGACGGGTGTAAGTCCCCGTGTGCATGAAGCCAAGAAGCTGCGGCGGGTGGACGGAGCGGTGCCGGCGGAGGAAAGCCGGGTCGCTGATGAGGCGGCGGAAGGAGACGCACGCCGCGGAGGCGCGGGCGAGGTCCGCGGGGGACGCGACGCGGAGGAAGATCTCCTCGAGGAGCTCGGGAGTGCCGGCGGCGGCCGCTCGAGCTCCATGGCATCGAGGCGGGGGACGACCAGGCGGTGAGCACGCGCCGCCATGGCCGACGCGCCTCCTGAATGGAAGCGAGGATCGAGGATTTCGGCGGATCTGGGCACGGGCTGCTTGGAGAATGGAGAGCCGCGGAGATTACCCTTCTGGAATTTGAGTGGCGTCCATCTTCGCTCAAATCCCCCAATCACTTGTCACCGCACTATAATCCCCAAAACTAGAGTTCGACTTTCAGATCGTGGAAGAAGAGAACAAGAAGAATGGAGAACAAGGAAGAAAAAATAGATGGAGAGGGAAGCACCAAGGGGATAGGCCTGAGAAGTCGCCGCCGCTGCCTTCGTCGACGAATCAAGGAGCGTCGGCGTCGCCGCCGAGGGGAGGAGCGCCGGCGGAGGTTGCGGCCAGCCGAGCCGGGTGCGTTGGTGCCTGTAGGTGTTGGCCTGTTGGGCCAGGCTGGGCCGGCCGGCCTAGTTGCATCCGTTTTTTCTCCTTCCAGCTAACGTGGAGTTCTTAGTTATTTTTTCTTTTTTTAAGAACGACTAACGTTGAGTTGACGGGAAATGCTAAAATGTCTATAACGGAGCAACCTTTCTTCTTCTTTTGTTTTTTTGAAAGAACAGGAGGAGCCGAGGCTTCTACTGAAAAAAATATATTAAAAAATCACCAGAGATACAAAGCTGAAAGAAAAAAGAAGAAAAAACAAAAGACTAAAACTACTGCTGGAACTAAACAAGCCAGCATCCAGCACTAAGCTGGGAGATCAAGGAACCGAAAATGAGAGAGAAAAGCCCAACAAATTACAAGTTGGAGGAAATCCATGGGTCTAACTGAAGTCACAGAGTTGTCTTGGTTCTGAAGAGCAGATTGGAAGCCTCTTCCCTTGCATTGAGCTTGAATTGAGCAATTGATGGGTTTATTCCTCTGAATATTGCATTATTTCTTACCATCCAAATCCCCCAATAGACAACTGAATAGATCAAACGCAAAATTAGTGCAGACTTGAGCTTTCCAATTTCCACTGTTGGACTAGTTGCTGAACTGTTAGCCGATCATTGATGAAAAAATTCAGTGTTCCCCAACAGGCTTTGGAAAAAGGGCTGTGAAACAGCAGGTGCAGAGTAGTTTCTTCTATCGACTGAGAGCATAAGACACAAGAGTAGTCATCTAGAGTAAGGTCATCCCCCTTCTTCTCGTCATGCTCCTTGAACTTAATCAGTCTTTGAGTATCAGCCAAAAGAAAATTTTGTATTTTCCTTGACACTTAGTTTTCCAAAGGTTTCTGAAGATAGGATCAGCGTGGGGATAGCTGATAGTGCTTTATAAGCCCTGGAAGAAGAAAAGTTAACAGATCCCCAGATGTAAAACCAATTGTCACTTAAGTCACTTAGCTCCAAGTTGAGCAAGTCAACTGCTAAATCATGGAACTGCTCTAGAGCTTCAACAGAGAGAGGTAGATTGAAAAGATCCAGAGGGTTTACAAATCTGGCAGCTTGTTCTAAGTTGATTGCCTTGTTTTTCTGCAACTCAACCTTTAGTTATGAGTTTTTTAAGATTGAATCTTAAATGGTACTGAGCCAAGCAATAACAACATGGTGTCACGAAAATAGAATTAGGAGAATGATCATGTCCCCTTGCGTTGCTTACTACTCGTTTTGGGGATCGAGTAGTTAGGTTTCGTTCTTGTTTGTTTGGCTTCACGACGTTGGCGTCTCGCCACCATTGCTAAGTCTGTGGGTGTATCTTTCACTCTATTTCTCTTAATGAAAAATAGGTGAAGTTCTGGTCGCGAAAATAAACCGTTTTGGATGGATTACAGTGACTTTTCCTCAACATAAAAGTCACGTCGTGAATTCACTTCCATGTCGAATCCAATATTGTTGCTATTGTTTTTAAGTTAAAGTGTTCAAGGACTGCCTTGACCTTGTGCCACGTGCTCCAGGCTTCTGCAGGCCACACTATTTCTCCTGCACCAAGCGAAGTAGACGATCAAGTTCCAGCAACATATGGGTAAGTGTGGAAACGGCAACCGACACCTAGTGGACACACATTTGGCAGGGTGATGCCGATACGATTATCGGTCGAGGCGGTGCAGTAGGTCGTCCTGTACGTGTGCGATGCTCTCGACCATGACTATACGAAAGGAAGTCTGTTAGGACGACAACAGGCACATGACAATGAATCTGTGACGAGTGATGACAGTAAGTAAATTAAACTCTCCTCGTGCTCATCCTTGACATCCAAGTCGCTTCAGCCTCGGAGAACCGAGAACACTGCAGGTTGCGCCTGCAGCAGAGAATGAGGTTTGTGAGCATACAAGGCAAAGCAAGCGCCCGAGGACTGGCACACGTGAATGTGGCATTGGCATCTAGGGCATGTGCTATAGTTCCGCTACCATTCTTACGTCGACGAAATCGAAACGAGAACTGTTTTTTTAAAAAGGGAAAATATTAAAAACATATCCCGACCTCTACATCGACAGATGCATATAGCTCTTTCTTATTACAAACATCAATACTACAAAACAACACGACTAGTCCAACTGCCTCATCAAAATAAAAGTGCCACCTACAGCCTCCGGTTCCCAAGAGCCTCTAGCGTTGAAACAGTAGCGCCGCACCATACAGATCATCTCGGCAACACAATATGCTAGCCACGACCTCGCGCGTCGGCCTCTATGCCAATTCCGTGGGCACCTGCCACGCCGGCCTTCTCACCAAATGCGTGGTCATAACTCACTCCCAGACAAGTGCGAAGCCCTCCAAAAACTACGCCAATGCCCTCCTCCCAACCACCATCCACTGCAGTGGACACAGAAAACTTGTAATTGTAAACCTCAGCTAGACCTCCACCTTCCTTGCCACATCCATGACGACTTTTACAGATTGATAGGCACAGGTGTATGGAAGATGAATTTTGTTGGACAAGTGACATGGGCCTTGTTCAGATTGCAAGTTTTTGCAATTTGAACAATGTATCACTTTCGTTTGTATTTGATAATTATTATCCAATCATGGACTAACAAATGCTCAAATGATTTGTTTCATGATTGACAACTAAATTATGTAATCAGTTATTTTTTTTTATATTTATATTTACTGCTCTGTGTCTAAAAATTAATGTGATGCGAAGAGAGTGTAAAAACTTGAAATTTTTACATAGATGTAAACAAGGCCATGGTGTGGATCGCAGTGGCGAGGGTGACGCAAAGTTCAGGTGATCGGTGTTGTCGGCACCTAGCTGGATCCTCACGAGGGTGATTCACGACATCGTGGCCGTATGCCACAGGATCCTCATGAGGGTGAGGGACACAAGGTTGGTACGAGACCGTTTGTCTTATGCCACACCAGTCTCATTCATTAGTAACAGGTTAGCTATCATCCGTGTCAGATTACTTGAGCAGATTTTTGAATCAACAACCGAAGGCTAAAGCGTAGAACCACAAAGACCATCAACAGTCACTGCGATTTGCGAGACACACATTTTGTTTAACCTATGCAAAACAGAGCTCAACTAGAAGCACAGGATTCAGTTCGTGCAATCTCATCAGGATTCAGAATGGACAGACAGAGCCATGCACGCACACCGCCGCAGCAACACACAAGACCCGTGGCGCGTCGAAGCGGGAATCGAGAGATGTTTCAGGAGATGCATGAAAGAAAAATTGCCGGAGGAAAAAAACAAATTCAATGGCTGTAGCCTGCTCTCGGCGGCCGATCATCTGGCTCGGGAGGCTGGAGGAGATCGGTGGTGGATAGGCAGGCACGCAGGCTGCTTCTGCTGCGGCGCTGCCGTGTTTCGTGGTGCTTTTTGGTTTGGTTTGGATTTTAACAGCGTCAGCGTCCTCTACTCCTCTTTAGAATGCCTCATTCTGGTAAACTTTGCAGGAGGACACAGAATCCTATTTCATGCCTCAGTGACTCATTCAGCCGCAAAGATGATGGTGACCTGCAGGCAAGGAAGTACTGGGAAATCGCTGGCCATGTGTGAACCCGTGGGAGCACACACATTAGCAATCTACACTGTACTCCCTGTACTCCGTAGCATGATTCGTTCGCACGCTCGCATCGGCGTGAGCCCTCTGTCTCGCTGAACATCACCATTACATCCACGGAAATGGAAACTTCTTGATGCCGATGCCATGCGCCGCCGCCGTGTGGTGGAAAGGGAATGGCAGCGCGTCGTTGTCTTGACGTGCTGACCTCGGCGCCTAGCTCCAAAGCGTCCGTCCAATGAACGCGCGCAAGCAGTTGCAGTTGCAGGATAGGCGTTCCTGCGTACCGGAGAGAGAGAATGGTGGGGGAGGATCAAGAAAGGAGAGAGGCTTTGCATCCAAGCGTGCTCCCCTTGAAGCAACCCTCCTCCGGTCAGCGTCCCTGTTGACCGCGCAGCGCAGGCCTCGAAGTCGCAATGGAACGTAACGGAGTGGTGGTGGAACCGAACCCGCGCTCGGCGCTTGCCTTCTGTCGCCTTCTTCGCACCCCACGACGCCACGAGCCCACGACCATGTCCATGTCCTCCTCCTCGCCTTGCCTGCCTCTCTCTCTTGCGTGGGCTTCCTATATATAACCGCCATCCTCTCGCACCCACACCGGGACACCGGCCACGGAAACCACACCCACTCCTAGGCTCCTCCTAGCTTCCTCCTCGTCGCATCCGAGAAAGAAAAAGGAAGACACGAGAAACAAGAAGAAGATCCTCAATTCCGCCTACATAAATGTTGGCCGTCGCTCGTTGGGCATCTGTTCAGCCGTCTTTCATTGCCGAGTATTTGCCTGTGCGGTCATCCATACTGCAAAGCATCTAACAGGTTAGGTCTTGAGTTGTGTATCGAACTGATCATAGATCAGTTGGTAGGTCAGTCCAATAGGACGCTACTCACCAGGGATCAAATACTAGTTCTCGCACCTTTTCCTGGGATTTTTCCAGGATTTACCAACGCTATGAATTAAGTGGTAGGCGACGTCCCTGTCGACAGCGAGGCTCAGTTATTCGGAGGTGTAATCTAAAAAAATCATATAATATAATTCTTCTTTCGTCGCAAAAAAAAAAGCAAATCAAGAGCGTCTTGCATTTTTTAATACACAAAATAAAACTATAAATAACCAATTTATCCGAGTCCAACGGCCCATGCGAAAATAATATTGTCCTAGCGAGCGCCGTGCATGTCTAGAAAAAAATACCACATTGGTTTTTAACAAGCTGGTTTACCACTCCTATTCCATATAATTATCCTTCAAGCCATCAAAAATAAAATCATCCTTTACCCATTCTTATTTTTTGATCAGGCCCTGATCGTACGGGTCCCCGATTCTTCCAGTCTAACAGGGGTGATTTTTTTTTTAGCTTGCAATGACTTCTGGTGGTCTTCTCTTCTCTTCCTCCCTAATTCCCGTATACCACTAGCAAATATGCCCGTGCGTTGCAACGGGAGGAAAAAAACTATTAAACACTCATGCAAAACGATATTGTGTACGATACAAATATACTTATGCTTTATGTTTTTATAATTTATTTTATGATGATAGTGACATCCATAATATACATTTTTTCTTTTAAGAAATAATATAAATTAATGTTGATAATAAATAACTATGTCCTATTAGTTGTATTAATTTAAGACACACCTCATATATTTTTTTATTATAAAATGCATAATTATTTAGACATAAATATATCATAACATCATGTGTTTCTTCGACTCAACATCAACCTTTGTAGGGTTTTTATGTATCATATCAACCTCTTGACTTTTTTGACAACATGTAAAGAGTTGATCTATCCGCCAACGATTATGATAAGAGATCTCTCTTTTTTTCACATGGCAGTTTCATCAGAAATTATATAAATAAATTTATGTATATTTCATTAGACAATAAGCTATCTAACATTATGGTTCATGAAATAATTATTTGAACCATTAATTGATCTAATTTATTTATATTTCACTAGACAGTAAGTTTTGTTTTTCTCGGTCATCCTAGAACCTATATGCATGTAACACATTTAATAATTTAACACACTTAAAGACAAAGTATAACCTAAGAAGATTCATAACATCTATGAATTGACCACATTTTTATGAAGCTAATAAAAATATTTTGGTATTTTTCTTATTTTTCTATATTTTTTGGTAAATTTTAAAAGATCTTTGTTTTTATTCAAACATTTACATCAGGAACTCCAATCTTTTTCAAAAACTATTAAAGCCCAAAAACTGGGCGGATAGAAAACAATGGTGGAAAACAAGGGCTGCTAAAAGGGATAAGAAAATCGCTCTTTTAGAGGCAGAGAGTCTAAGAGCCTGTAGACTAGCTTCATCCAGAAAACTTTGCTTCCAGGAGCTCAAGGAAGGACGACGCTTCCAGATTTGCCAAGGATGATTTAGATCTCCATGAAGAAAGGGCTCTGAAATTGCTTCTTAGCTTGAATCACCATCTGAAAGAAGTTCATGGAGAAATCCCAATGGTATGACCCTATGGCCAACGGCACGTTACATTGCATCGTGACATCAAACACGACCGTAATGATGCACTGCATATTCTCCAAATATGGATGGGCGGCCGTGTTATTTGTAGCATAACCTTACCCAAGAATGGGTGGGCGGTTCACTTAGGCAGATAAATTTCAGAGCCATCAGCCAACGGCTCTATATAAGTCATATCGTCTTCGATTACACCGTCGATGACCCCGCCGCCCACGAGTCCACGAGGACCACGATCAGATCGTCTTCCTCGTCGTCGACGCACCCCGACTATCTCTTCCCTGCTCACTTCTCTTCCCCACCGGTCCCGACGATGACCCCGCGCCGCCCACCGCCCGAGTACCTCTTCCCTCCGGCTCACATCTCTTCGTCCGCGCCGCACCCCGACTATCTCTTCCCGGCTCACTTCTCTTCCTCACGGTCCCGACGATGACCCCGCGCGCCACCGCCCGAGTACCTCTTCCCGCCGGCTCACTTCGTCGGTCATGGCTTCGTCCGCGCCGCTCCTCCCGCCTCGCGCGGCGACAGCGGACGGCGGCAGCGAAGTTTGCCGGGGCCGCGCCGCCGGCGTCGGCGGGCGCGAATAGGCGCTACCGGGGCATCCGCCAGCGCCAATCGGGGAAATGGGTGGCGGAAATCCGCCTCCCGCGGAACCGCACCACCCGAGTCTGGCTGGGTACCTTCGATACAGCCGACGAGGCCTCCCGCGCCTACGATTAGGCCGCCTACCGCCTCCGCGGCGACAAGGACACCTCAACTTCCCCGACGACACTGCGCATGGCCCGATCAACCCATCCGTCAATGCCAAGGTGACGGAAGCCATCAGCCACGCGTCGTCCTCCGGCCGCCGAGGCGTCGTCCTCCGCTGCCACCGCAAGAATGACACCGGAGCGCGACAAGGCGGAGCCGCCGGCGTTTCCAGACTTGGACAACTTCTCCGAGCTCGACTTTTCGGACCCCTCCCCGGAAGCGACATGTTAATTCGGTTTGTGTTAATCGGTGACGGAACTGGGGGGGGGGGGCTCCCCCCCCATGCACGGTAGTTGCTTAGTATATATATACATATTTTCTATTTATAGAGCATAAAAATATCATCTTTTTACTCATTTTAATTGAAAAACAATGATTTTAGTTAAAAATAGTGTATTTTTTTTAAAAAAGTTGTTGAAAACATATTATTATGTATATTTTATCATAGTAAAAAATGCGATCACATTTATTCGGCCCCCCTTAATCATGATCGCTGGTTCCGTCACTGGTGTTAATGAAAGTTATTAGCAAGTTATTATTAGTTATATTCACTTCTGTGGCAACCCCTCTTGGATCAGCAGCAGTTCTTTATCACGCCATTTTCTCTTCAATCACTTCAGCAACAGTTCTTTATCACGCCATTTTCTCTTCAATCACTTCGTTTTCATTCCTCTGTTTTTGTTATTTGACCACACTCTGTTTTGAGCTAAAGCAGCCCTGCAGAAGAACTAGTGCCACTATGCAAGTCACCACGCTCTTTGGTAATCATACTTTTATGTGGAGAGCACATTGTGTTTATTAGCTACTCCTGTATTCTTATGTCTGATATGATAATTCACACATAGACAGCACAAAGGATTATTCCCTCTTATTTTGATTTATAATAAAGTGGATGATCTGTGTGCCTTGGATTAATAAGATTGTCATTGATTAATGGTCTCTCCACGTTATTGTTTGGTGGAGAAAATTTTATAGTTGACAAATGACTGTTTAAGCCCCCCCTGTCCCTGAAATATCCGCGTAACTTCATAAAAGGTTTTGAATGATTCCAGGTGGTAGGTTTTCCAATTCCTACAACAATCAACCAGACAAAATTTTGTACCAATAGTTGCATTTATTTTAGCAATAAAAAGCTGAAGGCCAAGTTTCTGTACCATGAATTGAAATCCTTTGAGGGCCAGCCTGTCCTTTTTCCCCATCCATTGCTACCAGAATGTTGGTTCATGTTCTAATTTCTTGCACAATGTTTACCTTTTCTTCATTTCACCGTAGAAGCAAATGAGTCTGATGTGTTATCCACACGTACAGGCTAAGTGATAAAACAATAGCACTGGTAGTAGGGATGCAACATGGGTGCAAATTCACAAACGTTAGGACTATTTTTTGGTTCGTGGACAACCCGCTTCAGAGGAACTTGATGTATTGCTCCTGTGATGTGTTGTGTAGGAAGAATTGAATAATTTGGGGGCTAACACTACACTAATCCCCTCATGTAAATTTGAACACAAAGGAAACTGAAGATTCACAAGTACAGTTCTTGAGCTGTGAATACTGAAGTGTACTGGGGGCATGTTTTTGGTGATGAGATTGGCCCTGCTGCTTATACTGTCTGATCTGGAACGACGATATCATGGAATGTTGACTGATGGAGATACAGTACAGTTACAAACAAAGATAGCATGGACAAGTCCGCAGGCCCCGCGTGTACTGAATCGTTCAACAGCGTTGCCACCATCACCAATCCACACGCGAAGCAGAGCATCATCGCCCGCCGGCGTCGTTGCCGTGTCGTTGCGTCTTTCAGGCAGGTCTGGCTCCGGCGCCACCGCTATAAAAGCGGGCGATGCTGCTGCGGTCATCCTACAGCAGTAACTACCTGCCCAGCAAACAACCGAGAGCGAGCGCTGCTACTCCATCGACTGGCCTTTCGAGTTTCGATCTCCTCCCATGGCGCGTCCGGGTCTTGTTCCGCAGGCCATTGTGCTCGCCCTCGGCGCCGGCGCGTTGGCGGGCCGGACGCGCTGCGCCTCCTGCTCCAGTTCGCGGGCCGGGGGAGCCCCGCCGTGGACGTCGCCGTCTGCTTTGTCGTCATCAGCCTCCTCACCGTCCCGGTGCTCGGCACCATGCTGCTGGCGCGCTTCGTCCGCAAGGCGCGCGCGGGCCCGGGCGGCCGCGGCGCGCAGGTGACGGACATATTCGCCCGGGTGACCGCGGCAGTGGCCGTCGGCGCCGCCTTCCTCGTCACCGCGTGCCTCCTCGTCGTGCCCGGCGGTGCCGTCCGCCTCCCGATCGACTTCGCCGTCAAGAACCCGTTCGTGGTCACCGTCTTCGCCATCTGCACCGCGTTCGCCGCCGCAGCCACCGGCTCCCTTCCCTGCGCCGTGCCTGTGCTCCGCCTCCGCTTCTTGCGCGCGGCGGGTGGCGCAGGAGGGCCCGCGCCTGCTACGCCAGCCACGACGATCAAGATTGTGTTCTTGGTCGCCGTGTCCCTCGTCACCGCGTGCCTGCTCGTCGTGCCCGGCGGCGGCCTCGGCGGCGCCATTAGCCTCCCGATCGACTTCGCCGTCAAGAACCCGTTCGTGGTCACCATCTTCGCCATCTGCGGCGCGTTCGCCTTCGCCGCCATCGGCTCTCTTCCCTGCGCCGTGCCTGTGCTCCGCTTCTTGCGCGGGGCGGGTATCGCAAGCGGCCCCCCGCCTACTACGCCAGCCACGACGATCAAGATCATGTTCGTGGTCGCCGTGTCCCTCGTCGCCTCCATCGTCGCGTTCGCGTCCGGCAGATTCCACTCGCGGAGGAGCATGGTCACCATGCCCGTCGGGGTTGCGATTGCAGTCGTGACGGGCGCCGGCACCACGCTTCTCGTTCTCGTCAGGTGGTCACGCAGGGCGCGTAATACCGCCGGCGTCGGTGGCGGCGCCGCGGCTCGTACTAGCTGACGCCCATGCCGTCTCCATCGCCACCCTCTCCTGTCTCCTTGTCGCTGCCTATGAGTGGTCCGAAACATTGAACCCGAATCGAGCACGCATGCCCTGCTTCAATAGTAGTACGTGTATATGATATAGCCGTGTCGGATTAGTATAACAGTAGTAGCTTTCTATTCCGGTATATTAGTATAACACAACAGGGGCATGCAGAGCGTCGTCAGTGTAACACAACAGGGGCATGCAGAGCGTCGTCAGTGTTTCTACAAATACGGCACGACAGCATCGCGTTCCAAAGTGCCGTATAACAGCGTCTTCATCACTATCAATCGTTATTTCGCTCGGTGCAATTCCTCTCTACTGGTGCAATTTTTTTTAGTGGTTCACAATTCCATGTATCCAAAGGCAAAAGGTTCAGTTCTTCAGTAACAAGATATTGAACGCTTAAATATATGAGACCACATGTCTATGATGCCTTGCTTCTTAATCCTACATCATAAATTCATAATACAACTCAGACCAGCACCACCTAACAATACATCGGCCAACTTGGCACCTAATGTTCCATTGCGTCAAACCAAACAGCATTCGTCTAGACATTAGTAGAGTCCACGGCAACCAAAAACGCCTAGTAGAACTGTAGAACAGAGAGAGTGAGATACATCAAGATGCATCTGCTCCAAGGCTCCGAAAAAGCGGCCAGTCGCCAAAGAGCACCCAACCCGGATGAGTACTAGCCCTGCAACCAGATAGATGCAGTTAGAACTTATAGAACATAGAAACCAACATTGCAGAAATAATATGATTCCAAAACATTTACTTCAAGTGTTTTTCTCAGTTATAGTGACAAGGCATAATTTGAAGGGCGGACTGTCCACAGTTCAGCACAATGTCAATGGCTATGAAATAGTTTTTACTCAGAAGGGATACGGGGTAAAACTAACATGTTTTTTTATATGAGCGGTGACTACCTTATTCCAATGAGCACTAACGTAGAAAACACACAAATACAAATCATCAATTTCAGTTTGCTGTTACAAAAAGCTGAGAAAGCTGAAATAGTGTAGCTCCCAAACAAATTAACTTGTGTGACCAACCCTAGCTTGATTGAACATTGAATGGCATCTGAGATTGCAATCCCAATAGAAGAATAAGCAGAAAACAAAATATAACCAAAAACTTTGTGTATCTGAGCTTAGGATGATAAGCCAGTATTTTACAGCAAACATAGTCAAAAGACATCTTTTCGTACACTAACAATGTTGTTTGGGAGAAACTACTATGGTACAACCACTCAGCTCAGTTGCTCTATAATATAATTAGTGAGTTTAAACTGATTCAGGTGAGGCCGTACAATCACATGTACTGTTGTATAAACACTAGAAACCATAAAGTTCCATAAAGCTATGCTAAGTGAACAGATAAAAGCTTTATTTAATGTTTAGAATATCTGCTTAAGCACTGGAGGTGGGGAGTTGACAGATATAGGGTCCACTTCCACTATATTGAAACTGATATCAACAAACATTATCCAGAATAAACACATGTAAACAATGCTACAGCCTCACTGGGATAAAAACCCTTCTAGATTTGAAACAATCGCCCAAATGTTTGTCAATAAATTAGCTCTCGTCTTTTCTATTTCATTCATAATTTGTTGAATACTGTGGGTGCTCCAAAAAATTGGCTTTCAGAGTAGAAGGCCACATGGCAGCACCTTTACAAAACAGCAAGCATATCATGATTGGCTTCCTGAATGCGCTTTCAGTTTGCTACAACAAAGGATATTCAGCACAAGAAAAAAACATGCTAATATGAACAGACTGCAAGTCTCTACAGTAAGCAAATTGTCCAATAGCAAGTAAACTATGTGGTGACCATAAGGTCTAAGACTTGGATGAAACCACAATCAATGCTGTACAATTCCAGCATCACAATTACATGACAATAATTTAAAGGTCAGAGAACCACAAAAGCCAAGACTGATAATTAAAAAATATTTACCTCTCCATATTCTTGAATCCTCCTTGGTGACATAGATGGCAGGAAACCAAAATACGCAAAACAAGTAGGAGCAGGAAAGGCTGGATTTGACCTACAGACCCTCTCAATATTTAAAAACTTAACCTCGAGAGAGAAGAACTCTGAATAGATATCCTCCTGTTCTTTTTTAAAGCGTGTTAGGAAAACATATCCTTCAGCTTGACCACTCATAAGAAATGTAGTAGTACCATGGAAAGGCAATGGGATGGTACTCTTCAAATGCCACTTATGGGACTTCTCACTGCCACTTTGCAACAAGGTGTAATATTCCAAAGATTTTCCTTCATCAAGTTCACGAAACATTGCAACCTTGCCTTCCCCTGACTCTACAATGACGACACACCTCTCTTCATATTTAGGAAGGAGGTCATGCGTGGATAACTCAATAGGAGGGAGGTCATGCGTGGATAACTCCATAGTGTTCATGTCAAGCGTGAGCAACTTGTTTCTGAAGCTTACTTTCCAGTAGAAGCAACCATAGACGCAATGGCCTGAAACTAGCCCGTGAACTTCTTCAGACAAGCCTAGATCAGCCCAACTGATAGATGTATCGGCATCCCAATGACCAGAGCTTGTTGAGAAGATAAATACCGCCAATTTTGTCTCGGAAGTAATCCAGCAGATAACACACAACGATGTTTCCTCCTCCATGTTTCCAGAAGGGATCAATGACGCCCCGAAACCGAATATGTCATGGAGGCCGACGGAGGCGAGCAAGTCGTCGGTAATGGGAGGCAGCAGTAGGTATCTCCGGGACACGGGGTCGCACACGGCGAGGTCCGTAGGGCGACGCTCTATCGCCATGAACTGCACGGTGCAACGTGCGACGAGGACACGCCCATCGCGGACATCACAAGGATACCAGGGTCGCGAAGGAAGGAAGCCTAAGAGGAAGTCGGCGGTCCGGGCGACGGCACGGGCGACGGCAGCAGAGGGATGTGTGGGCAAGACGGGGTGTAAGGCATTTGTGTGGAGGAAGCCAAGAAGCTGCGGCGGGTGGACGCAGCGGTGCCGGCGGAAGGAGACGCACGCGGCGGAGGCGCGGGCGAGGTCCGCGGGGGACGCGACGCGGAGGAAGATCTCCTCGAGGAGCTCGCTGGGGAGTGCCGGCGGCGGCCGCTCCGGCTCCACGGCACCGAGGCGGGGACGGATGACCGGGCGGCGAGCTCGCGCACGCGCCGGCATGGCCGACGCGCCTCCCGCCGCCGGCGGAGAGAGGAGTGGAAGCGAGGATCGAGGAGTTCGGGCGGATCTTGGGGTACGCCGGTGAAGAGATTTACCCTTGGCGTCCATCTTCGCTCAAATCCCCAATCACTTGTCACTGCACTGCAGAATCCCCAGTAACTAGGGTTCAGACTTTCAGATCGTCGAAGAAGAGAACAAGAAGAATGGAGAACAAGGAAGAAAAATAGATGGAGAGCGGCGCACCATGGGGATAGGCCTGAGAAGTCGCCGCCGCTGCCTTCGTCGACGAAGGGAGGAGCGTCGGCGTCGCCGCCGAGGGGTGGAGCGCCGCTGGAGGTTGCGGCCAGGTAGAGAGGTTTTCCGTCTTCGTGCTTTGGTGCGTTGGTGCGGTTGGGCGAGCAGGCCAAGTTCGATCCGATTTTTTTTTCCTCCAGCTAACGTGGAGTTTTTTTTTCTTTTATTTAAGAACGACTAACGTAGAGTTGACTGGAAACGCTAATGTCTAAAACGGAGCAACCTTTCATCTGTATTTTTCTGCGAATTTCTATAACGGAGCAAGCTTTCATCTGCATTTTTCTGCAACTCAACTTTAGTCATATATAGTTTTCTAAAGGGCAAAATATTCGATGCAAACCATATCTTCGATGCAATTTATAAAAATCTCATTAAAATCATATTTAAGAGTTTTAAAAAATAAAATTATTCACATCAACAATGCATCTATAAATATGTATTGTCACAAAATTTGAGATTTTTTATAAATTTGTATGAAGAATAACAAATTTTATTCGCATATGCACTAAGTGCATATGCAAGTGAAATTTGTTATCTTCATATAATTTTGATAGAACGAGTTTGAATCTTAAATTTTGTGATAATACACATCTATATATGCACTATTGATGTGCATAGTTTTAAAAATTTTAAAACTTCTAGGTATGATTTTGCAAAGGGTTTCCATGATTGCATTGAAGATGTGGTTTGCATACAATATTTTACCTTCCTAAAAATTGAATCTTTAATGGTACTGTGCCAAACAATAGCAACAGTCACAGAAATAGAATGCCCATATCCCTATACATTGCTTACTATTCGCTTTGGGGTGGGTTACAATGACTTTTGTCAACATAAAAGTCACGTCGTGGATTCATTTTCATGCGAATCCAATATTGTTGCTAGTGTTTTCAAGCAAAGGTGTTCAGAGACTGCCTTGACCTTGTGCCACGTCCACGTGCTTGAGGCTCCTACAACACCGCACTATCCCTCCTGCACCAAGCGAAGGAGACGATCGAATTCCGACAGCATATGGGTCGAGGCAGGGTGATGCCAATGCCACTATTGGTCGAGGCAGTGCAGCAGGACGTCCTAAGCGCGCGATGCTCTCGAGTCTCGACTATGGCTATACCAAAAAGGTCTTTTAGGACAATAATAACTAGGCACGCGACAATGAATCCGTGACAAGTGATGACGGCAAATACATCAAATTCTCTTCGCGCTCATCCTGGGCATCCAAGTAGCTTCAGCCTCGGAGAACAGAGAACACTACATGCTGTAGCGGAGAATGAGGTCAGTGAGCATACGAGGCAAAGCAAACGCCCAAGGACTATGGCACACGTGAATGTGGCCTTGACATCTAGAGCCTGTGTCGCAGTTCCGCTACCATTCTTATGTCTGACGAAACCGAAACGAGAATCGTATAGAAGATGAATTTTGCTGGACAAATGACATGACGTGGATCGCAGTGGCAGGGGTGGCGCAAACTTCAGGTGATCGGTGTTGTCGGCACCTAGCTGGATCCTCACGAGGGTGATTCACGACATCGTAGCCGTATGCCACAGGATCCTCATGAGGGTGAGGGACACAACACACAAGGTTGGTACGAGGCCGTTTGTCTTATGCCACACCAGTCTCATTCATTAGTAAGGTTAACTATCATCCTACTTACGGTGTCAAATTACTTGTTCAGATTTTTGAATCAACACCCGAAGGCTAAATCATAGAACAACAAAGACCATGAACAGTCACTGCAGTTTGCAAGGCACGCATTTTGTTTAATCCATGGAAAACAGAGCTCAACTAGAAACACACAGGTTTCAGTTCGTGCAATCTCATCAGGATTCAGAATGGACAGATAAAGCCCATCTAAACCTGGCAGCCACGCGCGCCGCAGCAACACGCACGAGACAGCCACGGAGAGACGCGTCGACAAACGACGAGACAGAGCCCATCCAATAGCTGTAGCCTGGTCTCTGCTATATCATCGGGGCGCTTGAGGGTGCCTCGTTCTGGTAAACTTTGTAGAATCCTTATGCATCAGCTGCAAAGATGATGGTGACCTGCTGGCTCAGAAGTACTGTAGTGGGAGGGAACTCGCTGGCCGTGTGTGAACCTGGGAGCATTAGCAATCTTATCATGATTCGCTCGCTTTACGTTGTGACGCCACTACATCCGCGGATGAAACTTCTAGATGCGACGAGCACAGAGCGATCGCAGTCGGCAGTCGTTGAGAGCGATCGCAGTCATTGAGAGCGATCGCAGTCGTTCGCTTGAGTCTTGTATTGACTTGCTCCGCCTCGAACGTCGTCTCGCAAACGCGCACGCAGTCGCAGCATAAGGCGAAGGCGGTTCCACTCATTCACTGCGTCGCACTCGCACTCGCACAACATAAACATATTCAGATTGACTGCACCGTTTGAAACTAACTGCAAGATGCAACCCCGGAGAAATGAGACTTGCCGCCGAAATGAGACTGCACCGCCAAGTCAGTGCAACCTGCTGTCGCCTGTCGCTCCAGCCCTTGCGTGGTCGCCGTGCAGGCATATTCCCGAGCCCCACAGTCAGTGCCCGCTGTGTCGCCTGTCGCTCCAGGCTTTCCATGCTACTGAACTGACACTTGGTCGATGCGCGCCCACTCGCCCAGCGACCGAGCGCTTTTACCTGTCCTGATAGGCGGCACGTTACTCCGTCAGCCGCGAGCCGCAGCGATCAGCACCTAGCGTGCACCATTTCCCCTCTATAAAAACACAACTCCTGCTTGAAATTCCACAGCCTCATCTTCTCCTTAGTCCTAGTTGTACTTGCCCCGACAAAGACGAAGCCCGCCGTGTTCTTGTTCTTGTTCTTCATTCATCCCCATGGCGGACCTTCCTCCGGTGGCCATTGTCCTCGCCGTGGGCGGCGCGGTGGTTGGCGGGCCCGAGGCGCTCCGCCTCCTGCTCGCTCTCCCAGGCCGGAACGCCGCCGCCGACGTCGCCATCTGCGCGTTCCTCTTCTGCGCCTTCGCGGCGCTTCTTCTCGGGACTCTGCTCCTGGCGCGCTTCTTCCGCGACGCGCACCCTGGTGCAGGAGCACCAGCGCCGGCGCCGGGCACGGAGCGCTTTGCAAGGGTGACCCTTGCGGTCGCTCTGGCTGTCATGTTCGCGGTCACCACCTGTCTCCTCGTCGTCCCTACCAACCTTGCCGGAACCGGAGCAGAGCTTGGCGGTGTGCGCTCCTGCTCTGCTTGACCCGCAACCGTCCGGCAGCGGATGCGGGATGCGGGAGCGGCAGCATCTGCACCGCCGTCGTCGTCGACCTGGTCCAACGAGTCACAAACGCCAGCAAGCACTGTATCTTTTACTATCATATATAGTTCTTCAGCAGGTCTCATATTTTACCACGGCTTTTCTGTTTTACTTGGAACTCAACTATGGTGAGGTGTGTGATCCTTTGCCATGTACGAGTATCTTTCTACCCGCTGCTGGCCTCTTGCAAGTTGCAAGTATATTGGGTGCGAAATTTTATCTGTTTGAAGTGTGAACTGAACGGCTAAGTTCATTTTGCCAATTTCCTGTTCTTCTGGTGACATAATATTTTTTTCTGCATACAAATTTCTGAAGTATGAACTGGGATTACAGAATCTAATCATTCTTTTTGGTATTTCCCCTGTTTCATTCAGTACCTGGATTTGGTTGCTTAGAAGCTTGGATCAGGTGGAGAGGAAAGGGGAGGGGGGGGGGGGGGGGTTAAACCCCTCCAAGTTAATATAATTATATAAGTTCCACTATCTGAAAAAAGATCAAACAATTTTTTCATAAAGTTTATACTTTTGTCCCCTTTAACAAAGGAAGGAAAAATCCATGTTTCTAGCTCTGCCTCTACTTGTTATGCAAATCTGCCGACCTAGTCTTTCAACGATGCTGACAAGAGTAAAGTGCATTTGTCAGCATTCATTATGAAAAAGGCTTTTAAGAGGCTTCGGCTATTGCTGACAAAGAAATACATCCATATTATGGTTTGAAAAAAAATTTGTACCGAACAACAACCTATACTTGTTCTTGGGAACAAAGAAATACTTTTCTCCTAAACGGAGCTTGTAAACCTTTTTTTAATTAATAAAATCCAGTAGGGGCACAAGCCCCTCCTGTTCGGCTATTGCTTCCGTGGCTACTTGGGGAAACCCTCCAACCGTTTTTTACTAGTACAAGATTGAAGCCGTGACTTTTTTTATGTGAGGCCGGTTTAAAGAAAATTTTACCAAATATATACCTTTATATAGCATCATAATGTTCTGTTGGCTTTAAGGCGCACTAGTACGTTTTATGCGTATTCTTACAAGTACGTTTTCTCCCGTAGGAAAGCTGAGCACCAAAACCCTGGCCGTCGGGTCATGCATGTGCTGTTCCTCCAACACAGTATCTCGCGCGCGTCACCCATCCCCTGTCCGCCCTGCGGCTAATGACAGTTATTATCATCAGCCCAGAAAAGAGAGGCCGGCTGAAGGCACGTCGCTGTCTCTCCCGGAGAAGATAAGAGAGTAGCCAGGGGAGAGACGAAGGTACTTCCTTCCCGTGCTCTGCCTCGCGTCGTGCCGTCGTCCTGCGCCGTACACACATCCCACGCGTCGAATTACGCGTCTTTGGCCTCAGGTCCTCACATCATGCCTTTGTGAATTGTGATTAGCGGGGGGAATCCTTTTTGAAAATTTAACGGAGCCGGTGCCCGGTGCCTGCGACTTTCGCTGCTCTTAACTTGCCTTGGCATCGCATGGACGGTGGTCGATGGACGCGGACGGGAGCCGAAGAGGAGAAACGACAGGGGTAACCCGCTACGCGTCAGGTGTGCGAGGGAGGAGGGATAGTTCACTCGCTCTCTCGCGTGCGTACCTAATAGTAGTGGCAACAGCGACGCGGCAGCGGACCGCGTTTACTGATCAACTGGATATGGCTCCGATCGATCCGTGTCCGGCCGGTCCCTGGCGGGGGAACCCTTCAGTACTGACAGAAAGTTGGTGCACAGTAGACATTCTTTTATTAGTACGTTTCTCCCTCTTGGTTATAGTTCATTCGCCCTTGAAATAGTCAAGTTGGACACTGGATCACTGCCTCCAGCTGCCATTCACGTTCTTTTGTGACGACAATTAAAGATGAAAATGGTCAATCCACATATGGAGGGAGCGCGAAAGCGAGATCAGAGACGGGGGCGGCTATACAGTCTGGCTTGAGGGTACCTTTGTTGGTCATGAGTCATGATGGTATGCACTGATCATGTACTTAAAGATAACTATGTAATTTGGGAGCCCTGATTTTTACAAAGGCTCATGTGCAATCAAACCCACTCTGTCCCTGCTGATCCACGGGCCTGCTCATCGTCATCGATCACAATGCCCATTTCCGGTCTCACGTTAGGTCAAGTCAAAATACTCTTGACATCGTCAATAAATTCCAAAGTTTGCAACCATGTAAAAGTCACTGCTTCAACCCAATTCCAGCGGTCGAGACACAGTTGCAAGGCAAAGCTAGTTTGGTCTGTGAAGAAAGAATGGCCATGTCATCCTGCAGAAAAAGAATGGCCATTTCATCCTGCAGAAAAGAATGGCCACTCCATCCCTGTTGGTCATTATCATGAATCGGAAGTTTTCTGCGAAACTTAGTGGCAAACAATCTTCTTTTTGTACTGTTTAATAAAAAGTTTAACGTGCCTATGCGAGAGGGTTGCTTGTACACGCCCCGACCGCTACGAACGCCGCCGTTCACAACACATCACACCAGTGCTACCGCCTATATAGTCGTCCACTGACACTAGTGCTGAACCACAACAACCTCCCCAGCCATGGCAGCAGCTCCTCTTCCGACGATCATTATCCTAGCCCTCGGAACTGCCGCTCTGGGCGGCCCCGACGCACTCCGCGTCCTTCTCCAGTTCACAGGGCAGAGCCCCTGCCTCGACATTGCCATCTGCGTGTCCGTCATGTTCGTGGTCACCGCGTACCTTCTCGGCGTCGTGCTCCTCGTGCGCTTCGTCCGCGACGCGCGGTCCGGAGACGGCGCCGGCGGAGCTCATCAGGGACACGGGGCGGCGGCCACGGACTGCCTCGCGCAGGTGAGCCTGCTGGTATCCGTGTGCGTGGGGCTACTCGTCGCGACGTGCCTCGTTGCCCTGCCGTCCGTCCCGTCGGGCGGCCTTGGCACAGTCACCTTCTTCACGTACTCGGCCGGCAAGAACTTCTGCCTCGCCGTCGCCACCGCCGCCGCCGTAGTCACCGCGGCCCGCTGCACCAGGCCTGTCGTCCGCTTCCTCCGCGGGGCGGGTAATGCAGGGAACGCCGCCCCCGCCGCTCGCGCCTTCGAGCGCTTCTCCAGGACGAGGCAGACGGTGCGCTTCCTCTTCATAGCTCTGCTCTGTGCCGCCGTCTCTTCGGCCGCGTCCGGTGGCCTCGACGCAAAGCGCATCTTCCCCGGCTTCCTCTTCGGGTTCGGGACCCCGACCACCTACGTACCCGTCGGCGCCGCTGTCGCCGCGGTCGCTGGCACAGCGCTTGTCGTCCGCTTCTCCCGCAGGGTGCATAATGCCGCCAGCCCCCCACACCTGCCAGTGCCAGCCGGCGCTTTGGGCAAGCTGACGTCTGTGGCTGTCGTGGCCGGCCTCCTCGCCATGGCGTATGCGCACTCCCGGTCCGGGAGCGAGTCGGATGGCGAGGAGCACGCAAACTCTGCTTGAAAGTTGAAAGTTGAAACAATGATGCCCCGTGTCATACGCGGATCTGTCTGGCAAACGGGCAGGCGTCTGTGCAGTGCAGTGCAGTGCAGCAATAGGTTTCTAGTAACGCTATTCGAAGCATGTCGGAACGGTAGAACTGAGTTCGAAGCGTATGAGTACGTTCTCATTCTCAAGTCAGTATCATGAGTAGTGTGTGTTTGAATGTATGTATGAGATTGTTATCAGAAGAAAAAGAATGTATGTATGAGATGGGGGTGAGATTTGCTAATGTACAGTTTATACATACATCGCGATTGTATAGATGGAGGCATGTACAGTTTATGGATCTGTCCCGTTTCAGTAGGTTCACAGTGGTTGTGTTCTCGGCATTCTTGTAAATATTACTATCTTTTTCTAATACAAAGATACGTACACTAGTGCGTATTACTCTTTTTCCTTATGCATGTTGTATGTATGTCGGGGGGAAACTAGGAGGGAGAGATTTTGAATTCCGGAATTTACGGAGCGGCGATCTGGCGATCTAGCGGCCCGACCGGAGTTCCCCGGCGGCCCTCGGGCTGGCGGCCGGCGTGGTCGCCACCGGGAAGCGCTGCCGTCGGTGCGCGGCGCCGCAGCGGCGGCCGGGCGTCGGGATCGCCACCGTGTTTCGGTGTGCGCGGCACCGCAGCGGATCGAACAGCGAACCTCCGTCGCGTGCCTCGGGGCCACGCGCCGGCAATCAATCTGACGACGATCAGCTTCGAAGCCCGTGCCGGTTCCCTGGAGACCGGCACATCCGATCGGGGCCGGGACAACCACACGTGCCGGCAATCATTGGCGTCTGACGCCGATCAACTTCGACGCCCGTGCCGGTTCCCCGGAGGCCGGCACATCCGATCATAGGTCTTCTCTTTCTCCTGTCTTTTGTTTTCTTCACTTCTCGGTTGTCTATCTTTTGCTGCAGGATTCCCATTCATGGAAGATGCCTCCAGTGTCTTTAGCTCCTTCAATTCGGAAAGCTTTTCAGAGGATCACAGCCAAGGATGACGGATTTCTTGATCAGGATCACGGCAGAAAACTAATGGCCGTATCGAATCAAGAATTTTGGGCCGGTGCATCCTCAAACTTGTGCCAAAGATCGGGGAAGTTCTGGGACTCTGACTCCGATTCAGAGTGCGAGGACTTGGGCGATGCAGAAGCCGCTCCTGCTCGAGGGTCGAGCACAAAATCATTTGCTCCGGTGGCAACCGTGCAAGTGTCACAGGGAACTCCTTCTGGGGTTCCACTGCAAGTGAAGAAGAAAATTCCACTTCCTTCACCACGGAAACAACAGGCACCTTGGAAGAAGCTTTGGAAGGGACCACCGCCTCCGCGGCGTGTCACGCCGCCGGCGACCCCGGGGATTTCTTGCAGCCGGTCTTGCAAACAAAACAAGTGTCCATTACAAAGGAGATGATCGGTCCAAAGCCTCTTGGGCCAAACGGTGATGCTACAGGGCCCACCGAAAAAGCAATCTTGTTGCCACCACCAACTCCGAGGTGATCGCGAAACCAAAGCGCCGCCTAGTAAACCCTATCCTATCGGATCCCTCCGGTGCTACGGCGTCGTTCCAAGGAATTCCCATGGCGGGAGGTGGAGGTGGCGGTGTGCGGGGGCGGTCATGGTCCCGGAGAATCGATCCAATCCGGGGTCGAGGAGGAGGTGCGGCGGCCGGCCCCGTGGTCGGGATGGAGGAACCGAGGCCACGGACCCCGCGGCGCCCAACCGGCGGGGGTTCTCGTGGTCGTAGCGTCCCACATGTGGGGGGTGCGGGCGGCCGAGGTGGTGCTCCACCGCGGCGGGTGCGAGCGGGGGACGCGGCGGCCCTCATCCAGCGGCAGGCGGAGGTCGAGGGCCGATCGGCCGTGGCCCCCAACCGGTCAGGCGTGCCGGCCCTGTGTCTGGCGCTGTTGAGGCTGCCCCGCAGGCGCAAGATCAGCATCCGGTTGGCGCAGATGGTGCAGTAATTCAAGTTGAAGCAAATCCTCAGGCGAACAACAATCCAGAAGTAGCCCCTGACCTTGATGAACAGGGGAAGAAGAGGAAGCGGAAGGCGTACCCGAAGCGTGAATGCACGATCTGCTTTGAGGAACACTTCACCAACCAGTGCCCGCTTCTTCGTGCTCCCAAACCAACGGTGGCTTATTATGGTGCTGCGATGACGGTGTGGGTTTCTTCCGGATCCAGTCGCAAGAGGTAATCAAATTGTATCCCCAACTCGGTCCTCCGCCGTAGCCCTTATCACGGTGGAGAAAGGCAATGTTTCGCGAGCGTCTACAGCGAGTTGGCCGGATCATCCCCGTGCATTGGGATTGGGAGGTGCAGGAACTTGGAAATCAAACGTTTGGTTGTGCCTTTTCCAAGTAAGGAAGAACTGGACCGAATGATTCTCATCGGTGTTGTCAACGTAAAAAACAAAGATGCCACTTTTGTTATTGAGGAATTTGTTGATGACATCCAACCTTATAAGATGTTAGATCAAGTTTGGGTGATCAGTGACAAGAGTGCCACGGGCACTTCGCTCTTTCCTTTCACCGTGGGCCGTTGGTACTATTATTGGAGCAACACGAGGGTAGATATGTTACACCCGGGCGATCAAGGCAGGTCCGGATTCAGTGGCGGTTATTGATGCAAAGAAAATTCCACCGCTTGCCGATGTTTGTGTAGGCAATGGCATCTACCCGTTATTCTTCCACCCAGATGTGACTCCGCAGCTTGTTGAAGGAAGTCCTAGTGAACCAATGGACAATGGAGACAAGGACAAAAATGCGGACGGGGAAGGGGAAGATAGGGAGATGGAGGATGCTGAGGATGATGATGCTCTTCCCAAGGATCAGAACAATGATCAAAATACGTCAACCCAGTCACAACCACCGCCTCAATCGGTGAATCAGCAGCAGGCCCTTTTATTGGATGACCAATATTTGCTTTCTGTGGAGGTATAAACTCCATATACCCTCACGGCCTAGTTTGGGCCGACACGCTATCGCCAGGCCGGCCCATCAAGCTTCAAGACCGATCGGCTCAGGCTGGTCGGACAGCCTAGAACAGGCAAGAATATCGAAGACCGACAAGGAGGACAAGACCTAGCTGAGATAGGAAAGTTTAGACTTGTAAAGTATATAAACTTAGTACCGAGATAGGCTAGTTCCGACTTGTAACCTTGCTCCCCGCGATATATAAGGAGAGCAAGGACCCCCATGCCGGAGGAGAGAATCTAGCATAACGCACAGACTCATACATCCACATCATAATCGAAACAGAGAGCAGGACTAGGGTTTTACGCATCTTTGCGGCCTGAACCTGGGTAAACCTCGTGTGATTGCTCCCTGTTTACGTCTTGCTCGCAATCTCGTGTGCCTTCCGCCAATCCATTACCGGTCAGGGCATACCCCGGTCGGACTATCGCCGATATTTCGTCGACAAAGGGGCGCGCCCGTAGGGGGTGCGCATCGAGATTTCACGTCGATCAAGATGGTTTCCTTCCCGGCTTCCATGACTTTCGAAGCCGGCCTCACCTTCACCGTTGGGACGATGACCCGGACAACCGCTCCGGACACCTCATACATCGAGGGTCCGCCCTCGATCCTAGCTCCACAAAGCAATGAAGGTACAAATCCTTTGCCTCCTCGGTACGAGGCATCATCATCAAAGCTCGAGTTATCGAACTCCAAATTTTTCTTCTAGGCACCAATCAACCACCACGAAAATTGGGCCGATCTGTTCAAGCAACTCATGATCAACAGGGATAGGCTCATGGAGTTTTTTGCTCGCTTTGGATCTATCCAGATTGAATCAAAGCAAGAATCACCTAATATCCTTCAACCGACCAAGCGCCAACAAAACGCCCAACAAAAATCATCGGATCGCAAGATCCTAGATCCAAGGGTTGCATCACCGTTCCCATACGGGTTGCCAAACACCGCCGACCTATTCACCACCAACTTTTAGCAGATTACCTCAAAGGCTACAAATAGGATCCCCGATCCGCGTCCGGATATGATTGGCTACGCTTTCGACGCACCCGCGGACATATCGTCAACCATGTGCGCCTCGAAGAAGTCACGGACGACCAATCTCCGAGAGAAAACACGTGACGTTACACCGGACACGCCCGGACTCGACGATTACTACAATATCTTAGAACTCTCGGGATCTCGCCCATACGATGGTCTACTCCGACAACGAAGAAGAGGTACAATCCGCAAACAACAAGCACCAAGCGTATCGACACTACTCCGCATCTACAACTCACCGTGTTCCGACCCGAGAGGAACATGAGGAAATTCAGTCGAGATCCATAACCCGGCCAAATCCACTCAAGAGTTACAAAGAATTCCCATCTTTCCCTCCCACCCTAGGGAACGCGGTATGTCATGTTAGTGACAACGAGGTCACCATCAATGGAGAAACCGACGAACAAAGGCAACAAATGAGAGGGTCGAAACGCAGCCCGGGAACAACGGAGGCAAAGCGAAGGTGCAATCCAGTAAATTGCCGACCAAGATCGTATGGTCGGACGACGCAGGGGGTTTTCGGCGAAATCTTGCCGATGATTTCAACCTTGTAAACGAAAGACAAGTTCACACAACCCCAAGTGCTAATCGCGCTTGCTATTGACCGCCTCAAGACGGCCAACATTCCTCAAACTCCCCAAATTGAGGAAGCGATTGATTTTCTAGTAGCCGCTAAAGCTCAAGTGAACCATATGAGAGAACAAGCGCGCCCGGCCGCATCTCTCGAAGCCACCGGCCGCGTAGTTTCTTCAAAGAATCAAATCCCGGACTCTAGATAGGGAGGTGCTAACAACAACAACTACGAAGACGATGGAGAGAGTTGTGGGAATTTTCCTCACAACAGATTTCACCGAGAGACACAATGATAGAAGACAGATCAACCACGAGACAACAGAGATTATGGTCAACCCTTCAATCACCATCATGATGAACAATATGACGACAATGACCTTCGAGCAAATCATCAACAACCGATACCGAGCTCGCATGGATGCCTCGGACCAAAGCCTTATTCGGCTACCCTACGAGAGGTAGTCTGGCCCAAAAGTTTCGGGATACCGACACCAAAACGTACGATGGCAAGGTCGACCCGAGCATTGGATCCTCTTATACGAAGTAGCCGTACGAGCAAAGCGGGAGGGGATGAACACGTCATGGCCAATTACCTCCCTATCGTACTCGACAAAGGGCCGAATAATTGGTTATTACGACAACGAGAGGGGTCGATTCACAACTGGCCTCAACCGCGACATCTCTTCATCGAGAACTACAGAATAACATGCCAAAGCAGCGGCACTAAGTACGATCTAGCAAAGATCGTCGATTACCCGAATGAACCACTACGTCACTACATACGACGCTTCTCGGAAGTCTGGACAACAATTCCGACATTTCAGCAAATCGAAGTCGTGTCCCTTTTCGTACGGATTACGACAACCTAGAAATATTGATCTACGAAAAGAACTTTTGAGAAGACAACCCACTACAACCGACGAGATGTTCGTAATAGCCCATGAATTCGCTCGCGTTGACGATGCCATGCAACAATTGCCCGAAACCGGACAAGGATACGAAACTTCGGAAGAAACGATGACGAGAAAGAGATTTGCAACGCAAAGACATGCGCGTAAACGCCAGACGTGACAATAACCGTCGCAATGAACGACGACGCGACAATCGCATACAAAACAATTATAGCGAGACACGAGATCAACGCGTCCATTCGGTACCACCTAGCGAGAAAAGAAGCGAGACTTCGATCCGAATATGAGAAGATTCTAGGCCAGACTGCCCTAAACACCCGGAAAAGGGCATACCATGGGCGAGTGTCGCGGATTCACAAAGCAATTTTCGTGAGGGCAGCCGCCAAGAAACAGATTAATAAAACAAAGTAAGGAGAAACGGCCCGAAACGAAGGACAAGGCCGAGGAAGAAGAAGAAGACAATGACAAAGATCCTCGGCATCGTTCAACGAGCCCACCAAACACTTGTCGCCTATGATTTTTGGCGGCAAAGTTGGTCTCGAAAACTCGCGGACAAAAAGTTACTAAAAAGGAGGATCATGGCAATCGCTAAGTCCGATGGACCAAATACGACATTAAAGCTCCGGCTGGTCGGAACAACCAAGAACCTTTAACGAGCCGACATGTGGGCAAATATACCGATGCGGGCAATTCCCTTTGGTACTCGACCCGTCGTTAATCATATACGTATGGAAAGAGTACTCATAGATGGCGCCAAGTGCTTTAAACATTCTATTCCTACAAGCGTTTCGCGAGCTAGGTTTAAAAATCGAAGATCTCGAACCTTACGACTCACCATTCGGGAGTCATGCCGTGCAAACCTTCAATGCCATTGGGAAAAATAACTCTACCCGTTCGGTTCGAACAAGACAACACTTCGAAAAGACTACGTCGCTTCTTTGTAGCCGACTTCAAGGCGTTTACCACGCCATACTCGGTCGACCAGGGGATCGCAAAGTTCATGGCTGTCCCTCACTACGGATATCTAGTATTAAAAATGCCAACATCAAAGGGCATTCTTTCTCTCGAGGCAATGTGCTTATGGCTCACGATCATGCGAAACAAACGCCTACGCAGCGGCCGAATTAGCGGACCTCAAAGCCCATATGGAACAAACATGCCTTGAAGCAAAACAGAGATGCCCGAAGCCGACCTTCGATCCCAAATCAAGCGAACAAAAAGGTCACCAACAAAAGCAATGACACAAAGAAGATCGAGCTCATCCCCCGGAGATAAGGAGAAAACTGCTCTTATAGGAGCCAATTTAGACGATAAATAGGAAGACGCGCTCGTCAATTCCTACGGGACAACATAAGCATATTTGCTTGGAAACCACAGACATGCCGGGCGTCCCAAGGGAAAAGGTCGAGCACTTCCTTAATGTCTCGAAACCGCCAAACCAATCAAACAAAGATTACGACGGTTTGCTCGCGACGAAAGGAGGTGATTAGGGTAGAAGTGTTAAAGCTATTAGCAAATGGTTTTATAAAAGAAGTGTATCATCCCGACGGCTATCCAATCCAGTTCTTGTACAAAAGAAAAATGGCGAATGGAGAATGTGTGTTGATTATACCGATCTCAACAAACACTGCCCTAAAGACCCCTTCAAACTACCTCGCATCGATGAAGTAGTTGACTCAACCGCAGGCTGCGAACTGTTGTCCTTTTTAGATTGCTATTCAGGGTATCACCAAATAGCCCTAGCAACTCACGATCAAATAAAAACATCATTCATCACGCCTTTCGGCGCATACTGCTATACGACCATGTCGTTTGGCCTCAAAAATGCTGGTGCAACATACCAACACGCTATCCAAGAGTGTCTTCAAAAGAAATTTCCGACCACTGGTCGAAGCATACGTAGACGACGTAGTCGTAAAAACAAAGGAGAGCGGATCCTTAGTTTCAAACCTAGAGCGAACCTTCGTCGCTTTAAACAAATTTCAAAGTGGAAATTAAACCCACGAAATGCATATTCGGAGTACCATCGGGGATACTACTCGGCAACGTAGTTAGCCAAGATGGCATTAAACCAAACCCCGAAAAAGTTAATGCGGTCTTAAAAATGACGCAACCCAAAGGTATAAAAGATATCCGTAAACTTATCGGATGCATGGCGGCTTTAAGCCGCTTCATATCAAGACTTGGCGAAAAAGGCCTCCCCTTTTTCAAACCATTAAAGGCCAAGCAAAAATTTGAATGGACAAGCGAAGGCAAAGTCTTCTTCGAACTCAAGACATATTTAACATCGCCACCAAGCACAAAGACCTAAAGATGACGAAGAATTATTGCTATACATTGCGGCTACCGATCGCGTGGTCGACACGAATAGTCGTCGAAAGACAAGAAGAGGGACATACATATGGCGTACAAAGACCAGTCTACTACATCAGCGAAGTATTAAATGACTCAAAACAGAGATACCCACACGTACAAAAACTTTTGTACGGGATCCTAATAACCAAATGAAAGCTGCTACACTACTTTGACACATATCCGATCACAATAGTAACAGAACATGCTGTTGGCGACATTCTTCGCAATAAAGACGCCAGTGGTCGGATCGTCAAATGGGCTATAGAGCTCAGCCCATACACACTAAAATTTCAAAGCCGTACAACCATCAAATCCAAAGCCTTGGTTGATTTCCTAGTAGAATGGGCGGACATGTCCCTACCACTATTTCAAAACAAAGCCGAACGATGGGAAATGTTCTTCGATGGCTCCCTTAAAATAA
Source organism: Themeda triandra (assembly GCA_018135685.1). Lineage (NCBI taxonomy): Eukaryota > Viridiplantae > Streptophyta > Magnoliopsida > Poales > Poaceae > Themeda > Themeda triandra. The sequence goes on along the minus strand of JAENPR010000147.1, from coordinate 911,627 downwards.
AAGGAGCAGGAGCAGGCGTCGTGTTCAAAGCACCAAGCGGTGATACCCTAAGATACGTGCTGCGTATCCATTTCAAAGCTTCAAATAACGCGGCCGAATACGAAGCCGCACTTCACGGCCTCAAGATAGCCATAGAATTGGGTATAAAAAGGCTCCTCGTCTTTGGAGACTCTAATTTAGTTGTCCAAAGAAATCAACAAAGAATGGGACTGTACTAATGAAAAAATGGAAGCATACGTGGCGAGAGATAAGGAAGCTAGAAAATAAATTCTATGGCTTGGAATTCACCTATATACCAAGAGAAAAGAACAAACTTGCGGACCAATTATCTAAATTGGGATCCGAAAGAGCAAAAATGCCACCCGACGTATTTGTTCAAGATCTACTATTACCTTCTCACACAGAGGAAGCACAGAACCACCACAAAAAGAAACAGATCCATCGACGGCAAAACCAAAACAGATAATATTCAAGAAAGCATACCGTCGGCCCACCTCCGACCAGAAGAACAAAACGGATCATTGCTTTGCAATCCGACCAAAGACCTTTCGAATAAATGCTCCAAGAATAAGATCGTGCAAAAAATCTATAGATAACTCCAAAGTTATTTATCCAAAGAAAAGAAAGCGACAAGATCCCTCAACTACAAAGGGATGTAACGAGCAAATACCATCGTGGAACCTTTGGAACAAACAAAGGAGATAAAGCCAGACGAGAATTCCCTTTATTCGGTATCTCATTGATGAGGACACACCGACGATAAAATAGAAAAACAACGTCTCATAAGACGCAGTAAACATTATGTCCTAGTCGATGGGCAACTTATACGCAAAAATGCAAGCGCTGAAGTCTTGCAAAAATGCATTTCTTTCGAAGAAGGAGCAGAACTACTACTACGTATTCACGAAGGGATGTGTGGAAATCATGCAGCATCAAAAACACTAGTCGGAAAAGTATTCCGAGCAGGTTTTTACTGGCCAACCGCACTCGCCGATGCTAAGAAACTAGTTCAGCATTGTAAAGGTTGCCAATTCTTCGCTAAACAAATTCATGTCCCCGCACATGAGCTTCAAACAATACCGGCCGCATGGCCCTTTTCATGCCGGGGACTAGACATGATAGGACCATTCAAAAAAGCCCCGGCGGCTATCAATTTGTCTATGTACTTATAGACAAATTTTCAAAATGGATAGAATATAAGCCCTTAGTCAAGGCAAATGCTCAAAAAGCCGTTGAGTTCCTACCGTACGTCGTACATCGTTTCGGCGTACCCAACACCGTTATAACAGATTTGGGATCCACATTCACAAAGCGGTGAATTTTGGGATTTTTGCGAAGACTTAGGAACAAAAGTAAAATATGTATCGCAGCTCACCCACGAGCTAATGGTCAAGTCGAAAGAGCAAATGGGATGATCATAGACGCCCTACGAAAAAGGCTATATCGAGACAACGACACCCATCCACAAAGATGGTATCACGAATTACCTGCTGTGATATGGGGACCCCGAACCCAACCAAGCAGAAATACCGGTGTCTCACCTTATTTCATGATATTTGGTGTTGAAGCAGTTTTGCCAGATGAAGTAGCATTTGGCTCACCAAGAACAAAAAATTATGACGAAGAAGCCACGAATGAAGTCGAAAAACTATCATCGATTCGGAGAAGAGCGGAACTTGGAAACACTCCCAAGAACGGCTAAATATCTAGCGTCTCTACGGCGCTATTACAACGAAATGTAAAAGAGAGACAGGTTTGTGGTCGGAGACTTCGTCCTCAAGAGAATTCGAAAAACGACGACCTCCACAAATTATCATCTCATTGGGAAGGACCCTTCCTAGTCAAAGCAAGATCACAAGACCAACGACTTATAAACTATGTACTCTAGACGATCCACCTAGAGATTTGCCAAATTCTTGGCACATAGAACATTTAATAAAATTCTATGCCTAGCACCAAGGCAATTGTAATCATTTTCGACATACAACTACCAATTGTATCAAAACACACCGAGATATTGTTACAAAACGGTGCAAAGCACCACGAGTTTAATACCACAAATGAGTTTTAAATCATTGTTCTGGGACAAGATCTATCTTGTCGCAATAACACAAGCGGTGCCCCGGCAAGCCTTTTGCAAATCTCTCGAGTTTTTCGGGAGAGGTATCTCGCAGGGCCTCCCGGACTCCAAATGCTTGAAATCCGCCCGAGGAAAGTGAGACTCGCGCAAGAGCCGTAACACTTGACGCAACAAAGCGACTCCCCTTCCCGACAAACTCCTTAAGCAAACGCCACGAACGACGACATTGATCCACAACGAATTCGAACGAGAAGGGGATTTGCTGGCCTCACTTTGCCCCCGCAAGAACAAAGAAACAGGGTTGCAATCCATTCGCCATGGACAGTAACGCTCCGTCGATACGATTATCATTTTTCAAAGACGCCGAATTGCGCCATATGACGCTCATGCGTTTCTACATAAGTATAACCTATAAGACACGAGATCGAAACAACAACGAGAGAAGATAAAAAGGGATAAAACGCACCTCGTGCCTCCCTCTCCAAGCGCTCAACTTCGCACGGGCTTTGTTCTCCGTCCGTTCGGAAGAGCAATTTCAGCAGCCATCAAGGCTTTATCACTATCCAAACCTACAAAGTACAATCAAGTACCGACATATCCCGTTAAAACAACAAGTAACGGGAGTGAGTAAAACAAACCTTTGTTTTGCTCCCGAAGGGATGCAACCTTTTTTAACAAGGAATCTTTCTCAAGTTCCCAAAGCCTTTCACGACCTTCGTGAACACGGATCTCGCCGCTCCAAATCTTCATTTTGCTTCCGCGAAGACCGTTTTCACACATGGTCGGTTTGAATTGCTCTATGCAAAGACGGCGCTCTTCAAAGAACATCTTCAACTACCCGCAAAAGAGATCCTTCACAACGCGACGTAACGGGCAAAATAGAAAAATTCACCAAAAACAAGTACCACCCTTAATACGAGCACGAAGATCGCAAACACTTGCTCAAAACCATCGAAACGGCACCCCGGTAACATTTTCAAAAATGTGCCATTCACCGTTGTCATCTTGACGAGCAACATAGCAGCGGCTACCGGTATATGGGGACCGAGAAGAAGTTCCCCCGACCTCTTCCATTATCTCGGGGCGTCTGCTGCCGATGCACCGGGTCTAAAACTACCCAAATGCATATTCGATATTGATCACCCTCGCGAAGAAGCCAGGGGAAGAATCTAACGCTACTCCGGATAAGATGGTGAGTATCCCTAGCGGAGGCCATGATGTTGATACCCGCAGTGACCACCGCAGTTCAAGCAACAACATTTGCAAGAACTATCCCCGGATCATCAACAAGCATCATGCGGTGTGGCACAACTTCGGAACAATTTCTTGATCAATGACGGCATTGACAGCGGGAGTTATGACTTCGGGAACAGCCTCCTGGCGTGTTCCAAAGATTGACCAAAGCTTCATGACCCAAAGGGTCCCTGACCAAGTCATCAACAATAGGAGCCCTACAATGAAAATTTTTACAGCAATTAAAAAAAGGGGGCATAGCAAAAAGTAACAAGTTTGCAAAACTTACAGCTCAGACTGCTCAAAATGCAGACTAAACCAGTCTGGCATATCGGTCTCCTCATCCCTAGAAGGGACAGATGTACCAACATCAAAGTCATTCCGCACCACCAGATCACGAAGAGGAGAAGAAGGATCGGTGGCGGCAAGAGCTTCTTCATCTTGGGCCACGATGACAAGCGGAGCACTCCGACCATCCAGACCGACCCGAGAAGTTATCCCATGTGCAAGGTCTCCCGAATGACCAATCTGGTCACCGTTGACATAGGCCGCTCCACGACATGACCAGCTCCCCGCAACAAAGGGAGAGCGCTATCCCGACCACTTTCGTAGCGCAATTTTTTGCGCCGAGCAAACTCGGCAAGAAGAGCGCCTCGTCTCCACAATCGGAATCGAACCGACGATTCTCGCAACCGATGACGCCGACGTTTCGGCCGCCGAAGCACAAGGTTGTAATGATAAAGCTCCACCGGTCAAGATGCCGAGATCGTTTCTTCTTCTCATAAACAACCTTCCGTTTCCCGTACCGCCTTCGATCGATCAACATCGGGATCAACGGTATCATCGCCTACCGTCATCCCGTCAATACCTCGGGATCAAAACCCGTACGCCGGTATCACAGAGCTTCTCCAAGCGGGCAAAATATCAAGAGGTACTCGGGACACGTATATATGACGGCCCTATAAACACATGAAGATCAGTCAAACGGCAAGAATACCAAAAAACGTCCAAATACGAAGAAACAAATAAGTAAGCAGAAACATACCGGTGGAGGCGGCATCCTCCAATCATAAGGCTTAATGGTAGGACGAGGGATACGAGTATCCTCCCCACGTTTGAACATCTTCAGAAGTCTCAGATTAATGTCATCAAGTGAAATTTCCTCCGGAGATTCACGAGAAGGGTCATCTTTTAGACGATATTCCCACAAAAAATTAAATCTCTCCTTCACAGGCCGAATACGGCGAGAGATATAAACAACAGAATCGTAAATCCATTCGGACCCTTGAAGTTCATCATGGCAATTATCTCATTCACCTCAATCATCTCGGTAGCATTTGGTCTATCCGACCAAAAATGATTGGGTTCGGAATATGTGTAATATCACAAGGAACAGTCTCCCCGCTCATTGTCATTTACATAAAACCACTTCTTGAACCAGTCCTTCACATTATCGGTATGGGTGAAAGATAGCCAGCGGGAGCGCATTCCATCACGAAGAGAAATATAGCATGCCCCGGCCACTGGGACTACCACCCAAGTTTCCCCTCTTCTTCGCTTCATAAAAATAACGGAAGACATTGAAGTTTGGGAGAATTGCAAGATACATCTCGCAATAAGCAACAAAGAGCGCAATTGTCATAATTGAGTTCGGGTGGAGGTTACAGAGCGATATCTTCCAAAGGATACAAAGCTCCACCAAGAAAGTATGGATTGGGATACCTAATCCCCGATAAAATAATCCTCGAATACAACTATCTCGCCATCATAAGGGCGGGGAATGCCTCACCTCGAGGTGGCACACGCCATACTCCAAAGGATGCCGGCGGGATCATGCAGCCATCCGCCAAAGCATTCACCGACGCCGCCGTCGATTGAGTGGGTGACCAAATCTGCTTCATCTCGCTTCTCATACTCTTTTTGCTCTTTTTTCTCCTTCCTTTTCCCCGCGTGATTGACGCCTCTTCGCCATGACCCTCGAAACAACAGGATGCGGTTACTTGAGCTAACCCTAGGCACGGAGTTTGGGCGGCGTAATGAACCGATTGCAAGAGCTATAGGCAAAATGCAAGCAAACCAAATGACGGTGGCACCAAGAGTTTTTAACCACACTAGGGTTTTTTCCTTAATGGGCTAGAAAACCGGGCCGCTTCAAGCTAAAAGGCCTTTTTGGTCACTTTCTCTCCCCATTTAAATTTACAAAACATTTCCCATTACGTACGCACAGCTTACCGTATAACCCGAAAGCGACCCGGTGAGCAAAGCTACTCGAAGGTCATTTAAGTCTGTTTCTTTTGCTATAGTCTTAAAACAGCCTCGCTAAAAAGACGAGTTCACAAAGAAAGTTGTTCCAACCCGCGTAACAAAGTTGCGGTATAGCATCAACAATTCAACCCACACAATCCGACAACCGAGCCGGGATTTTTTCGCCAATGATACCGGTTATTCGGCACACAAATAGCAAAGCTATTTTCATGGGTTTAGATTCAAAACCATGGTCTCACAACCACGTGGGACCGAGTTAAATAGCAAAGCTACCTTAACTTAATCATGACAAAGTCATGGCATGGTTCAAACCGACCACCCAAATGAAATTTGGCTCGCCTTGTCTCACTCAAAGAGTGGTCGGAAACACATAAAGCATGATATAATGATCGCTTGTCTTCTTTTTTAGACCCCGACATAACGTGTTCCACCTCATCTCGGGCTCGGGGACTATGTGGGCCCACGTCACCCGAGAGGTGACATGGGCTAGATCCTTCTTTTAGAGCTTGCCGCAACATATACTATCTTACAAAGAACCTCGGGGACTACGTGGGCCCACGTCATTTGCATGACTCGGCCCGATCCTTTCTCTTTACAAAGAGTTTAGTTTCAAAACTAAGCTAAGGCAACGACCAATCACGACGGATACCATGTGATGGCAGGCATCACACACTAACGAGGGCCCACGTCTCCGCATTTGGGACCCTTTCAAAATTCTTTTTCTTTTCGGGAGCATCATAAATCTTTCGGTCAAAACCGAAAACGTCAACCAAGTGTAAGCAAAGTGTGGTCGGAAGCATTAGACGGTCCTCCACCCTCGGACCACATGTCGAACGTGTGTCCGACCACCCTTTCTCACTCAACCAAGCAAGACGGTGTTTTTTCCCTCAAGATCCATGATGCTCGGGGACTAGCCGTGGAGGTATAAACTCCATATACCCTCACGGCCTAGTTTGGGCCGACACGCTATCGCCAGCCGGCCCATCAAGCTTCAAGACCGATTGGCTCAGCCGGTCTGGACAGCTTAAAACAGTAAGAATATCGAAGACCGACAAGGAGGACAAGACCTAGCCGAGATAGGAAAGTTTAGACTTGTAAAGTATATAAACTTAGTACCGTATAGGCTAGTTCCAACTTGTAACCTTGCTCCCCACGATATATAAGGAGAGCAAGGACCCCCATGCCGGAGGAGAGAATCGGCATAACGCACGTACTCATACATCCACATCATAATCGAAACAGAGCGGGACTAGGGTTTTACGCATCTTTGCGGCCTGAACCTGGGTAAACCTCGTGTGATTGCTCCCTGTTTACGTCTTGCTCGCAATCTCGTGCGCCTTCCGCCAATCCATTACCGGTCAGGGCATACCCCTGGTCGGACTATCGCCGATATTTCGTCGACACTTTCTTTGGTCAATGGTGCCCTGGATCGAACTTGTGACAATCTGATCGAAGAAATAGTTCAGAAAGTAATGCTCGAACCAGTGGAACCAGATGTTTCTATCCTGCAGGTTGACGAGAAGAGTTGGTCAGCTGGGGGTATGGAGGACACCTTACCCCTGGTTCTTTCTTCTCCCCCACAAGAAGAGGACGATGCTATCGCCAACCTCGCCCCATTACAGCATGTCGGCGCCGTCGAGACCGCGTCTCCTCGCCCTGCCCACACCGAGGACGGGGCGCAATCCGCGGATGACGTGGCACACAACACAGCCGTCTCTCCCCGCCCAGCCCCAACCGAGGACGGGGTGCAGCCGGCGGAGGAAGTGGCGCCCTCACTAGTGGCCACGGTGGAAGTTCCGACTCCCGTGGCCGCAGTCGCAGAGACGGAGGCCCCTGCCACGGAAGTGGACAGGACACAGCCGGCGAAGGACGGGGAGAACCCGCTCGGGTCGGCGCCTTCAGTGGCCGCGGTGGAAGCAAGGGCTCCCATGGCCGTCTCTCCTCCAGCGGTCGCGGTGGAAGCTCCGGCTCCCGCGGCCGTTTCTTCTCCAGCGGTCGAGGTGGAAGATCCGGCTCCCGTGGTCGCTCCAGATGACGAGGAAGCAGCTCCAGTGGCCGCGGTGGAAGCAAGGGCTCCCGCGGCCTTTTCTCCTCCAGCGGTCGCGGTGGAAGCTCCGGCTCCCGCGGCCGTTCCTCCTCCAGCGGTCGCGGTGGAAGCTCCGGCTCCCGTGGCCGCTCCAGATGACGAGGAAGAAGCCCCGCTGGACTCAACCCAGTGCGAGGTGGCCCAAATCGATCCAGCGGCCACGGTGGAGGCTTTGGTGGCTCCCGTGGCCGCCCGGAGGCGCGGGTGATGATGTGGCGAACCAACCCAACAAACGGGTTGGGGGCTGCTGCATTACGAGGACCTCGGCGAGGTGGCGGCCCCGTTTGTTCCTCGTCGTAGCCCCGGGTTTCTCTGCGACGGTGGATGAGCACACCCTATCCAAGGCGGAACGGCCGACCGCGAAGAAGAACTTGGAACTTAAAGGTACTTCATTTACGCATTTTTCGATTCGTACATTAATTCCAACCTTGGTAGGATAGGCATCAACCTAGGCTCTTCGGGAGTAACAGTGCTTAAGAATATAGAGGTTGATAGGTTGGTCCTCCATGCTAAACAAAAAACTAGCATCTCTACATCCCATGCAAATAAACTAGGCAGTGATGATGAAAGAGAGGACAGACTTGACACAGTTCTCAGCCAAGCAAATTTAAATGAGAACGATTTTGACAATGAGTTTGATCAAATACATGATCTCTCCCCAAGCCGTCGGAAGAAAAAATACAATAATGCCAAAAAAACAAATAATGGCAATCTTCCAAGGAAACCAAAGACCCCATCAAAAATTATTTTAAAATGAAAGGGGTCTTCTGGAATAGCAGAGGTCTTGCAGACTTGGCTAAACATCGTTTCTTGGTGGAACTAGTTAAGGAGGAGCAAATAAATTTTATTGCTCTCTCCGAAACCGGAAGGGATTCCTTCTCGAGATAGCGTCCTCAAAAATGTTTGTGGCGGACGTGATTTCTGTGGCATGCAATGGCGCCACATGGGAGATCCGGGGGTTGCTTCTTGGTGTGGATCTCGCAACTTTTGACATTGGAGCTATTAGCGAGGGGATTTCTATATTAAATTCACCCTAAGATGTAAAGCTAATGACTTCAAATTTGTGCTTTACTCGCCTCTATGGACCAAGACAAAGTCAAAATAAGAGTGCTTTCCTCTCAGAGCTAGCAAACACATGCTCTAAAGAATCACTTCCCTACATTGTAGGAGGTGATTTCAACATTATGAGGAAGCCGGAGGAAAAAAGCTCAGGGGATTTTGACCCTAAATGGCCTAACCTCTTCAATGCAGTCATTGAATCTCTGGATCTTAAGGAGATAATGATGGCGGCCGTCAATTTACTTGGGCGGGGCGGGTGACAACCCAACTTTCGAGAAACTTGATAGAGTTCTCGTTAGTACGGAATGGGAAATTCAATTTCCTCTAGCTTCGGTTGAGCCCGAGAGATAGGAATATATCGACCATACCCCCCTTGTTTTAAATACGCGCGGCTCGACACACCAACCCCAAAACCGACCCTTTAAATTTGAGAGGGGTTGGCTTTTACGGGAAGGTTTTCATGAGATGGTTGCGAGATATTTGGCAATCCGAGAATGGGGGTCCTCTCCTCTAGAGCGTTGGCGCGAAAAAATTAGGAGACGAGGCAACATCTAAGAGGATGGGCCAAGCACACAATGGGGGGTCTTACAAAAAAGAAAAAAAGACTTTGCTGGCTCTTTTAGAAAATCTAGATAAACAAGCGAGGGTGGCCGCTTTGTCTCGAGCAAGAAATTAATTTTAAACTATATCTAAAACAGCGTTTAGTTTCTCTTTTGAGGGAGGAGGAACTAAAGTGGTATGAAAGAGCCAAAGTTAAAACCCCGTTAGAAGGGGATGCAAATACTCGGTTCTTTCATCTTGTGGCTAATGGGAAACATCGCAATCAACACATCTTTAAACTAGAAGATGATCAAGGAACTGTTGTTGGCGATAGTAATCTTAAAAGCCATATTACCACATACTATAAAAATCTTTTTGGACCACCGGAAAGTTCGAGATATCAACCTCGTGGAAGATGAGATTTCGAGACATTCCACAGTTACCCCGAGGAAAATGAAACCCTCATCGGCCCTTTCACCGAATCTCAAGTAAAGGAGGTCAGTATTCCAAATGGAGCATAATAAAGCTCCAGTCCGGATGGTTTCCCGGCTGAATTTTATCGGGTTTTTTGGGGTCTAATAAAGAACGACCTCTTGCCTCTTTTTGCCGAGCTACACAAAGGAGGCTCTAGACTTACATAGTCTGAATTTTGGAATAATTACACTAATTCCTAAGGTTCCTAATGCCACTAAAATTCAGCAATACGGACCAATTTGTGTCCTCAATGTGAGCTTTAAAATATTCACAAAAGTGGGCACAAATAGACCGAACAAAGTTGCTAGAACAGTTGTGAATCCCATGCAAACAAATTTCATGCCGGAAGGAATATCATGGAAGGAGTCATAATTTTACATGAAACCATCCATGAGTTACATACTAAAAAAAGAGATGGTATTATAATCAAAATCGATTTTGAAAAGGCCTACGATAAGGTCAAGTGGTCCTTCATACAACAAACCTTACGTATGAAAGGGTTTTCCACTAAATGGTGTAGATGGGTACAGTATGGTCACGGGTGGAAGTGTAGGGATTAAAGTTAACGATGATGTTGGCCCCTACTTCCAAACCAGGCGTGGCCTTCGTCAGGGTGACCCTATGTCCCCTATCTTATTTAACATCGTCGCGGATATGCTAGCTCTCCTAATTAATAGAGCAAAAACGATGGGCAAATAAGAGGTATCCTCCTCACCTGGTTGATGATGGTCCTGTCAATTTTACAATATGCGAGATGACACCATCATTTTTATTGATCACGATCCGAGCGTGCAAAAAATCTAAAACTTTTGTTGTGTGCTTTTGAGCAAACTAATGTCTGGACTCAAGATCAATTTCCACAAGAGCGAAATCTTTTGCTGTGGTGCAGCCAAAGAGATGAAAAATTACTACACCACTCTGTTTGGTTGTAACACAGGGGGATTATCCTTTCAGGTATCTAGGAATCCCAATGCACCATAGACAACTCCTGAATTCTGAATGGAGGAAGGTTGAAGAACGTTTTCAACAAAAACTCTCTTGTTGGAAGGCAAAATACCTATCATATGGGGGGAGACTTGTTCTTCTTAACTCTGTTCTGAGCAGCCTTCCCATGTTTATGATGTCCTTTTTTGAGATTCCAAAGGGAGTTCTCAAAAACCTAGATCATTTCAGATTCAGGTTTTTTTGGCAAGGGTCTTCGAAAAAACATAAGTATAGACTTGCTAAATGGGACATCTTGTGTCGCCCCAAAGACCAAGGGGGTTTAGGTATTCTTAATTTGGACTTGCAAAACAAGTCCTTGCTAGCCAAATGGTTGGTGAACCTAATCAACACTGACGGCATGTGGCAAAGTATGTTAAGAAATAAATACCTCACCTCCAAAACACTAACTCAAGTGACAGCCAAACCTAATGACTCCCACTTCTGGAGAGGTCTCATGCGTATCAAAGAAGAGGTGTTGGCTAATGGGTCCTTTAATATTAAAGATGGGACCATGGCGAGGTTTTGGGAAGACACATGGGTAGGAAATCAGCCTCTAAAAGTTAAGTATCCATCGTTATATAATATAGTGAGGGATCCACACGCAACAGTGTCAAAGGTGGTAAACTCAAGCCCTCTTAATTTATCCTTTAGAAGGGCTTTGGTGGATAATAAACTTTTAGAGTGGCGTAGCCTAGTAGCTAGAATTTCCAATGTTGAGTGGTGGTTGGATCGAGACAAATTTAAATGGGGTCGACCGGATCCGGGTCTTTTTCTCGTCGATCTATGTATCTTCACCTCATTGATACACACCACCCTTTCAACATAGGAAAATTTGGAAAATGAAGATCCCTCTAAAAATAAAAATCTTCCCGTGGTTCCTACAAAGAGGTGTCACTCTAACAAAAGACAATCTTGCTAGGAAAACTGGAAAGGAAGTCAAAAATGTATCTACCGCAATAGGAACGAGACAATTCAACACCTGTTCCTTGATTGCCCTTGTGCAAAATTGCTTTGGAGGATCATTTTCTTTGCTACTAGTCTACAACAACCTAGATCGATAAGGCATATGTTCGGTATTTGGCTTGGAAATCAACATAAGAAAGTCAAAAATTTGATCGGGTTGGGGTGGCTGCCTTATGCTAGGCCATCTGGAGATGCGGAACGATGTTATTTTTAATAAACTAAAAACTAACTCCGTGATGCGGGTTATTTTCGGGGAGCATACGCTACGCTTCTGGCACACAGTGCGGCGTGATGAGGAGGCCAAAGACGTTCTCTCGGAGATGAGCAAGAAATTGGAGATGATTGCTCTAGAAATAACAAACCGAGGGTGGAAACATTTATACCGTCTGCTTTAGCTCCTAGGCTTTTTGTAGCCTAAAGACTTTTGGCTTCCTTTCTTATTCTCTTTGTAAGACACTGTAATAATTGGCTGTGTACATCCTTCGGATGTAGAGGCCGGATGTTTCATCCTTTATCTAAAAATTTATATAAAAAAAAGGTAGTTGTGTTCATGCTGCTTTGTTACGAGAGCCGTAAAAATGCAATCTCTTTATGAACCCCGCGCAAGGGGAGAGACTTGGGAGTGGTTTTATTAGGTAATCGCTGATTACTGTTGTTGTTTTGCGTAAACCTTTCTTCATCTTAATGAAAAATTGCGTCACACGGCACAAACGTGATTTTTTTTTTTCTTTGGCAGATGATATTTCATCCAACCGAGCTGCATAGTGATAAGTGATTCAGAACAGAAACGAACTCAATCAAATACAAATATTCAACTTAACCAGCAGTTTGATGGCTCCACAGAGAGGAATGGTTGTTGGGCATGTTTTTTTTTAACGTATCATGAACAGAGAATCTCAGGATCCCAACAAAATTGCAAAATCACTAGTAGGCTGCTTGACAGTACCAGTGGCCATCAGAAAGTTAACATGAGAGGTCATGCTTGAAGCATGCCCAATTCCCCATGCATGTGTATGGATGGATGTTCTGTCCCTTCCTGGTCCAGTGCTCGTCCTAATCCTACCTCCTACAGTCCTACGCGTATTAGGGATATCTCCCTGACCGCGCCCCTCACCCCGTGCACCTTCGAATAGTACGCTGGGCAAGTTGTTGGTGTACCGTGCACACGTTGGTCATCACATGACCACTATTACCACGGATTTCAACGGTGAGATGTTGTCCCATTCAATCAAAAGCATGCACGTACCTTCTTCCTTTTTTGCCTTTATGTTTTTTTTTTCAGGAAAGTTGGGGCAGAGCCCCTCAACTGGAGTAGATTTTGTTTACTGTTTCTGGTGAGACATACTGTATAGCATTATCTGCTTGAATATACTGCAATGGTGATTTCAGGGGTGATGTTTGGTCAATGGATGACGCGGTGGCGTTCCATTCCCTGCTGGCACATTGATAGTACTCCGCCCACATGGCCACATCGATGCCATTCCCCTGGCTGTCCTCTGTGAACTCTCATCCTTTTCAGATCTCACGGTAGATTCTGATTTCTGAGGACCTAACTTTTCAGGGACTGTCAAAAAAAAAAAAGGGGACAAGATAAGTACCACACAAGGCACAATCCAGCTGCAACCTGACGTGCAGCACCCGGTCGTCAGTTGATTCTGTTTGTGGTCCTTGTGGATATTCGTGATGGAAAAAAATATTGCCAAGCCAGCCGGCACGATCGCAAGAAGAGGTGGGGGCCAATGAGGGAAGAACAGATATCACATGTTCATACCATGATGCCTTCATGCAGCGAAGATCATTCAGCGGCAGTGGCATCCTGACCACGACGGACAACACGCACCTGGTACCATGCATGCCATGGAGGGCTCTCCAGGCCTGTCTTTGACCACCGGTCCACCGTGACATTCTGGTTCGTGCCTTCAGAAGTCGCACATTTCCCCTTGGCCACTCATGCTAGCCTTTTGCTTCTCCCTAGTCTTCTTGTCCTAACTTGTTCGTTCAATCGTCATCTGATCTGATCCACAACCACAACCACAACCACAACCTGTCAACCTCGAGATTTTTTCAGCTTTTTCGATCACCGTTCCTTTATATCAAAAGAACCACTCCAAAAAAGAAAGCAAAATATGGTACGGAGTACACCGAACATTCTTAGGCATGAATATTGAATCCTAATCCACACCATTTGTCAAAGTGATGGGTACTTCCCGTGGAGACAGTTAACATGATTGTCCTTTCGGCAGGCCCATCGCCGAGATCAAAATCTCATGCAATCTTTTGAAAAGGCGACTTTTCCTTCCCTGCTTATCCGATGATAATGCGTCAAGCCTGCAAAATGCAGCAGCCGTCAGTCTGTGACGCTTTCTCTTACTACGTTCGTGTAGCGGAGGGTGGCTCGGATCGCTGGATTTTTTCTTAAATGCAACGACTTCAGCCAGTACTAATCAGCACTCAACCTGAGAGAAGTCTAGTAGTACTACTGCAAGCACAGGCATTCAAGGGAAAAAGAGATGGGGAATCTGCTATTTTGATTGGTTTATCGCCAATAGTGAATGATGTGGCACATCCTTAACGAAAAACTGTTGAAAAATGCCGGTTTTATTGCACTTCCTCAAAGTTGTGGTCACCGCTGACGTCTCGGCTGCTTCCTGTAAAAAAAAAATCCGTTCCTTTTATCATCCGAGGATCATCTCTGCGTCCCGGCCGGACGGCCGGTCCTGCTAAGATCGCGCGAGTAGATTCTGTGTCCTGTGGCAGCTTGACCTACCCGACGAAGGTAGGTCCACCCTGTTGACGAAAACGGAAGCATGTCTGCTCCACCCTTTCGCTTGTTCTGATCGAACGACAGGGCAGCCGGGCAGGTTTCAGACCAGATGCGCTGCAACCTTTCGTCGTTTGATTGTAGATTTGTGTGACGGAGGGAACCTGAACACCAATGGAGAGAGAGTGTGAGACGGTGAGAGGTAGCACGCACGAGGAACAAATATCGTGTGATAATAATGGGGCAACACATTGACGGCATTGGGCATGCATGCTGGCGTCTCCCTTATCGGTTATTACAGCCTTGCCTTCCGGACACAAGTCACAGAACATTGGCCAAATGCCCACTTGAGGGTAGGCATCACGCACGTGGAAGAACGTTTACAGTAGATGACGTTCAAAACAAAGTCCTTCTAGAGCGAAAGCAAAGTCCATTGACTTTGATTTCGTGCGTGATTTGTCACGCGTCTGAGCTCACTCACTCACCACTCTGCTTGTCTGTTTGTACATTGTAGCCTTGTGCCCTGCCAAATCCCGCGCGAGCGGAGCGGGGACAACCGCAGTCGCGGAGGCCGCCGGCCGCCGGCCGCCACGCGCAGGCCTCGCGGCCCTCCCACTTGCACCTGCCTGCCGTGCTAGGCTGCGTCACTGCAGCCTGCGCCCCCGCGGTCCGCACCACCACATCCACACCCGGCCAGGCCAGCCGAGCGAGCCACCTAGCCCCAACCAAAGCATATCCGCGCCCCCGCCTGCCTCATGTTGATCGGCCCGGCTGGGGGCACAGCCCACCACCGGCTCTCTCTGCGCAGTCTTGTACGTGAGCTGCTGAAAGACGTTAGCCAACGCGAGAAAAAAAAGCGGAAAAAAAAAAAGACGTTAGCCAACGCGAGTCACCAGGATGCAGGGAATAGTGTAGGTTAGCAAGTAAAGAACGTGAGGTTGAGACAGAACTAAGGAGGGGAAATTGTATAAATTTCAACAAGAGGTCAAGCTTTGTTCGAGCCAGGTTCCGCCCTGACTAGCGGTATTCCTATGCAAATGAAAAGAACCAAGAAATGATTTAGCTAATGGAGACAGAACAAAGTCATTTTCCTTATAGAGCAATAGATTGAACCAAAGCGAAACTCTCTTATGAGTCTTTTAAATCCTATTTTGAGTTCAATTAGAAGGATAGAAAGACAATGAGAATGGAAAAAAAAAAAAAAGAGAGATTCACTTTTTTGCATTTTTTGTTATTTTCAATTCGGATTCTATTCTTTTAAACCATCATTGGGAATTGTTTCTATCCTTCTATTCTTCAAGATAATTCGGATTTATTGGCGAAAAAGCGAAGAAATAGGTTCATTGTTCCATTACGATATCATCAAGAACAAGAAAAAGAGCGAATATCCTGTTTGGGTTGAAATACCCTTTATGGGTGTTTTGCATAGAAATACTTTTTTTTTTTGCTTATTTTGACGATCCACGACACAAAAAAGATAAAAGGGGTTTAGGAATTGTTAAATTAAGATATAGGACCCGAGAGAAAGAATATCGAGACACAGTGTGTAATCGGAGTATCTCTGTGTTTAAAAATAGAGATTGTAATAGGGTAGCTCACACTTAGGCTAGACAAGTCTCATGTGACAATCTCAAACAAAAAAAAGTCTCATGTGACCGAATGGCGAAAGAGTGGCATGATAATAATCCTTGGTTGGCCATACATTGTAATCATGAAACTATATGGTTAATGAAGCTCATTCCATCTTTTAAAAAACTTGTTACATATAGAATCCTATTTTTTAGAACAGGTTTTTTAAGAACGAGTTGTGTGCCGGGACACGCACAACACGGCCAAAAAATGGGTCGCCGAAATGAACACAAGCGAACCAAATCCAAAGGCCATGCAATTGCCAATTTGCCATGGATGGACCACCCGTGTTTGCCGCGTTGCATTGTTGCACCGCCGCCGTGTCTCGCCAGGCGATCGTGACCCACGCCTGTACGTGCTACGGGACATCCAGCCTCCGGCGCGGCGCCGGACAAACCACCGTCGGGCCACCTGCCGGCGGCCGCTTTTTGTCACAATTCCACCAGCGCCATGCTGGGGAGCGCGAGCGAGGACGCCGTCGTACGGCCACTTGCTCCGGTGTGCGGCCCAACGTTCAACGGCGACCCGAGAAGCAGGCAGCCAGGCACGGCGGGTGACTGATGCCGCGTGCGCCGTGACGGCACCGTGCCGACGTCACCGCCGCAACGTCATTCCGGCAGTGAACTACTCTACTCTCGGGGTGTACTGACGTCACCACTGCAACGTCATTCCAGCAATCAACTGAAATAGTATGACGTCACCACCGCAACGTCATTCCGGCAATCAACTGGGGGTGTACTCGGCTCTGTTTCGTCTCCGTGCGCGCGCACGTCGCCGTCGCGTCGAGCCGTCGACCCGGTGTCTCGCGTAAGCGCATAGCGGCCAGACCGTCGTAGATAATTTGGACTCGCCGTCTGTCGTTGCAGGATGGGATGACGTAGGCACCGTTACGTCGTATGGGTAGAAATACCCGCTTGGATACAAAATATTGTTTTGAAGTATTAGAAAGAATACCATAATTTTATAAAATACTTTGGTTTTACAGTGTCATGAAGTATTTGGGTGCAACAAATTTTATAGTTTTGAATATTACTAAAACTATAATCTTTTTGGAGTTTTAAATACTCCACTCTAGACCTCTTTTTCTAAACCACGGTTCTATGCCTCTTTGTTGGCTTATAAAACCACAATTTTGTGATACTATAGTTTTCCAAACCTACAACATCCAAACAGGTCCTAAGGTATGTGAAATATTTTTTGAGTATTAAAAAGATACCATGATTTTGTGAAATATTTTGGTTGTAGAGTGTTATGAAGTGTTTGGATGGAATAAATTTTATGGTTTTTAATACCATGGTATTATTGAAACTGTAGTCTTTATGGAGTTTTAAAAACTCTACTCTAGACTTCTTCTTCTTTTTTTGCTTAACTACAGTTTTATGTCTCTTTGTGGCTTATAAAACCACAGTTTTATGATGCTATAGTCTTTTGAAACTGCAACATGTCTTAAGTACTTTATTTGGATGCCGCAAGTAATTCCACCGCAAGATGAGCCCTTGTCGCTTTGTGACAAGAGAAAGCACAAACAAGAAATATCGAAGGCCACAATCTCCTTTGAGAAAACCTTTTGATTTACACGATCTCAATAAAAACAGAGATTAACTCCTTTTTTTCCAAAAAAAAAAGCTCCTTCGGCAGGATGATTTACTATTACTGAAAAAAGCGATCCTTCGGCAGGATGATTTTACTATTACTGCTGGTGTATTATCAGTCTCTGTTCCTCTCACTATATATATGTCTGGAGGTCTGCTCCGGTACTCTCCTCTCTAGAAAATTTGCACGAACTTCAAATGGAGTGTGGCACATGCACGCGCATACCCTTTTGTGCATTTATCTTTTTTTAGGACTTGTTATTTTTCAGCTGAAATTTAGGCGACATAACCAACCAAATATAACTCAATCAAGTTCAATAGGAGCCAACAGAGCACACGAATCTTGAAGAAATTAAGGTGGATGCAGCACACATCGCCTGAACAAAACAGAAATACCAAGCATATGAAAAGTGTTTTTTATAGGAAACAGTTGGACCGGAGCCCCTACTGGAACTGGAATGTTTTTTTTTTTTTTCAATGAACTGGAATGGCTTTGTGTCTGTAGGGGCTCTAGAATTCTATTTACCTTTTTTTGGTGAGGCATATATAGAGATACGTTGGCTCCCCATGCCCTTTCCCTGTGCGTTTAGCTAGCACGTACTACGCATAGCAATTGCCACTCCTACAAGAGAATTTCTACTATTACGTTTTAAAAGGGGGAAAAGCAAGGTATCTGCAACTTTCATGGATTCATCAGTCATCTATCACTCATCACCGAGAATGGAAGATGTTATTTATTATGCTTGAAAAGAACACTTCAAAATGCGGTGTAGTCCACTTCCCACTTCCTTAAACAAGCATCCAAAAGTCCAAAACTGCATACTACTCCAATTATCCGTATCCCTACGTCGGCACATTAATCTCATTCAGCTGTCCTCTCTAATCCTGCTCAGATCTCGCGGTTGATTTCCTTAATTTTAAGGGCTGTCCTTTCAGCGAGACAACGACACTAGTACTGTATGGAAGATGTTGCTGCTCTAGTTTTTTAACAAATTTATTTAGAGATTCAAACGATGCATGTGTTTTTTATAAATCGAGTTAAATTTGTGACATGCATATCGATAACATTAATTATCTAGAGACAGAGGGAGTATGTGTTTAGATAGTGGCTCTAGAATTTTCATTACTGCTTTGGGATAACCATTATCAGCATGAATGGATAGGCGTCAAACTCCATGTCGCGCTAGACAAGAGTTATTCTAAGTTAATTGAGCACGGATTATTACTGTATAGATATAAGTCTAGTTGTAAGAAACTCTCCATTATCCCTGGTAGTTAGAGAGAGACAAACTAAAAAATGGTTGGACCACTAAAATTTTGCCTCTTTAGGTATAAAAAACATCTGAATCATAAAACAGTAAATGAAAAAAGTCGTATATATTGAATAGATGTAAAAGGGTTAGTCATGCCACGTTTTTTTGGCTCTTTGGTTTGATGCCACAACTACGACGTGCCACACACTTTCTTAGCACACTTTCTTAGTTTTATAAATATTTTGTTTGGCCATTTATCTTATTCATGTTTTTTATGAAATAATGAAATGAGTAAGTTCATTAAAGTATCTCTAAAAATAAATAAATTGGGGATTACTATATTCCAGTCGCCTGGAAATTTGTTTGTATTTCAGGCGACGTTATATTTAGAAGAGAGAGGCTGGTGGAGCGGGCATGCATCGGCATGCATCTTTCGTGTGGAAAGGGACTGCGGTGTCGCCTGAATAATATCAGGCCTGGCGCCTAGGAAACCTGAAATAAATTATATATTTATTAAAACAATTAAATAAGATGAACACTCAAAGAAAAAGATTTTAGGACGGAGGGACTTGGAGATCAAACGAGGAGCATAAAAGTGCCGAAATTGCAATCCTCCATCTTCTAGTCTAGATAGAATAATAAAGAACATAGCTTGATGCAATACAGGCAAGCAAGCCCATCTACAGCTTTGATCTGAGACTTTCTTTTTTATGGCAAAGACCAAAGAGTGACCTTGTTTTGTTTGTTTTAACGCGAAAACGCGGCTGTGTTCGGCGGGCCTCCGTTCTCCTTCCTCTCGCTTTCCAGCGAGCGACTGGCGTGCGTCTCCTGTTTGCTTCCGTCGTCCCTTCCCCCCGTACGCCCCTGACCGCCCTTTATAAGCACCGACCATCTGGCCTTTTCTTGACAACGCCAAACCGGCCTAGCCTCCGCCAGTGTGAGGGAGGGCCTCTGTCAGTTATCCGTGGCATATACGCAATCCTTCCGTCGCTGCGAAGCTGATCCCTCGTGTTCGCCATGGCCCTTACCGCCAGCGTCGCCGTGGAGAACCTCAGCCCAAGGTGAGAACGCCTTCCGTTCTCCTCCCTGTCTAGCTGTCTGTCCCTTGAAGGTTCCATTTTGATCGATTTTTTTAGAGGCATGTTGGTCAATTTTTCTCTGGGAAGTTTGGGCTTTGACAAGACAAAGTGGCTCTGTTTCTTTGTTTGTTATTTTTAGCGAACGCGTCTGCGTTCTGCGTGTCCCTGATTCAGCTTAGCCGCGGGTTGGATTCTCGTTCGCTTGAGAAATTTGGGCTGAAAAAAATCATCTTTGATTCGCTGGAGTGGAGTGGTACATGCGGTGCCTACTTGTTCTGATGATCTGAGTTCGATTCATATACATTGAAATAAATTGAGAATTTTGTTGCAAATAATCTGTTTTGTTAAAGTTTCATGTGCCTATGTGAGAGGTTTTCTTGCACACCCCACACACCGCTACGGTTACGAACGCCTTGGACCCTTGGTTATTGCACCAGTACCAGTTTGTGCCTACATAAACTCAACCTTGGCCTGACATTCGCCGCCTACACAGGAACAGTCGTGTAGGTCATCAAGCAACCTGGTCAGCCATGGCAGCTTCTCTTCCTACGATCATTATCCTAGCCCTTGGCACGGCTGCTCTGGGCGGCCCCGACGCGCTCCGCGTCCTTTTCGAGTTCACGGGGCAGAGCCCCAGCCTGGACATCGCCATCTGCATGTTCGTCATGTTCATGGTCACCGCGTACGTTCTCGGCGCCGTGCTCCTCGTGCGCTTCGTCCGCGACGCGCGGCCCCGAGACGCCGCTGGCGCGGTCGGAGGAGTTCAACGCAACGGCGCGGCGGCCACGGCCACGGACTGCCTCGCGCAGTTGAGCCTGCTGGTGTCGGTGTGCGTGGGGTTCCTTGTCGCCGCGTGCCTCATCGCGCTGCCGTCCGTCCGGTCCGGCGGCCCTGGCACACCCAGCTTCTTAACGTACTTCGCCGACAAGAACTACTTCGTCGCCGTTGCCATCATCGCCGCCAACACCGCGGTCCGCTACACCAGGCCTATGGAAGCACCGCAACGGAGTGGTGTTCCGAGGCGAGAGTCCGGACATCGGCCGGCTGAGGGCTGCCTGCAAAGAAGCGATCAAGGACTGGGCCTGCCGCATACCCGCGAGGAAACATGACTTAGCTAGACAATGGAGACGGTCTTTTCCCGATGTAAATCTTCCCTAACCCCCGATCCCGATCCTGGCACCAACGCCTGAGTTGTGCCATTTGTTAACTTTGAGAGGCCTTGGCTTCCACCCACCGGCTAAACCCCGGCATCTGTGGAATGAAAGTAGGTGGGGAAATTTTCTTCCCCCCCCCCGAAATTGCATCAAAAAAAAAAAAAAACCAGGCCTATGGTTCGCTTCGTCCGCGGGGCGCGTGATGCAGAGGACGCCGTCCCCGCCGCGCGCGTCTCCGAGCGCTTCTCCAGGACGAGGCAGACGGTGTGCTTCCTCTTCGTCACTCTGCTCGTCGCCGCCGTCTCTTCCGCCGTGTCCGGTGGCCTTGACGCAAGGCGCCTCTTTCCCGGCTTCCCCTGCCGGAGCGCGATCACCGACGTGCCCGTCGCCGTCGCCGTCGCAATCGCCACGGTCGCTGGGACGACGCTTGTCGTCCGCTTCTCCCGCAGGGTGCGTCATGCTGCCGGCGCGGCTGCCACTACGAATGGCCTGCCACGGGCACGTGGCGCCGGCGCTTTGGGCAAGCTGACGTCTCTGGCTGGCGTGACCGGACTCCTCGCCATGGCGTATGCACACTCCCAGTCCGGGAGCGAGTCGGACGGCGGGGAGCACGCAGTCGCAAACTCTGCTTGAAAGTTGAAGAAGTGATGCCCGTGTCGTAGGCGGATCTGGCAAGCGGGCAGGCGGTTGTGCAGCAGTGCAGCAGCAGCAGCAACAACAGCTTTCTAGTAATGGTATTCGAGGCATGTCGGAATGGTGGAACTGAATTCGATGTATGTATATTCAGTGTTCTCGTGAATTTGCACGTCTTTGGTTACTAGTGTACAGTTTATAGATCAAGATTGTATAAATGGAGGCATGTACTGTTTGTGGATCACATCCGGTTTCAGTAGGTTGTGTTCTACCTGCTGCTTTGTTGGGAGAGCCGTAAAAATATAAACAAAGCAGCAGGAGTGCTCGCTGAGTGCTGTTGCTGTTGGCGTAAACCGCTACTCAGCTGAGTGCTGTTGCTGTTGGCGTAAACCGCTACTTCCTCTTAATAAAAAAAGGTGTCAAACGATACGATCGATATTTTTTTCTTATTTGCTACTATCTTTGGTGGATGATATTTCATCCAACCGAGATTAAGCATGAGCTACATACTGATTCAGAACAGAATTTTTTTTCTCGAATACGCAAAATACTTGCGCATCTTTTTCATTAAAAAGAAGAATGCAAATGCAAATGCAATACAATGAGACAATACCAGGATGGATACAAGTTTTCAACAAGCTCCGCCAACCTCGGTAGAAACCCACACAAACACACGCGAAACACAAGAAAAAAGTACGCCCCCACCACTTCAAACTACACACCGACATGGCCGGGCGGGGGTAGGACTTGGTGTCGAGGAGCACCGCGGCGTGCCAACGGGGCCTTCAGGAAGGAGATGACGCCCGCGGACGCCAACTCCGTTGGAACCGCGCCCAGGGGATCTTTCGTTCCCCATGCTCCGACAGCGGCAATCGAGGAGCTCCGCCGAGACGCCTCCTTTAAGAAGGAGATGACGAGGATCGCCACCGTCGTCGGTCCTAGGCCTGGCCTAAGGACAGGTTTTCACCCGCGTTGCTCTGGAACGCCGATGTCGCAAGAACACCGTTGGATGTCTTCGTGTTGTCCGCCTCCTGTGCCCGAACAAGAACCGTCGTGGTGTAGCCGAAGGAGCGAGCATTGGGGCGGCCCGACCATCGACCCACCGCCCGGTGGGGAGGCGGGCCCCGTAGAAGTAGTTGGCGCGCGCTTGTGTCACACCCGATTTTAAGGATAAAATGGGATGCGTAAATCTTATATGTGCCCAGAGATCAATCACACATATAAGCCGACAAATTACAAGGTGGTACAATCACAGTGTATATTACAAAGCGATAAATATAAAACAGAGTCATTACAACACAAGCGAAATTATAAATATAACTATCTCTCGTGGAGCACCAACACAGGGACGATCGACTGGTTGACCCAAACCTAGAAATCCTCGGAAAGTCCTCATACCCACTGACATCTGTACCCATCCGGGATTTTTGTCCAAAAATGAAAAGTAAAGCAAGTGTAAGTACTTCTCGTACTTAGCAAGTTAACAAGGGTTTATGAAGCTCAAAGGTAAGACACTGGCTTACTGCATTTAGCACTTTTAATAAGTCAAGATTTAATTATTAAGCTATATCAAGTTTTTGCTTGAGCAAACCCATTTAACCCACTTGATCACATAATAAAATAAATTATCCATGTTATCATCATCATTAAATAATCACAAGTCATCATGAATATCAACATAAACAGTAACCAGCTATTCTGTGAGTTTTCCGGGCCGCTCATGACCGTGAGCACGGCCGTTATAACAGTTTTACACTCTGCGAGAGGTTGTGCACTTTCACCGCAAGTCGTGATTTGCCCTTTTGTCCGAGGTAGCCCCTCTTGACCCTCTTCCAAGGAAGGCCGACGGGTTCACTATGAAGCCTTTCAAAGGCCTCGTCTAACAAGTTAGGGTCGCTAGGTTTCGTGTCTGCAAGTGTAGAGCCCTCCTTTCCTATAGGCACATTCCACGCAGGCTATACTCTTAGGAACAGGGGCCGCACTACACCCAACCCGGTACACACCCCTTTTGCGCCATAAAGGTAACCTCTAACAAGTTAAAAAAGATCCTTATACTTGAGCTAAAGTCGAGCCATGTAACCCTCACGGTTGCACTTGTAAATCCCAGCTTTTGCCCCCGAGATAAGTCCTTATGGAGGGTTGAGAAGCAATCGCTCTCACCCTAAAGATCCATTATAAAGACAAGTTTTACCAACATATTAAATAGGATCATAATCATCATGTAGATCAAGTAGAGTTTAAGTTGAGCACTAGCAAGCTACCCTTGTGCATATTATAACCCATAGGAAATCAAGGAACAGGATATCAACATCTAGGATGTCCTTAGGTTTATCATAATTAACACATGCAAATGGATAAGTAGCTAATAGTGATTAGGACATCAAGGAGGGTCCATGCTAACTTGCCTTGCTGAGAAAAGTCCTGCTGGTCCTGCTGGTCACCGAAGAACTCCTGGTTCCCAAAGTACTCCTCACCGTCTGAACTCAATCGGCAATCAACAACACGCAGTCCAATTGCATTCGTGCAAAGTAAACAAGCCTATTATTAGAGAACAGTACACCAGCAGTATGTAAAACAAAATAAAAGGTTTATAAAAAGGGTCTACGTCTCGCTACGATCACATCGACGCGAAGATCACGAAAAATGGAGCTACGACACGAAAGTTATGTATTAAACAAGTTCTCCTATAGCTATACAATTAATTAAATCTAATCATGAAATTTAAAAGTTGCTAACAGAGCTAACCATGGTTAAAATACGTAGATTATTTTGTTACGAATCTAACGCAATTTGAACGGATCGAATCGGAGTTAAAATGAGAGTTTTATAAGCAAAACAACATAGTGGCATTTCTGTAAATATCGGGAAGTTAAACGAATTAAAATAATTGAAAACGAAGATCAGCTTTTGAATGCTGAAGGATGACGGACGGAATTAGTAGAAAACACAGGGACTCTTTAGAAACAATGACGGTGAAAGGGTACCTTCTAATCCTGACCGTAGATCAAGGATTGGATGGCTTAAAAGAAAATGGGAGGGAGACAGAGAAGGGGCTGGTCGGCTGATTGGGAATCAGCACGACGGAGCAGCCATTGCCGGCGACGAGGAGCTCGCCGGCGCGCGGGGAATGAGACCCACGGGCCACGGTTCGACAAACCGAGAGCACCGGGAGATAGAGGAGGGCGACGCGAACTCGACAAGGTCAATAACGAGGTCGGGGAAGGTAGTTGGCACGAAGGGCGCCATGGCCGGCGGCGACAAGCATGCTGGCGCGCTCGACAAAGGCCCTGGCGGCCACAATTCGGGAAGTTAAAGGCATGGGGGAAACGATAGGGACGGGGCGACGCTCACCAGGACTCCAATTTGGCCGGAGACGAGACGACGACAGCGGACCTCGGACGGCGGCGGATGGCGACGTTCTGTGGAGCGACGATAACGGAGAGTGAGCAATTGGGAAAGAATTGAAACGAAGGAAGAGCCTCGGGACGATTCTTACGACTCAGCGATGCACGAGGATGACTGAATCGCGGCGTCGAGACGGCGGAGCGGCGGCACGGCACCGGCGGCTCCGCAGCGAACTGCGCACTGCGGTTTCTGCGAGAGCGTGCTTGAGCGAGTGCGAATGAGAGCGGGGCGAGAGCAAGGGGAGCGGGGACAGGTGCGGCTCCCTTCTTAACGAGGCCGAGGTGCGGAGACGCTCCCACGATCGTGGGCGCGGGCGCTGCAGCGGCGGTTGCCATGGCTTCGGTTTCCAGTGCATCGTGCAACCGTGAGCAGAGACAGAGGAGGGAAAGGGCATCGGTTGCCAAGGCCAAGGCCGAGCTGGGCCGGCCCAGGAAGGATTCCGAGCAGGCCAATGGGCCAACAGGCCGGAAGCCAAGAAAAGGAGAAGAGAGGAAAAAAAAAGCTTTTCTTTTTCTAAATTGATTTTCCAAAGTCATTTTCAAATACCTTTTGAATTCATTTCAAGTTTGGATAAAACAGACATCACAATAAATATAGTGCAGCAGCATGAATGCATCACATGTGTTCAACCTATAGTTAATTTTATTTTCACAAAAATTATTATTTGCTACATTTGCATGCACACAAAATTGCATAATAAATCAAATTTACCTATTTTAAAAGAAGGTGAATTTTTAGGGTGCTACAGCTTGCCCGCCGCTCGCCTGAGCGGCGGTGGTGGGGCAGGGGCGCCGGCAAAGGCTCTTCGCCGGCCGCTGTCTTGCCACCCTGGCAAGAGAGGCCTATGGTAGCCGCAGAGATCAGAGTGGATAGCAGGGGCGAGCCTCCCTCCGCCCCCAGCCTTGCCATCGTCACCCGACTGGGGAGGAAGGGACGACGCGCGCGAGGACCATCCCGCCGCCATGAACTGCCCGGGTGCGCCAGAGTTGAGGATGGGGGCATCCCGGTGCAACGTCCCCAGCCGAGCCCTCTCGAGGCTAGGGGTGCAGCGGACGCGGGCGCACCGGAGGCGAGGTGGCACCGAGAGAGGCCAAGCACACCCCGCCCTCCTCCCGGCCAAGGACCGACGGTCTTGGGGCAATGGAGGAAGGAGCACAAGCCACGGGCCTACCCGGCCGAGGCGCCTCGCGCCTCCGAGCCGGGCGCCCCGCCCGGCCACCTCAACCCGCCGAAGGACTGGCGTTGGGCCGAGGGGAGGTGGTCAGGGCCGACGAGCGAAAAGCGAGAGGCGCGCCGCAGGCTCGGCCTCCACCCACCGCAGTGCGAGCGCGGCCGGCGGCACGGCGGTCGTCTCGACCCTAGCCGAGGTCACCCCGACCTCGGGCTAGGGGAGGTGCGCGCATGCCCGGCTCAGCCCACCCCCGGACCGCCGGACGTCGGCTTCGTGTAGGAGAGGAAGTTGGAGGGGGGTTGTGGGGGCCCACCGCCGCAGCGCCAGCGGACGCACGGAGGGTGGGGGAGGTCCGGCCGGCCGGCCACGCCGCCGGCTGCGACCCCAGCCACGCCGTCAGCCCCCCCGGGCGCGCCGGTCGTCGGCGTCGCGAAGGAAGAGAGGGGGGCGCCGGCAGGGCCGCCCGCGCCACCATGGAGCCGCCGCCGCCGCCGGCTGGGTCCGGAACCCTAGGACCCGCCCTAGGGCCGCCACCGGCCGGAATGGCCGGCTGGACTTGGATCCGGCCGCGCCGGCTCGGATCCGTCCACGGCGCCCCCCCCGCCGCCGTGGCGCCGCCGGGACCACCGGAGGCCGCCGCCGCCGGCGCCCGCCCGCCGGGGCCGCGCGGGGGGCCGGATCCGGCCCCGGCGGGGTCGATCCGCCTTCTCGGCGGCCGGCGACCGCCGGAGATGAGGGGACGAGGGGGGAGGAGGAGGAGGAGAGGGGAGCCCGCCGCGGAGGCCTAGGCGGGGCGGGGGGGAGGCCTTGTTGAGCCCCCCACCCCCCCGCCGCCGCCGCCGGCGAGGGGCGGCGACGACGGCCCAGGGCGGCGCGGGGCGGAGACGCTGGGGCGGCGGCAGGGGGCCTCGAGTCGCCCCCCGGGAGGAGACGACGCGAGGAAGCTAGGCCAAAGCCCTCTCAAACGCGCATGCCTCCATTTCAGAACAGAAATGAAGTTCACAAATCAAATTAAGCAGCAGTTTGATGGCTCCATGCCTCCATGGGCGAATATAGAGAGCATGATTGTTGGGCGAGTTAAAAAAATGGAAAACCGTATCATGAACAGCGAATCTCACGCTTCGAATGAAATTGCAAGGTATCTGCTGCTGGATTCATCGGTCATCTATCACTCATCACCGAGAATGGAAGATGTGATTTAAGCTTGAAAAGAACACTTTAAGCTTGAAAAGAACACTTCAAAATGCGCGGTTTAGTCCACACTTCCCACTTCCTTAAACAAGCACAGTATATACAAATCCAAAACTGCATACTCCCAAGTCCCAATTGTCGGTACCCCCACGTCGCCACATCAATCTCATTCTGGTTGTCCTCTCTAATCCTGCTCAGATCTCGCGGTAGATTATGATTTCCTGAATTTCTGAGGGCCTAGCTAGGCCCTACAAACCTCTCAGCGAGACAACGACACTACTACGGTACGGAAGATGTAACGGGTGTTGGACAGCACGAAATAAGACACCCGCAACAGGACGGGCAGGACCCGGTCGTCGGTTGGCACCGTGCATTCTGTATGCCTTCATGCAGCAACTTCTATCATCTAGTAGCAGTGGCATCCTGAGTTCCTGACCACGACGGCCAACGGACGTGCTCCATGGATGGATCGGAGGCTTGTTTCTTTTTTACCGCCGTTACTTCTTGGCTCTACTGAAATGGCTGTTATGTGTTTCGGTAGTGGCTCTAATTTTCATTTCTGCTCTGTGATACCATCTAAAGATACTCTACCAGCAAGCCAAAACGCGGCGAGGCGTGTTCACGTCGGCTGAAATTTTTTGGCGCGTCGGATCTACGAATCAACGGTTCACATCGCTCCTCAGCACCAAATATATACGGCCTTCAGCCTCCAACCCTAACTCTCACTCTCTCCTCCACAGCCGCCTCTCCTCCCTCTCCCTCCTCCTCTCCAGCCCGACGGGGCTTCGCTCCCCACCCTCGCCCCGGCCTCCTCCTCCTCCTTTCTCTCTCTCTCCCTCTCCCCGACCCTCCTCCTCCGGCACCCTGGCGCGCGCGGCGCGGCGCTGGCGACCTGGCGGTTCCGCGGCGGCGGCGAGAGAGAGAGATGAGTCCCCCTCCCTGGCGGCGTGGGCGGGCGGTGCGGCAGCGGCAGCGGCGGCGGCGCGGGCGAGCGGGAGGGGGATTGGTCCTGTGCGTCTGATGGAGTTGGGATTGTAAACGTTTAAAGGTAAAAAAGGAGATTGGTCCTGATATCAAAATTTCCAATTTGTAGTTTGAGGTGGACTCTAACCATGACAATGGTGTTGCCTTTAGGTCAAGGCAAGTGGTAGGTGTCTGATTGCAGCAGCCAAGGACCGGGGCAAAGCCTGCAGTCTGTAGAATGGTCAGGGTGGTTTGGTTTGCTAGCAAGGTAATTTTTTACTTGGTGGACTGCAATATCGGTGCATTTATAGATATGGATTACCGTCCTTCTTTGATTACTATCCTATAGTTGTTACAGCGAGTACAGTCTTCCTATCTCAAATATGATTTTGCTTTTAGGTAATATGAACTCTGCCACCGCAATGGAGTTTGCAACCTTTAATATGTTATTTAGTAGAGTTGACCCTGTATGATGCTTTTGTTTGATTGCTGACTTTTTGACATAGCACATCCACCATGCAAATCAATGCTATAGTTAATTACTGGAGGCATTGATGACATGAATCTTTTCCAAAATATCCAAATGTCATTTGGTCTTTGTTTGAGCTCAGGATAAAGGTAAGTAATAGTCAAACTTTTCACACAACGTGGATAATGAATAAATAAAGAAAGGTTGACTTCCCCTTTGATGTGATGATCCATTAAAGTGCCTGACATTAAAGTGAGGAGCTCAGTTTACAGATATATACTTTCATACAATCAGGCAAGCTTTGGAGGTGTCTTCTTTGGTTAATCCTCTACATCAATGTGAGATCATGTTAAATAAAGAAAGGAATTGAAAACACAGAAGATCTATCATCCCAACAGGTGTGGAGACATCCATTTGTGAAGGCCAAAAAACTATTTGGTGGGGTGACATTGCTGCAAATATTTTATCAATTGACAGATTGATTGCTTCATTTGAAAAAACTTTAGCTACCTAATTTTATAACCACAACTATTTCCTCTCTGCAATCCAATATTGTTTCCTTTGTTGGTTGCTACTGCTCTCTTTCATTTGAGATTTGAACCCAAAAAATCATCGATTCTTATGCATTGACTAACTGGAGGTGTGTGGGTGCTTTGTTGTAGGTCAGCACAGTCATTGGCGTCCTTTTGGTGGTGAGCTCGTTTGTAATGTGTGAGGGGAGTGGCAGGCCTGGACTAATGAATTGGAAGTATGTGGACCAGGTAGCTGGACAAGGCATTATTTGAAAAAAGGTAGCTGGACAAGGTGTATAGTTTAGCAGGTAGAATTCCCAAATTCTTACTATGTACTTTACAGTTACCACCTTTATGTGCCATAAAGCTATAGAAGGAAGCGTGTTTTCAGCTTTAGTACCCAACATAAGCTTTAATCTGCTTATCACAACTATTGGAATCAAAGATTAAAGTTCATAGGAATCAGATTCGAGCCATAGGATGGCAAAATAGCTGCAAATTCAACTATCCCTATATATTTGAGTTTGATTCATACAATTGTGGTATGTTTTCCTCTGTGGCTTTTTGAGGTCGATTCAATAATGTTTGGGGCCTCCTGTCCTGATGGTAACATTTTTGAAAAGAATGATGACCTTACGCATTTAAGACTGCACATTGTTTGATTATTATCTTTGGTGTTTGCTGCATAGGTGTCTGTTTCCCCAGTGCGTGTAGGGGCAAACGGTGATCATATTTCCAATGTCTCAAATCTCAACACATTTGTCCCTTCTTCAGAGTGAAACAAAATATATGTTCAAGTAGCTACTGATAGTAGACTAATTCCAATTTAACAAATACAAAGATGAACAGCTTCTAGAAAAGAAACGATGTCCACGTCATCAAGATTTTTACAGCCCTCGGATTTCATCTTCTACGGCCGAGATTTACGAAGCTGATTCTACCCCCTCGGCTTCTCACCGGGAATCAGCTTCGTTCCTAGCTTCTCGGGCCGGCTTCGGCTTCTCGTCGAATCCGGCAGGGTAAATATATACCCGGCTTCGGCTTCTCCCCCTAGCTTCCGCTTCTCTCTTCCCATAACCCCCTCACCTTAAAAAAAAAAAAAAAAAAAAAAAAAAAAAAAGAAAGAAACTTCGGACCTCTCCGCAGCGCCCGATACGGGCGTGCGGAGCAGCGCGGGGGCGAGCGGGCGGCGGCGCGGCGGCCAGCGTGGCGGCGGCGTCCCGCCAGCCGGGCCGGACAGCGCAGCCCGCGGCGGCGGCGCCGGAGCAGCCCCGCGGGAGGCGGCGGCCGGAGCAGCCCGGCCGCGCCGCGGCGGCGGAAGCCGGCCCCGGCGGCGGCGCCCGGAGCAGCGGGCGGCCCTCCTCTCCTCATCCTCCTCCACCACCACCACCTCCTCCTCATCGTCCTCCACCCGAGGCGGCGGCGCGGCGGCACGGCGCAGCCGGCGGTGGCGCGGTGCAGCGGCGGCGGCCAGGCGACAGCCCGGGAACGCCGGATCGGGTGGGGCCCGGCGGCCCCCTTCCTCTTCTCCACCCTCCGCGCAGCCTCCTCGACGTCGCTCCTGCCGCCGGCCGGGCGCGCCTCTGTGGTCAACGAAACCCTAGGGTTTGGTCGGTCAATGGTGGTCGGGCGTCACTCGGTGGCGTCCCGTTCTTCGTCGCGCGCCCTTCGCCGGTAACGAGTACCCGTGTATGCCGGCTTCTTCGCTTCCCTTCCGATGGGTGAGACCAAGCGCCTAAATCTTCAACAGGCTATTTGTCTAACTGTAATCGGATCTGATCTAATTGCAAACTTACATATATATAAATGTGCGTGGTTACCGACTTTGATTTGCTAGCTGTACCATTCAAGTTCTCAAACCTTACATTTCAGCCATCTATAATGAAATTTGATGAAAATAATGTATCCCAAATTCAGTAGTGTTTGACGTTCCAAGTATGCTAAAAATATTTATATGATAGTGATGTCAAATATTACAGGTAGTTATGACTTATAAATATGACAATATTGGATATGTCCTTCAAAGGATAGCTATTCAGTTCGTAATGACAAAATTTCATCTAACCTTGTCATTCTCTTTGGATTTTGCACTCATACTTGCTTATGGTCATTGTCGGATCAAAACTATACATCATCAGTATAGGTGTCACCATGTATACATCATCAGTATATAATCTTATTGCTTTTCATAACTCATTAGCCATTTTGTTATTTGCATTACGGTTTATGCAATAAAAGGTAAAGGTTTGTGAGGTCTTTGCCAGATAAACAAAGTTAGTCCATGCTACCTTTTGTTTGTTAACAACACCTTCCGAATTCTTTATTTGGGAGCTACATTAATCATATTATTTACAGGTGCTAAGGCAAGATTTCAACCGCCTGACATAGTTCTCATCGATGCTATTTCTGCTTCATAAACCTCCAATGGTTTGAATCCCTGTTTGGACATTTTCCCTTTTTCGGCCAGCGCAATTAAGTTTATTTAGTTCATACTAAAAATTATCCCTTACTTACTGCAGGACTGTTTGAAATTGATAAAAACTATAGATACGCCATTTGGTTGTCGTGGATGTGCCGTTGGTTTGGACTACACATGAAACTAAGAGACAGGTAAGATTCGCTTGGAGCTCCAGGACACTTACTTTCCCCCTTCCTCTGTATCTAAATTAGTCTTGGTGGGCTCTAAACATGATTGAACTTGCCACGAGTGTTGCCCAAGATGTTAATGTGCCATTTTGAGTAGATTCATAATAACAGGTTCCTTATGTGTTCCACCTATAAAGTTGCCCAAGACATACATTGAATTTAAATACAGAGGTTATCTAACGGTCCCTAATTTGCTATGATTGCTTCCACCATTCTTGGAGTTTTCGATGTTGATGTTCTATGAAGAAACCCTATATCAATATCTGCTACAGCCTGCAATCGCTTAATACATTTACAGTTTTAAATTTCATTGCCAGTGGATTTCGGTTACCACGTTGTTCTAATGGTGTAGTGTAAGGACTTCTACTTTGCAGCAAGCATAGGACTACTCATTAGAGATTTGTGGGAGCACATACTGAAACGAGCAATTAAAAAGAAAGGCTAGCTGCAAGGATTTTGATTCTAACCAAGGTAATCACCCTTTATTTTAGTTGTATTTTTGTAAGTGATTACAGTACCCGCTTGCGCCATAGTTTTCCTACACTGTTAATATAGAAGGCACCTTGCTTGCAGGTTTTGGACATTAATGCAAACGAACTTTGTTATCTGCACTAGGTTCAAACCACGGCCGCTGCATTCTCTGTGTTGCAGAAGCACTTCTACAAGTGAGTTGTTGTCTCACAGAAGACAGGACCACCTATTGAATCGGTTCTGTTTTAGCTGAAAGTAATATTGTCGTGTGTTAGTTTTAGTACTGTAATATCAGTCTTTGCGATGCTTCATGAGTTCTCAGTTCTTCATTTTGTAAGCCAAAATGTTAACATCTCCATGGTTTTGTACAGCATCATGACAACTAGGGAACCAATTGGATTATATCCCGTTTACCATGTAATAAGGAATGGTATCTCCAGCAAAGTGTGTTATGGAGACGGTACCAAGAAGCCCAAACACAACAAAAACCAGGTTGATCTGATTTTGTTTTACCATCTTGCTTGATTGAGTCATCATTATTATGGGCCCTGTCATTCTGAACTTCGACATTTCCCTTCTTGAACAGAATAATTTGTATAGCCTGTACGACAATATGCATTTATGCTCTTACAAAAAAAAAATCCCTATAACTACAACTTTTAAGGGTCTATAGAAAATCATCTCACTTTAGTGTGTATCGGATATGTGCCTGTTCAATTAGATTATTAGTTTGATCACGCTGCCTCAAGGTCTTATGCATGGAAATAAAATGAGATATTTTCATACTATCTCAATTGGTCATGGTGGAAAGATAAATTGCTGGCCTCTCAACAAAATGGTGGACCTCCGGGTATCTAACTATGCAGTGTTAGTTCTACCTGCACCTTTATGCTAAAATTTCAGGGTATATCTCTATATTGGTGGCTTTTAGACAGAATAGTGGACTTCCTGTGCATGGGGCTTTAAGACATAATAGTGGAGCTCCTATGCATGGGGTTCTTGGACAAAATAGTGGACCTCCTGTGCATGGCTAAAATTTTAGGTTATCTCTAAAATTTCTAGCTGAATATATTTTGTCGGGTAAATAATCCCCCGTGCAAACATTAACAAAGTTAATCAGACTCTTATCCTTTCAATAGTTGATTCTGTTATTTGTACAGCTAAAATGTACAACTTAGCCTGCAACTTGCATATTTAGTTGGTGCTGTAATTTTTATAGCTAATAATACAAATACCTTTTGTTCAGCCTTATTATAGCACTTGGATCAGTCAAGACACGATACAATTAACAATTCCAGGTTTCTTGACTATCCTGCTACCATATGGTTTGTTTTTCTACAAAAATGTTATACATAAACTGCTTATTCAGTTAGAAACCTGCTTGGCTGTTACTAAGGATTGTTTGCATCTTGGTCTTTCCTAATAAAGTGCATAGGAATGAGCTATTTTGCATCCTAAAACGTTTGATGAGCAAAGAACTTAAGTGCCATTATTTTTTGTTTCTGTCATGCTATTTGTGCCTATGAAAATAATAGAGAGAGAGTCATCATCATAGCTACTTTGTCAGCAGGCTGCTCACCTGCTGCTGCTCTTGCCTCTTGCTGAGCTTTCACCCATGCTGAGAGTTACACAAATGTGCATTGACCCTTTTCTGCTACATTTTCCTATCCTTGCTTAATCCATTTTTTTCCTATTGTTATTTGCCATAAATGCAGGTTGCTGGAATTGAAATTTCAGGGTATCAAAAAACAAGGTAAGCTAGCGAATCCTTTTCTATTATTACATTTTTGACTAATTATTTGTACAACTTCAAAACTAGGCATCCACCGTTATTGGAAATGCACAGAACAACAAGCAGACACATTGGTTGCCAAAAAAAAAAAAACAAGCAGACACATTGGCTTCTATTGAAGCACATTTTCTTTACACCTCCACTGAATGACATTGATTTCATCAGGATTTATTACTGGAACGATGATTCCCAACTGATTGCTCTACATGGCACCTAATGGGGCTTGCTCCTGTGTATGCAGGTTATGGGCAGACAAAAGGGTTTATTTCGTTTTGTAATTTCGTATAGATCCTATTGTTCGTCAACAAAGAAAGTTCAGCCTTCAAATTGTTTGTCTAGGTAGTACCAGTACTATCTGTGATCTTGAATAGTGTATAATTGCTTCATTAAGTTAAGATCTAGCAGTTTATGTTCTTGGTTCCTCCATTTGGTTGTGGCCATGATACTCTGCTGTTGGGTTCCGCTAATGATACATAAAGAACAAAGAAAACTTCTTTCTTGGCCTAATCCTCCTGCAAAACATTACACGCAAAAAAAAAAAAAAAACATATCCATGTTGAGGATCCAAGTTACACTTGCCAACGATTTCTCTGAATACACACTGTCTAATGTATGATCTATCTAACTGTACCACCACACCGTTGGTTTCGTTATATGCTTCAGCTTCGTACTACACATATTATGAACATAGCTAATTCAAACAACAAGCCGCAAACACTATGGCACCAACACATTTTCTGACATACCATGTCGCATAACGACACAGGCGCGCGAATGCGCGCGCCAAAGAAACTAGTTTAGTCAAATCATGATTCTTTACATTTTTTTCAGAAACTGAAAATAAAGAAGCATATGGAACTTGGAAAGGATGTAGTGCTCAAACAGATTTTTTGACCTCACAGGTATTTTCTTAGTGCCCATCACTTAATGTTGTTTGATTCTCCAATTTTAAATTTTTCATCGCCAACAGTTTCTGATAAAGATGTGGCTGTGATACAGATGTGGCTCGAGAGGCGTTCGAGTGGCAGATTGAAGGTAATATTACAACATCGATTTGTTTACTCCTGTCTGTTCGATGTTTATTAACATTTTGTTGCTGTTAAACAGCGGAGAGAGAGCTCAATGGCATTCATCAACCAGCAAACGATTCAGACAGTGACTATGACTCCGAGGGGAGATGCTGGCGTTGCCACGGTATATTACTCAACGCCAATACGCATACAGAGTGGCTCATTTTCATCGTATCTCTATCTAACAAAAAATACAAATTGCAGATGATGCTTTCGGCATTGAATTCGACAGGAGCGGCCATTGGTGTTGATGTTAGCAACCGTGTCCACCTCCACCGCCTCACCAACGCCATCCCTTTCTAAGCAGTCGTTGCCCGGTAGTCATGTTATATAGCTCCAACTGCATGGATCCCCAAAACAATTAGTATTGTCTGGTATTTCCTGCACCGAACAATCTACCGAGTTTACCCAAGTCTGGACATTTGCTATCTATGTTCTATCCTTGTATTATTTAGCTCCTATGTAAACAATCGGTAATGTAATAATTAGCTTGAATCTTAACATATGTATTAACTTTTCTTACAAACATTGTGGCCAGTGGCCGCGCGCATGGGCGCGCGCAAGTCACTAGTTATTATTATCAGCCTGAATGGATGGGCGCCGGGCGGTAGCGTGGTATCTTTGCTCTCCGTTTCCGCGTTCAGCTAGTACCATGGGATGCTACGCAATTACCAGTTGATCGACCTACACCACTCTACCAGAAAAGCTTCTATGCTACATTTGTGTGTGTGTGTGTGTGTGGGGGGGGGGGGGGGGGGGGGGGGGGGGGGGGCATCTGAAGCTTTCATGGATTCATCAGTCATTACCACGAATGGGAGATGAGTTCAAGAAACAAGCATAAACAAAAGTGCAGAAAATGCAATAGTCCCTTCCCCCACAGATGCCCAGATCCGTCTCCCTCAGGCTGATCCTATTCAGATCTCGTGGTTGGCCTACAACCTTTCTTAGTACAGTATATGTAAACTGTTAGAAAGCACGCAAGACACAATCCAACAATCCAATAGCAACATGACACATTCAGATTCAGCTTGTGATCCAGAGGATATGCGTGACGGTTAAATAATATTGCGAGCAATCGAACGCACAGGCCACGGCACGATCGCAAGAAATGGTGAGGAAGGCCGTAGGCCAATGGAAATGAAAAGAGGTAGCACAAGGACAAAAGAACAGTCGAACAGATATCGTGTTCATACCAGGATGCCTTCATGCAGCAACTGATAAATATCATTCAGTGGCAGACCGGCAGTGGGCATACTGACCAGTGACCACGACGGACAACACATGCATGGAGGGCAGTTTCTTTGACCACAGTGACTTCGTCCTTGCGTGCCTCCAGCTTTGTGTGGAGACAGGCACCAGCCAGTCGTCACACGTCTCGCCCAGGGGCCACTCATGCTTTGTTTCTCCCTAGTCTTCTTGTCCTAACTTATATTACTTCAGTTCAATCATCGTCTGATCTGATCCACAATCGAGAACTTTTTAGCTCCTTTGGTGACCGTTCGTTTATATCAAAAGAACCACTCCGAACATTCTTCTTAGGCATGAATATTGAATCCTAATCCACACCGTTTGACAAAGTGATGGGTACTTCCCGTGGGGACAGTTAACTTGCTTGTTCTTTCGGCAGGCCCCTCGCCGAGATCAAAATCTCATGCAATCTTTTGAAAAGGCGACTTTTCCTTCCCTGCTTATCCGATGATAATGCGTCAAGTCTGCGAAATGCAACAGTCATCAGTCTGTGACGCTTTCTCTTAGCCAGCCTCGATGGGGGTTTTAAGCCCATGCACATTAAATATAGTCATCATCGCAATTGATTGAAACGAGGAGGAGAGAGAGCCATATGGTTTCACCACCACGGGGTGGCGTCGTTTCCCAGTGCATTGAAACCCGAATGAAACCAAGATCGAGTGTCATCCCATACAGGATTAAAGTGTATGATCCCATACACATGCCCGCAATTAAGTCTTTTAAGCGCGAGGGTGTTTCAATGTTTGTTTCTCGGTCTGATGTAATGTCGTGCCACGACCGAGACTCTACTTACTACGTTCGTGTAGCGGAGGGTGGCTCGGATCGCAAGAGCTCCTAATTTTCTCCATAACTACGACTTGAATTCCGGAAATTTGTAAAAAAAAGTCTAGTCGTACTGTTCTGTTTTTTTTTTATTGGTTTGTCACCAATAATAAACGATGTGGCACATCCTTAACGAAAACCAGTTGAAAAATGTCGGTTT
The DNA here is from genome assembly GCA_018135685.1 of Themeda triandra. Taxonomy (NCBI): domain Eukaryota; kingdom Viridiplantae; phylum Streptophyta; class Magnoliopsida; order Poales; family Poaceae; genus Themeda; species Themeda triandra. Next base: position 873,922 of record JAENPR010000147.1, on the reverse strand, counting down.
ATTGCACTTCCTCAAACGTCATAAGAGTTGCAAAGTTGTGATCAGCGCTGACGTCTCTGCATTTTGCTGCTGTTTGAAAAAAAGGGTCCTGCTCGGATCGCGCATAGATTCTGTGTCCCTTGACGGCTTGACCTACCCGACAAAAGGTAGGCCCACCTGTTGACGAAACCGGAACCATGTCTGCTTCACCTGTTGTTCGTTCACGCGAGGCAAATCGTTCCAATCGAACGAAGGGGCACAGGTTTCAGACCAGATGCGCTGCTGTTTCGCCGGCCGATCTGATTGTAGATTTGCGTGACGGAGCTGGAGCCGATCACCAATGGGGGGTGAGAGCTAGTACGCACGAGGAACAAATATCGTGTGGCAGACAATAATGAGGCGAGTCATCGACGGCATTGCCTTATCGGTTGTTTATTTTACGGCCTTGCGTAAAGAACAGTGGCCGCATGCCCATATCAGAATTCAGAAACTGTGAATTGGGATAACGCCATTAACGCACGTGGAGAGGCCGGCCTTCTAGAGCGGATGGTAAATTTCTGACTCGATTGCGTTGCGTGCGTGATTCAGAGCGCGACACGTCGTGTGAGCGAGCTCACCTTTTGCGCTTGTCCGTGCCAACTCCATTGACACACCATCTGGCACACTCAATTGTCAGTGTGCTCCATTTCCCCTATAAAGTACACTGTACGCTGCTTTGCTCATAGAGTCGCGGCAGGACGGACGCCGAGACGGCAGGGAGAGCCAGGAGAGGGTGATCCTGTGATCCACATATCCACATGGCGGCGAGCCTCGTTCCGAGGATCATCGTCCTGGCTCTCGGCGCCGGTGCGCTGGGATTCCCCGACGCGCTCCGCGCCCTCCTCGAACTCCCCAAGCGGAATCCCCTAACCGACATCGCGGTCTGCGTCCTCGCCATCGCCGTGGTCACCGCGCAGGCCCTCGGCGCCATGCTGCTGGCGCGCTTCATCCGCAAGTCAGCGGCAGCGCGGGCCGGAGGCGATGCGCACGCGCCCGGCGCGCCGCCGCCAGCGCCGCGCACGGACCTCTTCGCGCAGGTGACCCTGGTCGTGTCCCTCGGCGTCGCAGTCCTCGTCTCCGCGTGCCTCCTCGTCGCGTCCGGCGCCGGCGCCGGCGCCGGCGGCCGAGGCATGCTGTGCCTTGGTGCTGCCGACGTTGTCCGCAAGATGAAGAGCCCTGTTGTCGCGGTCCTTGCCACTGGCGCAGCCGTCCTCCCCTGCGCCAGGACTCTGCTCCGCGTCTTCCGCCGAGAGGAGGATCACTCGCACGGCTACGCCGCCGCCGCCGCTGGTTCGAGGTCCACGGGGACGCGGCGCTTTGCCAGCATGGCCCAGGTGGCGAGCTTCACTGGGGCCGCCGCCTTCCTCCTCGCCGTGTCCGGTGGCCTCTACGCACAACGCGGCTCCCTCGTCGACGTATCCGTCGGCGTGGTCGCAGTCGTCGGCGCCGTGCTTCTTGCACGCTTCGCCTTCACCCGAAAAGCGCGTAATGCCGCCGGCGCAGGTGGCCGCGTTGGCCCTACTCCTGCAGCGGACACGCGACGCGTCGACGGCAAGCTCACGAAGCTGGCGCCATACCTGGCCGTCGTCTCCTTCGCCGTCATCTGCCTCGTCGTCACCAGCCTGACGGCGCCAAGAACCCATGACTCTGCTTGATTTTTTTTAATAATGAAATGACTCTGCTTGACTGATGTCTCAAGTCCGTGTCGTGCGCGTGCGCGCCGGCGCCGACCCGGAACAGGCAGGTGGCTGTCGATATTCCTGTGCCGGCGGCGTTCAAGTGGTGACCAGTAGTATTATTTGTACGTCTAGTACGTGCCCATCACATGTGTCTATGTGAAAGAAAAGTAAAAACTTGCATGACATGCGTCTATGTGAGCATCTTGGACATTTTGGGTGGATTTCTGGTTGGCCAATCACGAAAACAACAACGTGCATATTTTCAGTCCTGAATTTCAAGGACGAATCCCTTGAATCTTTCTGTGTTTCGTGTTACCCAGAAGTTCCATCACGCAAAAGACAGGGAGGATCTCCCATCTCCGTGCCTCCATTTCCGATGGAGTGATCAGCCATCACATTAAATCTTCCTTCCATTTTAATGCATCAAAAGAGACGAGGCATGGCCCACCGATTGCGGCGAACTTAATTATAACAATCTCAAGAAGCTCTTCCCCGTTGTGTCGACTTGCATTGACTACTCCTGCATGCCTGCGTACACCTAGGGAGAGGTGTGTGTGGGGCGACGTGTGTTCGTGGACACACTACATCCTTCGGTTCGGCCATCCAGCGTCCGTCGCAACCGCGGTGGTGCTCAAGTCTCCTGTCGCGGTTCTACATCGCCGTCTGTCGTACTGCAGCCATGCTTCATCAAGCTTTTCAAAACCTGCGTCATCATCGAGCTGTTCGTTGTCGTCACTATTGCAGCTCGTCACCGGCCACCACGGGTCTTCATCGAGCCTTTTTTCTTCACTCTGGCGTCATACTCCAACCAGATCCTACCTCGTCGGAGTTGTTTGAAGGTTCACGGGCCCTCCTCAACCTACGCTATAAGCGAGGTCCTTCCATCCCGGCGTATCGCACGCCGATCTACGGTGACCTGCTTCACGACGACGGAGGCGACGTCTCCTTAGACTTGTGCTGTGACGTGTGTTTTGCTTTCTCATTCGTGCTGACACGTATAGGGTTAGATGAACACGTGTCCAATGCACCTGTCCGAACTGGTCTTGGTTTGCTTCCTCCACCTTCGCTGAAGGTGCTGTAATGCTGCTTTTCTATATAATATATGTATGCTTTTTGTCAAAAAAAAAAGAGACACCAAGGTCAATGCTAAAAGACTGCATTAGCCCTTTAAATAATTATGAAAGTATTGTCTAATCATAGAACTTGGTTCCCTTATTAAAAAAATGACCGGTAGGCCACCGCCACCCATGAGCGTCATAGAGGGACGGAAGGAACGAGCAGGACGAAGAGAGAGAGGATAAGGCCCAATTCTATTTTGGCGACCGTTCACTCAGTTGGCTTCTAGCGAACGATCCCACCGCTTCTTCCTTTTTCTATTTTTTTTTTGTTACTGTTCAATTTCCTTTTCTCTTAGCTGCGCGTGCTGTCTTCCTCATCTTCTCATTTTCTGATGCTGATGTCATCATTAAGAAAAGCAGCTATTTTATTTTAGAATAACGCAATTTACAAACCATGTATCAATTTTAAAATCCGTTTGCACCGTTGTGTTCTACGTGACGAAACGAACAAAACTAGATCCCACTTGAATATATTTTGAAGATTTTTTTTACCTTTTTCCCTATGCTGCAGTTGTAGGGTGGATAAGTTTATCGTAAAAGTTATATGTAAAAATTTTTCCTTATGTTGCAATTGTTCTACCTAAGTTATACGTAAAAGTTATGTGTATAAGTTAGAGTCCAAATTTGTAACGTTGGAAGATATGTGTTTCACGCAATAAGTTAAATGTATAAGTTTTGAACATAAATTATAGGCGTTGTATAAGTTTCGTAACATTTTCGTACCTAAGTTACACGTCAAAAGTTATGTGTATAAGTTAGATTCTAACATTGCAAATATTATAAGATATGTGTTTCATGTAATAAGTTAAATGTTTAAGTTATGAGCATAACTTATAAACGTTGAAGACCACGTAAGTTATGTATGTATAAGTTAGATTATAAGTTAGTCGTATAAGTTATGGAATGAAAATTATGCGTCTGGATTTATAACTTTTGTCATCATTTATTAAAAATAGAAAACTTTCTAGAAAAGGAAAGTTGTGGGATTTTTTTTGCCAAATAAGGAAAGTCGGAGTTTGTCTAATCGTTCGCTGATTAGCAAATCCCAGGATAAGGTTCCTCCCACCGTAATTTTTTTATTTTCTTAGTGTAGTGGTGACACATATGCGACAGGTGGAATCTATACTATGACCTAAAACGACATCTATTGCGATACATTTTTTTGAATGTTACGTGTATTCTGAGACAGAGAAAGTATTATATAGGGCGGCATAATCACTAAAAATCATCAAACAGTCTATCTGGATTCGAGAAAGACACCCTTGCAAAAGGAAAAAGAACGCTGCAGTTCGTTGCATTGGTTCATAAAAAAATGAGCCACCATCTTAGAGTTTACCACCCCAAAAGTCCATAGACCATTGCTTATTCTGTAATTCCGTCCACACGACCACATCTGACAGCAGCCAGTGAGTATACGAAAGCCAGTCTTTGGACATCTAATTCATGATAGGCTCTCATGTGCAAAAGCAAAATTGACGGCCTATAGAGTTTTGGAAGCCTCGTTTTTCCTTGCTTGCTTATCCGATGGAGCGTCAACCGTCAAAGCTCCCGGAAAAAAAAAAAAAATCGCCATTCCAGTCACCGGTGTTTGCCTCGTGGTCGTGCTACGCAGAAACGTGTCGGGCGGCGATCGGCCACAGCCACAGACTTCGGCCCGGATCAAGCCTTTCCCCACCTCGCGCGTCCCGCACGCGCTCGTCGAAAGGCCCTGCGTCTGCGTGTGGGTCTGTGTGACATGGCCAAACTACGAACACCTGAACACCAAAGCACCGAGACTCTGACAGGCGATGGGCGTGGTCCAGCTCCAGCATTCCTCTTCCCTCATCTGAAGCTAACGGCGGACTCATCATCTCGTCATTCCGAGGGACACTCGGCATTCCGAGGGACAAGGACCTGCGGCTGGCCGTTGGTCGCCGACGTTGCCATACCGAATTTTGTGTGCAGAGAAAGGCTAGAAAATGAAGGCGGCGGCAGAAAACCAGCCTGGAGCAGAGAGGCATTGTTTTTTTTTCGAAAGATCCGTGTTACCGGCTTTCATTGATAAGCAGAGAGGAAATATATATACAAGGCAGCCTACATGGCGTGAAACGCCATGACGGCGAAGCCTACCCACGTACACAACAGAGTACACGACGACATAAGCGAAAAAGAAACCAGAGCTCCCGAAGCAAGAGGCCAAAGTAGGTCATCGTTGCCCAGCTCAAGCATAACGCAAGAGCAGCTCCGACTTCCGACCCTGGCCACACGCCCTGCCACGAGACAACACGACCGAGTCGATTCCACAGCGACGCCTTCAGGAAGGTTATGACGTCCGATACGCCGCCGTCGCTCGTCCAAGAGGACAGGGTTTTCACCCGTGGAAAAGCTGGGGCCACGACGCCCCCAACAGGGAATACGGCGTCGCCGTCGCCGGGCTTTCGCCCAAAGTACCCCAGCACAGACACAGCCCTGATGTCGGGTCCCAACATGCCACGAACGCCGTCGTTGCCAGCCATCCTGCAGAAGCCTCACCAGGGGGCACCCGGCGCGCCGGCTACGCATAGCAGCCGAAGCTGCGTCAGCCTCCCCCACCGACCAGACGACGTGCCGAGAACCAGCCATACCCCCCGTGCGCGTGTCCACCTGCCGCACGACGAGGCCATTGCCGACCGCCGCCGCCAGCCCTGACACCTGCCTCCATCGCTGCTGCCACCAGCAGATGCAAGGCGAGCGCCCCACCTGGGCACCGCCCCAGCCCTAGGGCTACCGGATCCGGACACCAAGCCCCAACCACGGCAGCCCTTGCCGACACCACCGCCTCCTGTCTTGACCGGAAGGGCCCGTCCGTCGCCGTCGCAGACGTTGCAGCAGCAGCCAGGCCATTAGAGGGAGGGGCGGCAAGGAGGAGAGCCACCCCTGGCGCCTGTGAACCTGGCCGCCGCCGCGCCGTCGACCGACAACTGCTGGGCAGATCCGGCAACAGCCGCACCCCACCATCGACCCCCACAGCTCCACCGGCAGCATGACCGCGGAGCTTCGACCTGCAGACCCCACCCCCGGCCACCTCGGGGCGCACGCGAGGCCCGCAGACCCAAGCAGGTCAAGAAGACCCGGCCCGGAGGGGGGGGGGGCACGGGGCCAGGCCACCGGATCCGAGCGACCGGCCGCCGGACCGCACCACCCCGCCAGCGCTGCCATCTTCAAGGTCAGAGGAGTGGGGGAAACGGAAGAGACGAAGAGGTCCCGCCCCCGCCCCTTGCACCGGCGCGGCCACAGCCGCCGCGGCCTCCTCGTCGAGCTCCACGCAGCTCGTGCGGGGCGAGGGCCGCCGGTCGTGCTGCCCGCGCGCCACCAAGGGAGGAGTAGGGCCCCGCCGCCCCCATCACAGCTAGCCGGACGGCCATGCAGGCGGCGGGCTCCGAGGGCGGCGCGGCGGGAGAGGGAGGAGGGGAGAGAACGAGCGGCGGCGGGTCGGGAGCCGCCCGTGTCGCCCCGCGTGGGGAGGCGACGCGGGGGAGGAGATGCAGTGAAATCCTTTTGAGACTTACAGTAGCAGAGAGGCATTGTTGGTTCAGCATGATCGAATGGCATCTTATCGCGGGCGTGCGAGCTGCAACTAGAGTCACAAGCCGTGAAATCTGGCACGTGACTCTCGATTATTCAAGTCGCCATCAAAAGGCCTTGAAATCAAAATGTTTTAGGATTGGCAAAAGGGAAACTGACACCTTTCGGATATTCTACCATTGCCGTTTGCCTTTTACTTGTGTGGAACACTAGTCACATTCCACGGTCCACCACTCGGCATCACTTGGTCCTTGTACTCCCAACTCTTGTGATATTTATCCGAGTTTAACTTACGATGCTCCTAATTAGTTTGGCTTACTCAGAGCTTCGTTTCCAGTTTCAGGAAAGATTTATATGTTCAAGTTTCTGCAGCATTTGCAAAAAGAAGAATTCACTTTACCTTGGTGGACTCTCTCCAAGCAAGACGAGTCAAGCAACTCTGATGTCTTATCTGCAGCCTCTGTCCTTTCTTTTCGGGGTCTTTTCATCGTCCTCTTTGTCCCTGTGGTGCTGATGTTTCCACACGTTCTAACGTCCACGCCAGTTGCCCTGACGCTGACTAGCCGGCATACCGGCACGCATACTTTCCCTAGCAACAAAGGCTGCTAAAGGCAATCTGAAGTTCTCCGAACATAGACCGATGGGCACCACAGTATTGGTCAGTCTAATTTATCTACAGTATATACGTTGCCGTGTTCCCAGATTAGGCTCCGATCTCTCGCAGTTTCGTACTCTCGTGTGTCACTATTTTAGTGCCCGCCGCACTTGGATGGCAATATTCCTTTTCGATATTTTCCTCTTCCTTTGTTGCCTTGATGTCCAGCTATCCGCATCCCTGATAATATCACACATGATGGCCTCTTTCAAGGAGTCGTTGCGACTTGCGAGACTCAAAGATCAGCCTATTGCAGGCGATCCATTCTGATCGAAGAATGAGGCAAGTGCAGAGCAGAACCAAGCATCCATGGGCGAACATGAATTCCCAAGCCGCCATGTTCACTGTTCAACATGTCGTCTCAGGTGCTGGATTTCAAGGATGCTAGTTGAGCACGGCAAGTAGCTGTACCTAGTTGAGGAGGGCTGCTTCTGAAAGGCGTGATGGCGTGATTATACTTTACTGACTAGTGAGTGAACTCTGGATCTTACTGCCTTCCAGACGAACATGAATTCGCCCTGCTGTAAAAACGCACTGCACTCTGAAAAGGAGGAAGCAATGCAGGGTCGATGGTTGTTTAACACCTACCGGCCGTTGTTTTAACGTTGTTTGGCACCTAGTACTACTACTGATGAGCCGCATATTCCATCGTACAAGGAGCTTGGATTATTGTACGAGGTGTGTGCTCTCTGATTGGTGGAGCCACTGTGCAGAATAATCCAGCCACTGTACGCTGGTCTCTGATAGGCGGAGAGTGATGGCGATTTGTCCACTTCTTGTTGGCGGAGGATTGGTGAGGAGACTTGCAGTCTCATCCCCCTTGCGCGTCAACTTGCTCCAGGGCTTCTTAAGCTACCGCATCTAACTAGTCTGCCGGTCAGCTCTCCTCTCCATCTCCATGCTCGCCGATCTGCCGGATGCTGCTGGGCCTCAAGGCTGACCGCCGGAGCTGAGCTGCGCTTCTCTGCTGCCACAGTGCCATGCCACGGCAACGACAGGTTTGCTTGCTCTCCCACATCTTTACTGCTCCTTGTGCTGATGTGTGCTGTGCCACTTTTGCTTGTCTTTTTTGGAACCAAATCTAGGCGACTTTCTACCATGCAAGTGAGCAACACAATCCCTAGCTATCATTAGCAAGCTTTACTGCTCGAGTCTTCAGATAAGTCCCCAACCGCTTGCTCTCAGTCTCAGATCTGACTGCTCGTAAGAATTGCACACTGATTAAGCATGAAGAATTTCTTCGTTGGGTTACATAGCACGTAGGGTACCTTGTATATAGGTTGACCAAGGGATTAAATAGAATTTTATGTTTTTTTCTCTCTCTTTGATTTGAACTTTTGGGCATAGGGACTAGGGAGTACTTTCGTTTAACTTAAGGAAAATAAAGCAAGCTAGCTTTTCAGCTTTGAGCTATGGTGGGTACAGTATGTTAATATTTTAGGATACTCTATCCATTCCCTTTTATAAGAAAGACCCACACGCATATTGACATTCAAACTTTTAAGTTTTTATTAATAATTTAATTAATAATTATAAACTATTAGTTATAAAGTATAGCCCAGATCATAAAACCAACGAGAAAATGATGTAACTGTAATCCTTATTGCCTTTTGACATTGATCAAGCAACACAAATTCACGTGGAGAAACTCTCCGCCTCGATGGTCTTAAAAATAAACTAATTTGATATGATTGGCCTTTTAATTAAATATACTATCTAATTTTAATTAAATATACTATCTAATTATCATAAATTTATAAGTACAAATAATATAATGTAATAAATTAAATAATCAGTAAAAAAAAGGAATTGTGAGACCAGTGGCATATAAAAGAGAATGGGTCAAGTTCGGTCCTGAAAAAATCCGGCCTATTGGCCCATCTTGTTTTTTTTGAGAATCGCCTATTGGCCCACCTGAATAGGCTCGTGCAAACGTGAACCAAGATGCTTGGGCCAGTATATAGAATAGCTGGGCTAGTGCCCCCTTATGGAATATGGTGCACTGCCCCATCTCACCCCTAGCATGGCCCAATAACAGATAAGATGCACACATTGATTGGGTAGAATTGTTTTTGTGCTTCATCATCTACGAGTAGACCGTTTCGCTCTCTGAAAATGGTATACCGCTTCGGCCTCGTCGAGGAAGAAACAACTTTGCTTCTCGTGTTCCAATCCCAGAAACTACTGCTACGGTGATACCAAAAATCCACAAAAGCATTAATTCATTATGGGTTATTTTTTAAAAAAATCAACAGGAGAAATCCCCATCTGATTTTATTTGCATATCATTGCAATTGACTTTGGCAGCCTACATCAGTTGGAATGCTGGATCACAGTAAAGGGTCTGGTCGCAAAAACGGAGGAAAAAAGTTTTCGCTAAGATAAAATTAGATAGTGTGCAAGGTCAAATCAGTTGGATTATTATAGAACAAGGGCCTGGTCGGATCACAAAAATGGATCAGTTTATAGAATATGCGTGCAGTGTGAATAGAGAAAGTTTCGCACGCACATTCCTAAAAAACCTGGTGAATATGAAGATCCCCCACACGTCTACACTTCATTGGTTAGCTAATGATGGCACCACGAAATTTCGTTCACGGCTACTGCTCTCTCTCTCTCTCTCTCTACATTCAATACGTGTCTATGACGCACTTCGGTAGCCTTCACGGTACAATACAAAAAGTCAAAAACAAATGCCTATTAGCACCCGGCACTGCCCCACCAGTGTCCACCACCGTAGCCATGTCGCCACGGTCGAACAACCACACAGCACCGTCTGCCCCAGCAGGCTGCCTTTATAAACCCTCTATCCCTCTCCAGCAACGGCAAGCCGTCCGGCCACTCCAAACCCCGGTCCGCCAGATCGTCTCCCACCGACCATCATGGTGACTGTAGCTTCCGCCGCCGCCGTCGTCGACTTGTGTGCCGCGATCATCGCGCTCGAGATCTTCTCCTTCCTTGACCCGCAGCTGGGTGCGGATCCTGCAACTCAAGCCGCACTGCTCGACAGCACGGTCGAGCTGCTGCTGCCGCTGGCGGCGCTGGGGGCACACTTCGTTGCTGTGGCGGTCATCTACCGCCGTCTGCACCACACACCGGCGGGCACGGGCGTCGGCACCGGCAACCGCCGCATCTGGGGACCCTTCGCTATTCTGTGCATCTCGGCTGACACGCTCCACCTTTTCTTCTTTGTGCACCCTCACCCTGCAGGGGTCGGCGGCAGCGACGTTGGCGCGCTCGGGCTGGCCGCTGCCCGCGTCCTCCCGGCGGCAGCGGCGGGGACCTTCTTCCTGGGCATGACGCTGATCATCGTGGCACACATTTTGGCCATCGTCCAAACTCGCTCCGATAACCTCTTCTTGGAGGGGCCATACTGACCAATTAAGAAGTTGTCCAATATTGCTGTCAATTTGTTTTTAAAAAAACAAGGATAAAATCATAATAAACTCAGAAAATTAGTGGTATTTTCACAAGGCAAAGTTGTCCTTGTCAAATCCACTTAACAACATTAGCTGTTGTTCACGGAGTAGGGGTAAAGGGAAGCTTCGTTTTCACAAAGCGATGGTAAAAACACAACTATGCGAAAAGGGATGATAAAATCATAATTGAGCTTCAAAGTAAGGGTGGAAACACAATAGGGCCTTATTATATTATTGTAGTATACAAGGGTCTGGTCACAAAAATGTATGGGAGACGGAGTAGAAGTATAGTCCAGTATGAATATACCTAGAAAATTTGCGCACACAATCCCACCCCACACACCGACACTTGGCTGGTTAACTCAAGATGACACCTGGAAATTTCTCCCCTTCACTACTTCGACTATTTCTGTCTATATATTCTCTACTGCTTTTATCTAAAAAAAAATACAATTCCCACTTTCCAAAAAAAATCAACTAATTTTAACTTTAATCAAATCTATACAGAGTTTCCTGTAAACTTGAACAATTTTAGAGTTTTTACTTCTCTGAGCATTGCATATACTATGATTACATCATCGCTACAAAAGAGATAAAGCCGTTGGTGGGAAGCTTCCGACCTTCCGCTTCCGTCAATAATATTCACCTGCTCACGCAAACCTACATGCATCGGGCCGATCGCGCACGACTCACAATTTCACGAACACAGCGGTCCATGACCCCCCCGCACAAATCATGTCACCATCGGTCCATGACGCGCACTTAATACATCCGGCACACAAATCATGTCACCATCGGTCCATGACGCACACTGAATACATCCGGCACCAATGAGCCGCCACCACGTACACCACCCCCGAATACTGTACAATATGCAATGGACATACAATTTTTTGTCACAATGGACATATAATTAATGTCACCCCACGCGCACAAACCAGCGGGCAATGGTGCACCGAAAATGCATTGCCAAAACGGTATGCGCGCGCTTGCTGTCTCCGTCCATTGTGCGTTACGATTTGTGCCGGTCAACTCCCCCCACTTCCATGCAATTGTTTTCGATTCCCTCTCCTCCATTCCCTCTCGTCCTTCCACGTACAGATTCGATTCCATTGTTGCCCTTTTCTCCCACCTCCTTTCCCGGACGCGTCCTACCTCCCTCTCCCTGTGCCGGTTCTCTCCGGCTCTATTGCGCCGCCGCTTCTCTACTGCGCCGCCGCAGATCACCGCTCTTCTCTCCTCTTTCTCTTCATCTTCCTCGCCGTTTCTCTCTCTCTCTCTCTGCCGCCCCTTTTTTCTCTTCCTCGCCGCTCACTCTCGTCTCTGTTCTGCGCCGTCGTTTCTCTCTCTTCCTCGCCGCGGCAGCTCTCTTCTCTCTCTTGCGCTGCTGCATATCGCCGATCTTCTGTCTCCTTCGTCACCGCGCCTCTCTCTCTTCCTCTCTGTGGCAGCTCTCTTCTCTCTGTTAATTTCTTTGTCATTCTCTGATTGCACTTCGCTAGATCCATTCTTGTCTCTCTTTCTGGATCCATTTTCTCTCAAACTCTCTCTCTCTCTCTATTCTCTCTTGTCCGTTCACGAGCCTGAACATTAAGTCTAGTACCCACCGCTACCTCTTCCTGTTTTGATTTTTTTTTCCAATTCTTAATCGGTATTTGTACGCTTCTTTCTTCATCTTCCACACGATTTGTTTTTTAATTACTTGTTTGAGTCACTGATACATGCAGTCCTAGATCCCATGTATGGTACTCATTGATTTCCTGCATCGATCTTGTTGTCGTAGGTTTGTCGTAATAGATAGGTATACTTTTTTTTTTACAACATAGATAGGTATACTTACCTGCATTTGCTTTTTAGCATGTCATTCAGTTAGCATTTGCCCATTCTTACAAGTACTTTTATTAAGAGATTCCTTCAGTTTAAATTATTATACTGTGACTTTTGCTGATACATTAATTTTTAGCCTTGTGGTGTGAAGAACTTGTAGTCATGCTTATGCTGAGTAGAAGGTACATCAGTTTTTGACTCATTTGTCGTCAGTTGCATCCTACAGAGGCTCATTGAGTTCTTACTTCTTAGCCTTGAATATTCTTTTATATAATTCAAGTAATTTTTTCTCTTATATCATTGCTGAGAAATAAAGCTAATTTGTTGATTGTTAAGGCTACAACATTCTGTTTTTATTTACCCTTCTATGCATACTACACTAATATGCTTCACTAAGAAACAGTTCTATGATCCACACTTGTTTTAGGCCTTTGATGTCTTCACACTTCACACCCAGTAGTTTTTCTCCAAATCAAATAGGTACGCGCAACACTTCAGTCATGAATTTTCTTGTGTTATTCCTTGTTCTTTGTGTACTGGACCATTTCCTCTTGGTTACCTACAGTTACTGTGTTATCCTTTTTTTTTTGCATACATGTTTAATTTAATTGTTCACTACAGGCATAAAAGTTCTGGAACAAATCATGTCATTTCAGTAAACGAACACAATTGATTCAGTAGTCAATATACATATCTACCCCAATCCTCGCCAATTGTTCCAATTTCACAGAGAAAAGAAGAAGAAATTACTAGTTTGTCATCACAACAAAAGCAAGAACACATAACCTATATATGTTAACTATTATAGAAAAGGCTCAGGTACAACTAAAAATGTTCAGTAGGACAGCATGTGGAGAAAATATAGTTTAGAGAAAAGGTATCCCTCATTATGAAATTAAAAAAAAAAACAAGTGTACTTCCAGTTTTTTCACTATGCATACCCAAGACATGCTTGCCAAAAAATAAAGAGCATATATGACAAGGGTGCACAAGCTATCAGATAGGAGCAAAGCCTGTGGACTAATTGCTAGTTAGGGAGCATAAGCTAGATCGCTTACAAAAAAAAAAAAGGAAATGACAGCAAGGAAATAAGGGCTGAAATAGTTAGTTTCAGTAATAAAAATTATATATCCAAACTCCTTCACAGATCCATGACTGAAAACTTCTTAATACTAAATGTGCCAGACTTCACACAGTCGAAAATGTATCAGAAAGATAAAAAGGAAAGAAAAAAAAAAGAAAATATGTATCAGTAAAAGGAGTAGGCTAACCTGAATAAATTGCTGTATTATGAGTAGTGGTAGTTGCTCATTCTGCATCGTATTCATAACGCTGAAAACACCATTTTGAGCACTGTGAGTACCCTGTTCTTCCATGGGATATAATTCTACTCAGCATTGACTAGACATGAGGTATATTTCTGCATTCAGTAAGGAGATCTATTAGGCAGTAATCAAACCAATATATTGAGATTAGAATATACATTAAATCAAAACTTGTTAAGCTAATTCATTAGAGTAAAACATGTTTGGCCACTAAAAATACCGATTTAAATGTGACCAAACGAGGTATAGTTCTGCATACAGTATTGATCTCGATAAGGAAGGAATCAATCTATTTTATTCAGACTAGACCATAAATGAGATACAATGTGCCTGCATTATAGGACAACATCTGTCTGTTACAGTGATATAGGGATTATATATTGAAGAAGATCGACATACAGCTAGATAGAGAATGTCACAGGTTCCGGTTCTGAACCTGAGTGGCCAGTATAGTATCTAGCAATTCGAGATGCGGATTTTTTCAAAACCAAAGTTCCTGGAATCAAAGCAATCAAAGAAATCGTCCTAGTTACAGAGAGCTTAGAGAATGATAAAGATCGACATCGAGCTGGGGATAGAATGCCGTGAGAACCGGATCTGAAGTACAGTGCGCAAGAGACTACCTAGATGAGTTCTGAAGATTGTCGACGATTAAGAGAGAAAGAAACATGGAGACATATGTCTGGTACCTGCAAATGGCGTAGTCGGAAAGAGTGGTCGGAGGCGGCGGCTGCGTCGTCGTCGGAGGCCGAGGCCGTGGTGGATGCGGAGGCGGTGGTGGAGGCGGAGGCGGCGGCTGTGGCGTCGTTGGAGTTTTAGGTGGCCATGGAGTCGTAGCCTGCGGCTGCGGCGTCGTTGGATGCGGAGGCGGAGGCGGAGGTGGAGGCGGATGCGGCGGCGGCGTCGGCGGCGGCGACCTAGGCGTGAACGAGAGAGGGCGAAATGTGCTGAGTGCCGGCCAGTGAGAGAAAGAAAAGGAAAGATACTGAGTAATGGTAAGGAAGGCAGGAAACGAAAGTTGGGAATGCAATGAAGAAAAAGGAGACAGGGAGTGGGAAACAAGACATGCAGGAATCAGAAGGGAAATAAATGAAGTTTGACTGGCGCGAATCTTGGAAAAGCTCTAGCCGGAAGATTGCGTCTAGCCGGAAAAGCTTTAGTTGTACCACCACTGTTGCCGAACAGCCTGCTCCTAGCCGGAAAAGCTTTAGTTGTACCACCACCAGTTGCCGAACAGCCTGCTCCAGGAGGCTATAAACCCACGTGAGTGCCTCCCGGCAGCGGCAAGCCGTCCGGCCACTCCAAACACTCCAGATCCTCTCCCACCGATCACCATGGTGACCGCAGCTACCGCCGCCGCCGTCGTCGACTTGTGCGCCGCGTTCATCGCGCTCGAGATGTTCTCCTTCCTCGACGATCCGCAGCTGGGTGAGGATCCTGCAACTCAAGTCGAGCTGCTGCTGCCGCTGGTGGCGCTGGGGGCGCTCTTCGCTGCCGTCGCGGTCATCTACCGCCGTCTGCACCACACCCTGGCGGGCGCGGGGGTCGGCGCCGGCGCCGGCAACCGCCGCATCTGGGGACCCTTCGCTGTTCTGTGCGGCTCGGTTGGCACGCTCCACCTTTTCTTCTTTGTGCACCCTCACCCTGCAGGGGTCGGCGGCGGCGACGTTGGCGCGCAAGCTCGCGCGCTCGGGCTGGCCGCTGCCCGCGTCCTCCCGGCGGCAGCGATCGGGACCTTCTTCCTGGGCATGACGCTGATCATCGTGGCGCACATCCGCGCCGGAGGCGAAGGCGGCGGCGGCGGCGGCTTCGCTGCCGCGGACGGGCAGATCCAGGGGCCCGTGCTGCTCCTCACGAAGGCGGCGTATGCGGCGGCCGCGGGACTCGCCTTGCTCGTGGCCATGGCGCTCTGCGGCCACACCGGCATGTAAGTTTCCTCAAGCTTCCCCATCGATCGGACACCTCTCTCACCCTGCTCTATCGTGCGCACACGTATGTTGGTCCGACGCTGCGGCTTCTCGCCGCACCGCACCACCGCCTCTCCGTCCCTTTCCACAACTATTCCACCAGCAGCAGCGACCAGTTCGGCGCCCTTGTCGCCGGTAGCCACACTGCGCCGTGCTTCCTTCCATCTCGCCTTAAAGGCTTAAACCTTAGTCCCGACTCCCTTGCTGGGAATTGGGATGCACACCTCCTGCACCACCCAGACCACGCGCCATCCACGAGGAACAGCACGCCTCACCACGATCCACGAACACGAAGGCATTGACCAGGTCTTCGTGGCCGTGGGGGGCTCCGATCGGAGAAACAGAGATTCGCGCTTCCGCCTGCCAGTGTTGGTGCGCCGGCCCGGCGCCGCAGCTTCCTGCCGCGCCCCCACCACCCACCTCTCCGACCCCTTTGCTCGGCTAGCTCCGGCAGGCTGACGATGCATGACGGTCGACGGAAGACGACGTGTGAGTTCAGAATAGCGATCGAGTGGACGAACGATGGACGAAGCGAAGGCTGACGACGATAGATGCAAAGCATGACGTAGAATCGGATCCATCCTTGACAGCCTGACAAGAAATTTCACATGCAAGTCCCTGACCATTAGAAACATTGGATTTTCTATATCTTCTCCCTGCCTCTTTGTTTTTAATAATTATAATCACTAGTGTCATCATTATGCCAAATGTAGTTGACGCTTCACTCAGTAATCAGAT
Organism: Themeda triandra; assembly: GCA_018135685.1. Lineage (NCBI taxonomy): Eukaryota > Viridiplantae > Streptophyta > Magnoliopsida > Poales > Poaceae > Themeda > Themeda triandra. The sequence goes on along the minus strand of JAENPR010000147.1, from coordinate 857,633 downwards.
ACTAATATAGTACTATACTATAAGTAATCACTTCTGTAACAAAAAGAAGTACACTATCAGTAACTTAAGCGGATTAGATGTTGACAGGATCAGGAAAATCATTTTATCCCTCGATATAAAAAGAGGAATAAGAAAACGAGAAGAGGAAGAAAAGATACATACTCCTGTCCTCTGACCGACGACTCTAACGACAGAACCGCCGCAAATATGGCCAGGTCGACGAGGACGTCCACCAACTGCGAAAGCTCACGAGCCCAGGTCGCAGCATCACCGGCGCCCCGCCTTTGTCTTCCGCCTCAGCCACTCCGCCTCCCCCCTCCACCCCCACCCCAGCGGCCCAGCCACGCCATTAGCATCTTCATCTCCCGCCTCCCACCGCCGGAGTTCTTAAACCCTAAAACACCGTCGCTGTTCTCGATCCTCGAAGCTCCAGGCGCCTTTATACCCCTCCAGATCCTCGTCCTCCTCGGCCGAAACCCCTACTATGGGGAACGCAATTTCCGCCGCCGCGGTCCCGGCCCTATGCGCCGCGATGAGCGCCGTCCACGTCATCAACTTGCTGGACCCGCGGCCGGGGGCGAGCACCACGGTAGCCGCTCAAGCCCCGCCGCTCCACAGCGGGGTCCGCGACCTGCTGCTCCTGGCTTCGGCGGCGGGCTTTTCCGTCTCTGTGGCCTTCATGTACCGCCACGTTCACCGAGGCGCCGCCGCTGCAGGCGCCGGCAACCGTCGCCGCCTGCCGGAGATCGTGTCGTTCACGCTGTGCGTCTGCGCTGGTGTTCTTCAGTTCTTCCTGTTCGCGTGGGCTCCAGGTGGCGCGGACGTCGTGGATCACGACGCTCAAGCCCGCGCACTCGGTCTGGCTGCTCTTCGTGCCTTGCCCGCTGCGGCCACGGCCACCTTCTTTCTGGGCATCATGCTGATTGTCGCCGCGCACATCCGTGCCGGAGGCGAAGGTGGCGGCGGCGCCGTTGCAATTGCCGGGGGAGAGGAGCCGATCCAGGCTCCCCTGGGTCTCCGGCTCCTCAACAACATGGCTTTGGCCGCTGCGGCAGCACTGGTCTGCCTCATGGCCATAGCCACCTACTAGTAAGTTTTCTTTCCCCAACCATATGCTCCCGTCGTCGGCCTCCTCTCCTTCACCACCGTGCGCTGTGCGCCCACTCGGACAGGCGTTCCCCTGATCTCCTCGTCCATGGATAGCTGAGTTGAGCGCCCCATTCCTCTTTTTTCGCGACCGGGCCCCTTCACCCATTTTTCATTAAGAGGGGAAGCGTCCCATTCCTCGTTGTGTACGTGTGTAAGCCGACGAGATGTGACGCCATGTTGCCATCTTCGATCGGGATTCGTACTAGCTCCTTCAGCAGCGGCAGCCAGCAGACACACCGTTGTCGCGTTCTCCCCTCTGGCTATCAGACGCCGGCGTGGCATGCGGCTTCTCCGAAACATTACTGGACTAGGAATTCCTTGCCCATTGATCTATTTCTGTACTTCTGTGCCTGGGAGGAGTCAATTATCCGCTGGAGGGCAACAGGAACACCTGCTGCTTTCTTGCTGGTGGCATTGATCATTCACTGCGGTTATGTTATTCCACTGTGCTCCAATCATATATCTTTTTGTTTCCCCTAGAATTTCCATTTGCTCGATCGCGTGCGCTGATTGTACACTACTAGATAGATAGTGATCAACCCAATCACTATAGTGTTCTTTAGTATTACATGTTACTTAATTATAAGATCATCTTTACAGTTAATTATTTCGCCTTTTCAATTCTCAGTTAATGGCGTTGATGAAAAAAAAAATCTGGAAGAAGTACTGGGTGGCTATCGTGGAGATTCGTCGTGGCAATATCCTGGCATTGCCATCTACAAGGAGATTTTTACTACACTTTAAAATAATGAATGCTTGTAATATTATTCAGATGAGTGCTGTACTGAATACGGTTGTGCTGGTTATCTGTGATTGTCGAGTCAGGGCTGATACTTCAAACTTGTGTGTGGTTAATAATGACCGAAACTTGTCTATGCTTCTGCCACCGTTTATTACTATCAAATATGGAAATGTGTGGTGATGGGTAATATGCATGCTGCCATAATCTTCAGTCATGTGCATGCCTGATCATTGCTGATTTTGCTAATCTGGTATATGCAAGTATCAGAATATGTTGGTTTTTTTCCTTCTGGAAAATGGATCATTTACTGTTCTAAATAAACTAGGAACTTCCAGCAGGATTTTAAGAGGGTCATGAGAAAGCTACAAGGTTATGCAGGTTATGGCTCTATATTCCAATGCTTCAGTTCTTTTTCCTGTTGTTTCAGTTGGCTCTGGAGTGTCTGGACTTTAGGGACTTGTTGCGGACGTGGGGTTCCAGTTTGTTGTGTTAATTTTATAACTGTTTTATTTCCTTTTTGTTATAACTTGTAAGATAATTTTCCTGGCTTCTGGTTCAAGATGTGAGGTAGTATTATTTCTTGTTTGATTTCAAAATATGTGAATTAGCTGTAATAATATGATTACTTTTGCTGTTCTGTGCAGATAGGAATTGAGGCCTCAACATGTTCCTTCTCCACTTCATCATGATCATATCATAGCCCAGGAATACAACAAAATCCTGTAAGTTTTGCCTTTTAAACTTAGGCATCTTTTCAGGCTTCTCAAGGGGTTTTTTAGACTTAGGCATCGTTTCAAACTTCTTAAGGTTAACAGCTTTGAAGCTATGTTCGCGTTTGTGTTTGATGCTTGTGTAGCTCCATTGCAATGCTTGTGGCTAGTTCTGTTTGGTCATGCTACTTCGTGAGATTAGTATTCGCCACTTAATTGCAGATTTATATATGATCACTTCCTTATTTGATTTGTTGATTAATAGCCCTGGTGACATAATGGCACTATCTAGATAAAGTTGTTGGGAGTTTGTTTTTCCCTTTTTTATACTTCTGTAGGACTTTGACTAATATTCGTTATTCAAAACAGTTATGTAAATCCTCTTTCTTTAAAATCTGGTTGTTGCTGAAAATTTCTCTGATTATTTGTTTTTCATATTTGTCATGCACAGGTATGAAGGCATAAACATATTTCTTCAACATTTCAACTGCATTATGACCATATAAACATGTTCTGCAAATAAGACAATGCCATAAAAGTTTTGCCTCAAATCTAACTACAGAGAGTAAGAGACTATGGATAACCAATTGACCATCAGGCTTCTTTTGGGACTTTGTAGTATTTATTAGTCGCATCACATTTACATCACATGATCACATCTTTGCATATCACTCAAAAAAAACGTTGTAGATGTATATCAATAAATTAGTTATGGCTATATTCTTCCAAAATAACTAGATATGGCTAGTTCTTGCTGATAATACTTCAATGAGATTAGTGATAGCCAGAAACTGCAGATTTCTACACAGTTCTCTCTTAATTTTATTGATGACCCTGATATGCTCATAATTGGATTAATACTCAACAAAGTTTGTTGGTTCCCATTAGCTTTCCTTTTTTCCTTTCTCACACTTTGCAAGTCTTGATTTGGCTCTGTTCAACCAGCGGGTAATATGAATCTCCTTTCCTCTTGAAATCTCAGTTGTTTTTGCTGAAAATTTCTCTTACTATTTATTTCTCATTTTCCTTCAACTCCATTTTGAGTTTTGATCCTATCACAGCCTGGAAATAAGACATGATGCTGTAAGCTTTGCCTCTAAACTTAACTACACTAAGACATGATTTACCTGTTAGGCATGCATGGTGTCATCTGCTTGGTAGGTCCATTGCAATTTGGTTTTCTTATTATGGCCACAAGATTGTGGCTACTTGATGTTATGATGATCTATCCACCTTGGGATTGTGAGCTGTCTCAAGTACATTGAACTGGTTATGATGCTATTACCTGATCCTGATCCTGATCCTGGAGTTGTTTCTATGTTGCCAATTAATCATGCATGTTTTCATGAATTGCATGATTTGGCAACATAACTACCTGATTCACACAATGACACGCACAATATGTTTGTCACTGCACAATAGTGGATGGTCCTATACTCTTATATGAGAATTTAGGGTAACCTAGCGATCAAGTGTCATCACGAAAAAAAAAAAAAACTATTTGAAACAGAGAGTGTCATGTGTGTACTCAAAGCCATAGTGGTCCAAACTGGATATGCGCTTCTGATTGCAAGATGCAGCAAAACTTACGGTGCCGTGGCCTTGATGGATTGATGATGATAAATATGCCTTTTGTTTCCTGGTACCAAAAGTTCTGGTGTCCTTAAAAGTTCTGAGATCATCCCAGTTTTTCCCCCCAATGGCAACTTTAGACTCGGTCTTGGAAAGTTGACAGTGACTTCAATTAAGAAGAAAGAAGCCGGTGACGTTGCGCCCGGCGGCTGCGCGTACCTGCCGCGCGCGTTGCCTTTCCTCGTTCGGCAAGGACGACTGAAAAGTGACAAACGAGCCACATGACGGTATCTTCTAGTCCGGGCATACTACAATAATTCCAATGTTATGGTCAATAGTAATAAATCGAATCGAAGCTCAGCTCCCAGCTGCAGCAATGGAACCAGCAAGTTTTATCTTTGAAAGTGCGATTACGCTTTATGCCTTCATTTTAAATTTGTAGTGCTATGTGATAAACAATTCGAAACATGCTAGTAATTTATGTAGAGAATTGATTTTTTTTTCGCTAGAGTACGTCTATAATCAACTGAAGTGAACACGTACGGTCTTCACCACCGCTCCGATCCATTCTTTTTGACAATTTCATAATTCAAAGCTCCAAAAATTAGTTAGCTCCGGGGATTCGATGGAAGGAAACGGGCTCTCCGAGCCCACATCGTCTCGGAGACGCAATATACTGAGTTGATTGCACCCATTTTTTTTATTAATTTCAAAAAAATCCCCATCTTTTATCACCTCTGCAAGCTCCGACTATCAACTTTAGGATTCCTTGTTAACTTTGTTTCAGTGGTTGTGCTTCAGCAGATAATATTTAAATAGGCTATTCACCTCCCTTGCTCTAGACATCTAGATCCTTTCACCCTAGGGGACTATGACTATTCAACTTGGCCGCACCAACATCCCCGAGATCGACCCCATTGGAGAAGTCGAGGTCGGCGAGGCCTAGAGGTGTGGCATCCAACGCAGCAACGCTTGTGGTGCCGAACCCCCAAGAGCAAGAGATATTGATGGCATGAAAGGTAGAGGAGGATCCAAAGATGATGGAAACAAGGGCAGTGTCGGGAATGTGCGCCCAGAGGGAATGGTATAGGTGAGAGACAGATATGGGCAGCATGCCAGTACAATGCGGAGGAGGTTTGCGCAGAGTGGGCCGAGGGAGAGGTCGAAGCGGGAGGCCAATGGGTACCATGTCAGTGCGATGGAGTGGAGGTTTGCGTAGAGCAGGCAGAGAAGATGGCGGGGTCGGGACTCAGCCGTGTGGAAGGCGTGTAAGGCCAACACGAGCAAGTCGAGGGGTATGACGAATGCGCGGAGTTTGCTTCGTGCGCAATGAGGGTGCGGGATTGGCCCAACGTGGTGGTGTAGTGGGAGTTTGGCTAAGTGTCAACGATGAGGGACACAACTATATAGGAAGAATGTTGTGTGGTTTGTGGTTTGCGAGTGTGTTCCGTGCCGGACAAAAACGTCTTTTATGGTAAGGAACGAAAATTTAGACTACTTAGCTTTGATTTGTGGTCTAATGGTTAATGCCTGTGTTTTTTTTGGTTACCCATAGTTTACCTAATCATACGTCACCTATCCGCTAGATATATACTTAGTGGCTCGTCTTTAGATTAGAGGATCTAAATAGGACCTTAATTCTGTCTTTCTTTCTTTTTTCTTCGTATGGCCACGGGTGAATATCTCTGATTAGTTTCTTTACATGTGGATGGCGTTTTTTCTCTCTTAATCATCTTTTAACATGGCCGAAGATAGGCTTCAATAGCTGCTTGCATTAGCAAATCGCAACGCGCGAACGACCAATAACAGCGCCCAGCAATCCAAGCAGAGCACGGGGGACAAAAGAAGTTACCGGTTGTTTCATCATAATCATAGAAGTACAACTTTGTTTAGCGTCTAGCAGTGCTCAATGACACAAGATTCCCTCGCAAAAGGTAGGCGGATTTACTGTATAGGCTGGCCGGTGGGCCGTTCTATCCTTGACTCTGATAGGCGGAGCGATACATCGTACAGGCTTGACCCACAGTGGTGCTTGTAGTGGTGCAGAGTGAATGAGTGATAGGTGCATTGTCCACTTGTTATACAACATGCTCTGGCTTATGTGAGCAGAGCCTCCACATCTAGCTTATGTGAGCAGAGCCTCCACATCTAGCTCGCCCCTCTCCATGGCCTTGCTCGCCGATCTGCTGCAGTACCCACGGGAGGCATCTGAGGCGCTCGGATCCCATGTCCATGGCGTGAGCTGAGCTTCTCTGCTGTCACTGGTGCCATGGCAACGCCAGGTTTGTCTGAGCTCCCTATCTTGACCGCTGGTCAGCTGGTTGTGATGTTGCAATTTGCAAAGCTGCTAGTTCACTTCTGCCCCTTTTGCTTACCTGTGTTCGGTGGTCGGTGGTCGGTCTACGCTGCTGCAGCTCTAGCTGCTTTACCTCATAATAGCATGTAGATAAAACTTGAAAAGTTACGCTAACTAAGATTGGAGCTTTAAGCTCAAGCAAATGAGCCAGTTGTGTGTAGACTTTGTATAGACATACAGATACGCCAATTAAGGATTGGAGCTTTAACGCCTGCTACCCTGCATACATTTGTCTTCGTTTATTTGGTGATAATAAATTGCCTTCTACCTCGTCTCGCTTAATTTGGTTGCGTCTACTGATGGCACCACTCGGGGATCTGGAGTAGGTTTGGGTTACGGACTATTCAGAAGAGTTTCAGCAGCGCTCTGGGGGATTCAGAAAACAGTTTCAGTTCATAAAATAAACGCCAAACGTTTGCCTCCACGTAATAAATCCAGATCCAAAAAAAATCTGAATCTTGAAATTCAATGGATCTCCTCACGGGTGGTAAAAAACTAGAGTTTTCATATCTTTTTGTGACTTACGAAAAAACATATACTGCCACTCGTTACACAGATTATTAGGATACTGATTTGTTTTATTTTTTTCTTCAATTTCCCGTCGCTGTTAAAGCCCGCCTGGCCTCACTACCGGCATCATGATTGTCCCGTTGTCCCCGCTGGGCCTGCTTCGCCAGCTACACCGCAACTCGGCTTCAGGGCTGCAGCTTCAGTGTCTCCTCCACGTGTGATGTGTCCCCATGTGTCTTCACAGGCGTAGAGACCATTTGCGCCCTCAGTTTTTTCACAAATAGCCCCACACGGTGATTAATTAAAAATAAGTGCAAGATACATGAAGGAGACACCAACGCTGCAGCTAGCCCTGTGCCGCCCCCCATACCCGGCCTCACTGTTCCCCCACGCCAATGAAGAGAGAGATGCCATGACTGTCCCTCACCCCTATATCCAGTGAGAACTAACCCTCTTCCCTAATTTGTTTTGCCATGACTGTCCCTCACTGTTTGTTTGTCCTGTTAGAGCAACTCCAACAGTTGTCAAACATCACTTGGCAAATCACTAGTCTTGGCAAGTCTAAAACCCTTTTGCCAAGTGAAAAAATAGCCCTTCTTCAACAGTTTGCTATTTTGGGCTTGGCAAACTAAAAATTAGTGGTCCACATGTCTTAATTTTTTGTGAGTACGCATGCAGCTGGGTAATTCCTCTTTCTCTCGCGTGAAGGAGATGGCGCATGCACCATTTGCCAAGCGCTCACATGCGCGCATATTTGCGCCGGGAAGGCCTCTTTTTGCTAAGCTTGCCAATTTGCCAAGTGTTTTTGCCAAGTTGTTGGAGGAAGTTTTTTATGATTTTGCTAAAAATCCTAATTTGCCAAGTAGTTTTGCCAAACTGTTGAAGTTGCTCTTAGCAGCTGGCAACCCTAGCTCGGTCATGTATCTCAAATGTTAAAGCTTTCATAAAAGCTGAGATTTATCTCTTTCAAAAAAATCGCAAACTTGCTAGTTAAGTCCTTGGCTAAAGCAACATCTTCTGCCTCAGATCTGACTTCTCGCAAGAAAAGTTGTGTCGATACTTTTTTTTTTAAGAATAAGTTGTGTCTAGACTTTGTACGTAGATATATACTAGCTAGATACACTAACTAAGGAATGGAGCTTTTTCTCCTGCGCCCTGCATATACATTTGCCTTCGTTTATTTGGAGATAAATTGGCCTTCTACGGTTCTACCTCGTCCGGCTTAATTTGGCTGCGTCTACTGATTTTTTTTAGGGGAAGCTGCGTCTACTGATGAAACCACTGGGATCTGGAGTTGGTTTAACCATTTGAGGTTCTTTTTTTCTGAGTGATTACGAAGGCCGTACTGATGCTAAAGCTTGAGCTTGGACCACATATGGGGAAATGGCCCGTTTGTCGTCCCAAAAGGTCACCCTAGGAAAAAGTAACTGAGAACCAAAAACCTAACCGAAATAACCAAAACCTAATTTTTCGGTTCCCATTTCTTAGGAACCGAAATTTGTTGGGTCAATTCGATTCTCAGGCTCGGTTAACCGAAATGACCGAAGTAACCGACGCGGCCCAATAATCAGAACAAAGAAAAGGCCCAGCCCAATACACCTAAGTATATATATAGACTCTCCAAACCCTAACCAGCTTTACTCCACTCCAATCCTCCCTCCCCGGTCGCCATCAGCATAGAGGAATCCTAGCGCCGCTCGCACCATCCCTTGCTCACCACACGCCATCCTCTCTCCCCTCCCAATCCTGTCCCTACTCCTTCCTAGACGGCTGCTGCGGTGCCTGACACCAGTGTCGACCTGCGCATCCAAGGTGGAGAGCAGCGGATCTCCTACAGCCCACACCTCTCCCAGGGCCGGTTGCCCGGAGGCCGGAGCGCAGGGATCTAGGAGTGAGGAGTCCCAAGCTGGCAAAACCAAGAGCGAGGTCGCCGCCAGCTGCTAGGAGCGTGACGACGTGGTCTCCGAACGGCTGAAGCCCGATGGTGCCTTTGCACGGGAAAGGGCAAGCCGCTAGTCATTGAGCTTTGGTAGAGCTGTGTTGATTGTGATTCGGTTTCTTCGGATAGAACCGAAAAGAACCGAAACCGAAGTGGTCGGTTCCTAGTTTTCTAAAGAACTGATCGGTTCCAGCTTCTTAGGTAACCGAGTTTGTCAGAAAACCGAAGAACGAACCGATCGATTTTGATTAACCGAATGCCTAGAGTGACCAAAAGGGATCACCTACGACCGATGGAAGCCTTTTGGCCCATTAAGTTTGACACTAGGCTGGGCTCGACTAGGTTGGGCTTCCCATCCAACATAAATCGTTAAATTGATTGGGCTTAGAAGTAGCACACTGGCGAGGACCAAGCACAGCCCACATATACTTGTTCACACAATCACACCTCCACTCCATATACGTCATCGTCAATCAATTATCATACACCCTTGTTTCATAAAAAAAAAAATCATACGCTCTCTTTGCTCCCAAAAAAAAATTGCCATACACTCTCTGCTAAAAAAAAGTCGTATACTCTCCATACCTTGGCTACAAGTTTCTAGGAAAAGAGCTGTTCTAATGCTCCAACCCTACGCTCTTTGAAGGACGACGCAATATATTGTAGAATCAAAGTTCATCTGATTCGAAAAGAAAGAAAAGGAAAACAAAGGTTCAAAAAAAAAGGAAACAAGAAGATCAAATGAAGATCCCAGTTATAGGACAACAGTATTGGATGGCAGCTCAGAATAGTTTGGAAGGTTTAATATCACAAAACAAATTTGGCGCGCACAGAAATACGCAGAGGACTGAGGAGCCGACAAAGGTGAACATGGCCGACCTGACCTGACCTGAGATGAAACTACGACCGGGACAGTTCACCTGATGGTTAACGATGACAATCTCGTTGCTATATGCTTCTACACGTGTCAGCCTGAGATGAAACTAATTAAGACCTAGCACTACGTTCGGCGTTCCTTACCCTTTATGGTCTCACTAGCATCTCCAAGGGTTTTGCATTTTTCTTTGACATTTGTAATCATTTGCCAACTCTCAAAACAAAATACAAAGAAATAAAAGAGGACATCTCCAACCGTTTTGCAATTTTGACTTGGCAATTACCTAAAATAGGCAGCGTGGGTAGAGATGTGGTGCGAGAGTCGCGCGCGCGGACGTCGGAGGCAGCGCATGCGACAAATGCCAAGCGCCAAGGGTTAATGAAAATGCAAAGGCTAAATGCATAACCATTAGAGAGGGTTTTTTAGAAGTTTTATGCAAATTAGTAAATGCCAAGTCCAAATGCATAACCCCTGGCAGATTTGGTTAGCTAGATGCTGCCTTTTAAGCGTCACTGCCTTTTTTTTAAATTATAGCGCAAAGGTGCCCCTATCTTAGCTTTACCAAAGAAATCAAAGCATCTGTTATAGCATTTAGGTGGGATTCACCCGTCTCAAAGATCCACACAAACATCCAGAACCCTTTAGAACTTCTAAAACACATTCAAGTTTCGACATATAAGTCTACTAGAACCTCAAACACTCACGTCTCCCTAGACCGGATGAATCGAACCACATCTTCCCAGGGCCTGCAGATTCATCCACGTAGTCACCTAAGAGTTTCTTCTTCACTTCTTCTGGCATGTTGGGGCTCCTAGTTTTTTTTTAGATAATGGATAATGTATATCCGGCTTCTTCTATCAGAAGATAGAATTATGCCAATTATTACAAAGTTTTGCCCGCAGGCACAAACACTGCTGCACAACACTGACAGCGGAAAACCAAAATAAGAATAAAGGTTTTAAAACTAAACATGACCAAGATGTCTTGAGGATAACCACCCATTGGAACTAAAAAATTGCAACGCCGATGATTCTAAAACCGTCCAACTTGAAGCAGTTGGTCCCGCCGGTCATCATGCCGCTTGTGCTTGCCCATTGGCGAAGCCAAGACGTTCCCCCCCCGAAGAGTACCCGCAAGAAAGTTTTTGGTCTACATTTGTCAAAAACCACTTCATTCCTGGTTATCCAAATTGCCAAAAAAGTGCAGCTGCTGCAGTTAATAACAATGAATTATACTTTTTTCGTCCATTTTTTGACCATCTTAAGAAAAGATCAGCCATATCTATTGGAGGAGGATGGCAAAAACAACAGTATTTGTCACCTATCCAATGACGCCTAAGTAAGTTATCCTTAGTTAAAACCACTCCTTTTTTTTAAGTACCAGAGAAATATTTTAATTTTCAAAGGTATTTTGATTTGCCAAATGTCTTGTGACACCCTAACTCCATTGTTAATCAATGCAACATACATGGACTTGACTGTAAAGGAACCAGATGCACTCAAGCCCCACACAAAAATATCCCTTTCCTCCGAAAAGTTAATATCCTGTACAGATGCAACAATTCTATGCCAAGCACTGAGGTTTGCCCCCACTAAATTCCTTCGAAACGAAATATTAAAGGGGTCACTCCTAAGTACTTTTGCTACTGAATCTTGTTTACCTCTTACTATATTAAACAACGAAGAAAATTTGTCTTTAAGAGGCTTGTTTCCTAGCCAAGTATCGAACCAGAACCTGGTCTGGGATCCATCCTTAATCCTAAAGGAGCCAAGTTCCATAAAAGACTCTTTAATGTTCATTAAACTCTTCCAAAAATGTGAGTCCGTAGGCCTCTTCACACAACTTCCCAAAGTCTTATCTTTTATATACTTATTTCTTAACAACTCTTGCCACATTCCATCTTCATTTAGTAATTTGAACAACTATTTGCTTAACAAACATTTATTCTGAATATCCAAATTTTGTATTCCCAAACCTCCCTAATCTTTTGGTTGACACAACACTTCCCATCTAGCTAACCTGTACTTTTTCTTGTGTTGATCATTTTGCCAATAGAAACGTGATCTGAACATGTCTATTTTCTCTAAGACCCCTCTAGGTAATTCAAAGAATGACATCATAAATATCGGTAACTAGAAAGCACCGAGTTTAATAACACCAATCGACCCCCTACTGAGAGCATCTTTCCTTTCCAACCGCTCAACCTCTTTTCTATCCTATCCTCAATCATTTTCCACTCTTTGTTGTTTAACTTCCTAGTATTCATAGGTAGGCCTAAATATCGAAAGGGATACTTTTCGATGGCACAACCAAACAATTGCGAATAGAAATCTTCATGGTCTTTTGCCTTCCCGAAACAAAAAAGTTCACTTTTGTGAAAATTTATTTTTAGGCCAGACACTTGTTCAAAGGTGCTTAGTAAAAATTTCATATTTACCGCCTTTAGAACATCATGACTCATGAAAATCACTGTATCATCCGCGCATTGTAAGATAGATAAACCATCGTCAATTAAATTGGGAATCACCCCTTCAATTTGGCCCTCTGATTTGGCTCTAGCAATGAGGATGGCCAACATGTCGACTACTATGTTAAATAGTATAGGCGACAAAGGGTCACCTTGCCTCAGCCCTTTTTTAGTTTGGAAGTAATTTCCTAGATGGTCGTTTACCTTAATGTTTACATCTCCCCCTTATGTAAAACACCTAATCCAATTACACCACTTATGTAAAAGGGGGAGATTGAAAGGTCCTTTGTTTGGTTTTGATAATTGAGTGACAACTTAGGTGGACTAATTGTGTGATCATGAGAATACACAGGGATTTAGTCCACAGGTGAATGTGAGATGAAGGAGCTTCATTGAATATGTGACATGACATGGAGTCATGTGACCGATGGTGAAGATCGAGATGAGGCTTGGCTCGAGACCGGAGGGTGTGTGAAGGACAAGTCGAGGCAGTGGAGCGATGGACCATGAGATGGTGAAGCTCGGGCAAGACTTGGTTCCGATGGACCATGAGGCGGTGAAGAGCAAGTGAGATCAAGATCGATGGACCGTGAAGGTTGCATGATGATATGAAGTGGATCATATCAACTTGAGATCGTGTCGGTGCATGTGTTGCATTGGCACTACGGTGGAAGACGGTGAGAGTGGAAATGCGCAAGGCAAAGGTATGCTATAGGGCATTTCATTTCACCGATCATGAGGAGTGTAGAGAAGTTGATGACCGGATTTAGGTTTGATAGCCGTACTATCAAGAGGGGCAAACTTGTTTGCATCTCGGTCATCTAGTGCCACTTGAGCGATCTAACATTGTGACATGCTAGGATCGAGTGGCGCTGTGAGAACAAGAGAAAATCCTTTGAAAATGATTGTGAAAATGCTAACACACATGCACATGGTGATGTACACTTGGTGGTGTTGGCACATTTACAAAGGTGGCGTTGATCGTGCGTTGGTTTGTAGGGTTGAGATGGGTTTGAGTCCTTCTCTCCCTCCCGCCGAGCTTGCGAGGCGGATTCGGCGCTTTCGGGAAAATAGGAGGCCTATTTTCTATTGCGTCGGATGCAAATTGTTGTTGGAAACATACTATCCATGGTGATCAAGTTGGTATACTTGTTGGATAGCATGGTGGAGAAGATTGCGTTTTCGACGGCCGTGAATCATGGATTCACAAGGCGCCGACGCGGACCGAACGCGGGTCGACGCGTCCGGCGCGTCCGGATAGGCGCAGTTGACTGGCCGGGCGCAGAGCGTCGGGACGTGGCCGGACGCCGGGTCGACGCGTCCGGGCGTTGTGAGCTGGTTTGAGCCGCCGCGGCTGTGGCGCTGAGCGCGGCGGACGCGGCGGGCGAGACGCGTCCCGCGGGCGGCCGGACGCCGACCGTAAACTTTCGAGTTTGTCCCGCGCGAGGGCACGCCCGCCGGCCGGACGCGGGCGCCGGACGCCGGCGGAACTCGTTCATCGTCCGACGCGATGTGACGTGGCGCAGCTTCAAAGTTCCAACGGCCGATCAAGCGGGGCGCGATGGAGAGGCGCGGACGCGTCCGGAGCATCACGGCGACGCGTCCGGCGCTTGATGAAATCGCCGGCCGAGGAGCAACGGCTAGTTTTGGGCTTTGGCCTATAAATGAGGGTTGCTCGGCCATGGCTGGTGGCTGAGCACCTTGGGGACTTGGTGTCCACCTTGGAGAGTGCTTGGAGAGCCATCTACTCACTTGAGCTTGATAGAGATCATCCGATCGAGTGAGTGAGCGATTCTAGTGCGTTGCATTGAGAGATTTGCATCGAGTGGCACTAGGTGATCGTGTTGCAAGCCGGTGTGCTTGTTACTCTTGGAGGTCGCCACCTCCTAGACGGCTTGGTGGCAAGAGACTTCGTTGAAGCACCGCGTGGAGATTGTGCGGTGCTCCGGGAGGATTTGTGAGGGGTTCTTGAGCCTTCCCGCGGAGCGCGAATTGGCTACTCTAGTTGAGTGTGGCTTGGAGGATCCCGGTCTTGTGTTGATTGGAGTTGGGGCTCCCGAGGGGTTGTTGGCGTGAGCCAACTTGAGCGGCCTTCTCATCACCAAGTCGGTGTATCGCCACAATCGGACGTAGCTTGGCGGCGACCAAGTGAACCGGGGAAAAATCGTGTGTCGATTTGTGATTGCCGAGGCTTCGACCTCCTTGTGCTTGTGTGTGAGGCTTCGGCCTCCCTTGTGATTGTGTGCAGGTGGTTGGTCTCTACGCTCGGTGATTCGCCACCGCCGCAACTTCGTGTGTCCACTCTTTGCGGTGGTTTGCATCCTCTAGCTCAAGCTTGCATTTACATTTGTTACATTCTTGCTTAGCTTGAGTAGTGGCTCTTGTGCTCGTTTGCTTGTGTAGCTAGTTGAGCACCTTCTTGCTTGTGTAGCTAGAAGTAGTTTTAGTGTCTTGCTTAGCTTGTGTAGTTAAGTGAATTGCGCTCTTGGGTTCGGCTTGTGTAGCCTTGTCCTTGAGCATCTAGTGAGCTTAGGTTTGGCTTAGTGCTTTTGCTCATTAGAATTGTGTAGGTGCTCCCCGTTTCGCTAAAGTACTAGTTGCTTAGGTTTGTGTGACCTTGCAAGCTAGAATTGTTTAGGTGAGCACTAGCTAGTTTAGCACCTTGCTTCTTGTTTAGGATCTTTTACAAGGTGCTACTAGAGTTGTAGTTAGTGGGGGTTAGTCTTGGCTAGACCGATAGTTTTAATTCCGCATTTGTTTTGGTTAGCCGGTGCGTAAGTTTTAGGAAGGACTATTCACCCCCCCCCCTCTAGTCCATCTCGACCCTACATCTGTGCATACGAGAACTCTGTCTAATTTCTCAAAAGTTTGGTTTTGCATACGGTTAGCCCAAGTAAATTTTCTCCCTGACATTTCTAACTCCCTTAGATTAAGGGAGTCAATCACAGCATTGAACATAAAAGGCCACCTGTCATTATAATTATCATTTCTAACTCTGTGCATACGAGAACTCCTCTTGAGTAAAGGGGGCTCCTAGTTGTGTGCTTGTTAAAACATGAAATTGTCCCACTCAATCTTGACTTGATTTATCGGGTGGCCTTAAATCCAGATCTTTCAGCTTATTTAATCTCGCAGCAAATTTCTATCTCTTTTCTTAGGGGCACAGAATAGCCAAGGTTTAAAGCTAGGTGCAATTCTCAATAGCAGCAGCCTCAAATCCATCCATGGACCACCACATAGTCTTTGGTCAAATGTGGCTACACAATAACAAGTCTGAACCTTAGCTTGCATAGCCCCTACAAGGCTGCAGCGCAAAGGAACTACAAACAAACTATAAACTTGTATTGTATTGCGTAGCCACATTTGACCAATAGACAAGAAATCATTTTCTATATATATATATTTTTTGAATTGTTGGGATTACTCTCCACCTAAATATATTTAAAAAAAAGTCCAAGACTGCTGATTTAGTTCCCATCTTGTCTTATTGTGGTTCTGCCACTTTTGCCCTGATGCTGAGCATTCAGTGTTATTATTTTTGCTCCTCATTTCCTACATCTCTATCATAAACCTCAGAAAGGTAAACCCACATCTGTCTAGCTACCACACCATAAAACAAAAATGGTGTTGCACTGTCTTGGGTCCAGAGCCAAAAAAAATAAGGCAAAGGACAAATCATAGTTTTTCCTAATGCGCAGATCTAGTTAAAGTCTTTTCTTAGTAAAGCTCTCTTTTCGGAATAGTCCGGTCCTTTTAAAGCTACTATACATGGAGCTTCTTCGGAGGTTCGTTCCGTGTCCGTGTGTCTGCAGCCTGGCATGTCATGACTAGTCCTCGTTTTTCTCTTTAGCACATCTTCGCGTCCTGGTTTGGTTTGTGCAGAGAACCCCATTCGACGCGGATGCTGTTGCCCCTCACATGTCGAGTAAAACCAGGAAGCGAGCATGTCTCGCCATCAAATCTGGATGATGAAAGCTACTTCCTGCCGTCCGGGCACTGCCGTCATTCCGTCTCGGGAAATCGCGCTCCGTCGTCTCTCTCTCTAGAGCGCACGCACGCACTCTCTTTACCAATTTTTTTTCGAAAGATCCCTCTCTTTACCAACAAAAACAGCAAGCATCTTTGCATTTCCTGCCTCCTCTCTCTCCAGTCCAGTGAGCAGCTGCCTGCCTGCCTCCTCTCTCTCTCTCTCTCTACAGCGAGCAGCCGCCCTCCTTCTCCTTCCCTTCGTCCATCCATCCACGCCCAGAGATCTCCCCATCCGAACACGGCAACATGGTGAGCTCTTTCGCCGCCACCGGCTTCGCCTGCCTCTGTTTCGCCTACGCCGCCGCCCTCCGGCTCTTCCCCTTCCTGAACTCGCAGTGCGATGGTGCGGGCAGGGGCTGCACGACATGGGGTGAAGCCCCACTGCTCGACATCGCGGCGGCCAAGGTTTGGCCGCCGTTGGCTGCGGTGGTGGTCCACTTCGTCGCCGTCGCGCTCACCTTCCACCACCTGATGGTGATAGGTCGCCGCGTCGTCGCCCCCGTGGTCGGCGCCGGCGCAGGCAACGGGAGGCGCTTGATCTCGGGGCTTGTCATCTTCATGCTGTGCGTCTCCGCCGGCGCGCTCCAGTTCATCCTCTTCGGGCAGGCCGCCGGCGGCGGCGGTGGTGCGCGTCTCGGCGCGCAGCAGGCTCGCGCGCTCGGCCTGGCTGCTCTCCACGCGCTGCCTGCCGCGGCCACGGTCACGTTCTTCTGCGGGATGGTGCTCATCTTCGGCGGCGTGGTTGGCGGTGGTGCTGCAGTCGCCGGAGACGGCCCGGTCCAGGGCGCCCTGCGCCTCCTCACCAAGATTGCCGCCGGAGCAGCGGCGGCGCTCGTCGGCTTGATGGCCTTGGCCACCCTCACCCTCCACGGGTAAGTTTCCCCACCGATCTCACCTCTGCCGGTCTGCCCTTCCCGGATGCCCCGCCGGCCCGCCGTGCGCCTGCTGCTCTCATCCGCCCGATCCGCCCCCGCCCCCTAACCGTAGGTGCCGGTACCGCAGCCCCGCCCCCTTTTCCCCTTGCCGCCTCGGAGTTCCGTGCCCCCGTGCCTCCTCCCCAGCGTCCCCGGCTCCCCATCCGCCCTAAACCCTAAACCCCTCTTCCAGCATCGCCGTCCGTTGCCACCGCGCGCTGCTTCCACGAGCTCAACCTTTTAATTTCCCCTATAAGATGGATGATTAATGATCAGCCAATCACAAGCTTTCATTATACATTTATACAATCATCTTTACAATTGATCGTTTATTTCCCTTTTGCGGTGTTCAAGATTAGTGGTTGCATATACAGAGATATTAAACATAAAATGTGGGGATCTTGTGTCTGCAGACCCTAAAAGCATGGAAGTGGAGGTGCTGGGCGGTTCATCACAAATCCTGACATTCACACGGCCTACAACCCTACGCACAGCAGATTCCAACATCTCTATAATGAATTTTTGTATGTGTAATTCTGATGGATCATGTACTAAAATATGGCTGTGGTGGTTACTTGTGACTCCGGCCGGGTGGAGTCAGCTGCTGCCATATTGTTTTGAACTTGTGTGTCTATTATTATCGTCAAACCTTGCCTATGCATTTGTCATCATTTCGTACTATCAGACATGGGAATGTGTGTGGCTGAGTAATATATATGGTACAATCTTCTGTGTTGCTGAATAATGTACCTGAGATGATTGCTAACTTTGCCAATTTGATTCGAGATTCTTGTATTGGTGCACTGGCATATGCAAATGTGCAATAAATGCATGTGTTGCCTTTTGCCTAGGAAGAATGGACCTATATTTCTTTCCATATACAGGTTGAGACTTGGCGCAGCTGTGCTTGTTTGCTGAGGGGGGAGTTGATGAGGTCATGCTTCTCTAAAATTGCAGATTATATATCTATTTGGTATTTCAGTTGGCTCGCAATAGGGCTTGTTTGGGGTAACTATCTAGTTCTAGTTTGATGGTTCCTATTAGTGCCTCTTCTGTTATGTGCTTCTGTACATCTGCGCCGCATAAGTTCAAGCTAGCTATGGGGGTTACTACTTACTACACATGCACTTTTGCTCTAAAAAGATTTGATTGGGTGTCAACAATTTCTCTGAATTGCTGATATTGTGTGTGCAGGTAGCAAGCAAGGCCTAAGAATATTCTGTCAGTTACATCGATCTTAAGCATACATATCATCACTGCCCAGAGATAAGATATTTATAATGCTGTAAGTTCTTTATCACTTAAGGTTGTTAATGATGAGTTAACTTGAGATGTGCTAATATATAGCCGCAGATCAAGTACTCCCCTAGTCACATCTAATGTCATGCTTGTTGTGAAACTTGTTTAGCTCTATTGCAATCTGGTTGTGGCCTTTTGGCAAATTCTTGTGGATCATGCTAGTTTTTGAGATTAGTGATAGCCATATGGGATTGCAGATTTTGTAGGATCTCCTCCCTTTGTTTTGCTTGTAATGGTAAATTTTTTAGAGTCCTTTGAGTTTTCTGTATGTGTAGTGATAACAGATATGTTGTCATGTCAAGGACTCTAGGGTATGTAGTGGCCAACACATCACATAAGCATATATTCGTAATGAACTCTATCTTCATTGTTTCACAGTCTGGGAAAAAGACATGATTATGTACGTTGCCTCCAAATCGGATTACAGTTGTACAGTTGTACTTCTTTTGAGAGCTTTAAGAAGTTAGTCGCATCAGGTGCCATCTTTGCTTGGTACTAACTTTATCTAATTGGAATTGAAAATATGATTGTGTGGCTTAGCTACTTCTTGTTAATTATGATATTTTGTTCGCCTTATAGTAAGAAATGTTCTTTTGTAAGGTTGGTAGTATGAATTGGATTGTGAGGTTATGCATACTCTACTGATTTTGTTGATGTCTTACCCGTCCACCATGGAATTGTTTTTGATCCTGGTGTATGCATATAATGGGTTGTGTTTGTCATGAATTGTATGATTTGGCAACAAAAACCTAGAAAGTACCTGACACACATTGCATGCACATATTTGGCATCTGAGCTTGAAGGGAATTGCATTAATTGATGCATGTTATGCTTCTCTAAATTTGCAGATTACTTCTATTTTGGTACTCAATTGGCCCAGTATTTTGGGGTATTGTTGGGGTAATTATCTACCTATACTTTGTTGGTTCCTATTATATATTAGTGCCTTCTGTTATGTGCTTCTGCAAAAATTGTGCCTTCTGTTCAAGCTATGGGGGTTGTTACACATATGCACTTTGCTCTAAAAATATTTGAATAAGTAGTGTTAACAATTTCTCTGAATTGCATCTATTTTCTGTGCAGGTAGCAATCATGGCCTAAGCATATTCTGTCAGCAATGGAGTACAGCTTAAGCATATCATCACTGCCCATAGATAAGATATAATACTGTAAGTTTAGCCTCTAAACTAGTCAAATAGTAAGACTCTGATTCATCACTTAAGGTGTCTTTTCAGACTTGTTAATGATGAGTTAACATGAGTCTTGAGATGTGGCAATATATAGCCACAAACCAAATATGCCCTAGCCACATCTAGTGTTATGCTTGCTATAAAACTTGTTTAGCTCCATTGCAATCTGGTTGTGGTCTTTTGGCAAGTTCTTGTTGATCATGCTATTTTGTGAGAGTAGTGATATATGCCATGGGATTGCATATTTCTCTAGGATCCTCTCTTTGTTTTGCTCATAACAGTAAACTAGTTAGGTTCCTCTGAGTTTTCTTTTCCTTTTCTATACTTGAATTAATAGCAAAGATGGTTTATTTACCATTGTAATGTCCAGGATCACTCTAGGTAGTGGGCAACACATAAGCATATTCGTTCTCAACTCCATCTTCATCATTTCACTGTCTAGAAAACAAGACATGATTATGTATGTAGGTTGCTTCCAAACCTAATTACATTAAGACACTAATAAGACCATGATTGACTACTGATACTTCTTTTACGAGTTTTGAGAAGTTAGTCGCATACTCGCACTAGCTTGGTCCATCTTTGCTTGGTATCTAACCTTATCTAATCATAATCGAAATATGACTGTGCCTTGCTACATCTGTTTGTTAATTATGATCTTTTGTTCATCTTGTAAGAAACGTTCTTTTGTAAGATTGATAGTATGAATTGAATTGCAAGGTTACGCACACACTATCGAATCTATTGAAGTCTTAGTCCACCATGGAACTGTTGGCCGTTCCCAAGTCCATTGAACATCTGAACTGCTTACTTTAGCTAGTATTTGATCCTGGGGTATGAATATATATAAGGAAAAAGTCCAATTTACTACCTTCATGTATACACTAGGTCCGGATCACCCCCTAAAGTAACAAAAGGTTTACTTAACCCCCTTCTTTTACTAAACCGGATCAAATTTCACCTTTAGTGCGTACGCAAAACCAAAACCGCTGACTTGGCCGGTTTTATTTTTTTTTACAACGTGACACCTCAGCTGCATGCATTATATGGCGAGTATGCATGTTAGGGTAGAATCCCTTCGTATTAGCACCTTCCTTTAGCACGCCGGCGGCTGCCCTCGTCTTCCGGTTATGCAAGATGATGGATCTAATATGCTTGCTTAGAGCAACTCGAAGACCATTCATATGAAAAAAGTAGTAGTTATTGTCAAGCCAAGAACACATTAGTCTGTTTTTATGTCAAATGTTGCTTACGTATTTGCTCAGTATTTTGGAAATGGTCCAGTAAACATTGTGAGATTTTTTATGCTTTAAAGTTATCGTTATCTTCACTTCATTTTTTTATGCTATAAAGTTATCATTACCTTCACTTTAGATTATTTTTCCGTGTCAAACTATTTAATAATGGACAAATACATGATGCGTAGTATAGCTGAGGGGCTTTTCTGAACCAAAACATGCATAATTGCCACGTAACATAGCTGACATGTCAACCGTAGTAAAAAAACCGTCCAGTCAGCAAGTTTTCTTTGGCGGCGCTAAAGGTGAAATTTGATCTGGTTTAGCAAATGGAGGGGGTTAAGTAAACCTTTTGTTACTTTAGGGGGTGATCCGGATCTAGTGTATACATGGAGGTAGTAAATTGAACTTTTTCCTATATATAATAGGTCATGTCTCATGTTTGTCATGAACTGTATGATTTGGCAACAAAACCTGGAAAGTACCTGACGCACGTGCAGTCATGCACACATATGGATTGACGGACTGATTATTCAGCCTCCAATCATTAGGCAATGCACTTGGTGGATTCTCCTTTTCCTATGTACTATATGAACTGCTGACTTTCTAGGTAACCTTATCTCGCAAAGGTTGATGCTGGTTGGTAAGCCTTATTTTGTTTTCCTAGATATTTGTAGTGGCCATCGTGCCCAACATGGCCCTGTGTGGATACTGGACACGATGATGCATGGCTGATAGCGAAAGTCTGCAAAAACTACATATATATCATGAGGGGCTTGTTGATCAGTGCGGCTGGATTAGAACACAAGCTGGCACGTCATGACGTCATGTCGTCACTGGTAGCGCATGCACGGACTCATGCTCGCCGCGCCGCGCGACCAAGGCAACGCGACTTCGCCGTGTCAGCCTCAAACTGTCAAGCTAAGAGACGTTTTTCCATCGAAGCGACATGCCGACAAGCGATTACACTCAGCGAGTTGCATCTTGTGTGGCAGAAAGTAGCCACTCTCTAATAATATTTTGTGCTCCTCCATCTTTAATTTTTTTTGTTTTGTTTTTCACTACGTGAAAAAAGACTAAGGAATGGCTTCCCCTTTCACTTTTTGTAAGTAAGCGCGGTGATTGAGCCGCCCCTACAATGGTCTGTTACAGTATAAAGCGGGTTTAAAAAATTTTAAATTTTGTAAACGATGTCGGATGGAAAAACTTTGTATATGAAGTTTGTACATCTCAAAAAGTTATGAAACTTTGTAGTTGACAACTTTTTGATTTGACTTCATCTTGTCATGCGAAACCTACGTTTTAGTTTCTCAAATTTAAAATTCAAATTTTATAAACGATGTCGGATGGAAAAACTTTCTATATGAAGTTTGTACATCTCAAAAAGTTATGAAACTTTGTAGTTGAAAACATTTTTATTTGACTTTATCTAGTCATGCGAAACCTACGTTTTAGTTTCTCAAATTTAAAATTCAAATTTTATAAACGACGTCGGATGGAAAAACTTTCTATATGAAGTTTGTACATCTCAAAAAGTTATGAAACTTTGTAGTTGAAAACTTTTTTATTTGACTTCATCTAGTCATGCGAAACCTACGTTTTAATTTCTCAAATTTGAAATTTAAATTTTATAAATGACCTCGGATGAAAAAAATTTCTAAACAGAAAGTGTAAATCTCAAAAGATATGAAAGTTTGTAGTTGACGACTTTTTGATTTGATACCATTTAGGGCCTTAAATAAGCAAATTACTTTCGGTTGGGTAATATGTGAACTAAAACTATATAAAGACACATGTGATGGTGTAGTGCGGTGGTAAAGGGAGGAACCGCGCGAGCGTGAGGTCTTGGGTTCGATTCCCGGGTGATGCATAGTCTGAAAAATGCTCGAAAAAATATGGTGTGAATAGAGTGGCATGGTGGTTGACTGGTGGGGGCCCTTCCCGGGTTTAAAAATTTTTTTTGCTATTATTTTCGAGTTTTTTTCGGATTTTTTTAAAAAACCGCCCATACAGTGCGGGGCACTGTAAGCGCGGTGGCATAGGGGCAGACTCTGATACTGTAAGTGCGGGGTTTTTTTTTCTCTGATACTGTACATCGTGCGAGACCACCTCAAATTGTCAACAACAGCAGCAGCAGTTCCTTTAACAATCGCAGAGGGGGTTGCTGCAAGTCTGCAACTCTGGTGTGCCAATGCCAAGAGGAAATCGCTATCTTGTTTGCGTAGCTGCACATGGGCATCGATCAATGCATCATACCCTGTTGTAAAAAAAAAAAAAAAAAAAAAAAAAAAAAAAGCATCATCCCTGTCTCCGTTTCGGTTATGGGCCGGCAAATCGCTCGACAATGTCCGGCCTGCCGCGTAGACGGGGGCGTTACTTCTTTAACGCGGGCCACATCTCGTGTATGCCTCGCGAGTCAGGCCGAATAGGCATCGATGATCTGGGCTCCAAAAACTCTCGGGCTGCAAGTGGCGTGCTTCCTCGCTGGCCCATAACGTGCTTCCCTTCATTCTTCTCCGTCTCCGCAAGGTCTCGTTCTTCATCCACGACTCCGTCCTTCCCTTGGCTCTGATAGGCGGAGAGGCAGATCTACAGTGATCCTTGTACTGGTGCGGATCGATAGGTGCGTGCATTGTCCATTTGTTATTTAGTTCCTGCTGGATGCCGAGGAGGAGAGGACTTGCAAATGCAAGTCAACGCGCGCTGGCTCATGTGAGCAGAGCCTCACCTTAGCTCGTCCCTCTCCGTTGCCTTGCTCGCCGATCTGCTGCGATACCCACCGGAGCCGGAGATAATGGGCATCGAGGCGGTCGGATCCCATGTCCATGGCGTGAGCTGAGCTTCTCTGCTGCTCTTCTGCCATGGCAACGACAGGTTTGTCTACCTCCGTATGTTTGCAAAGCTGCTACTCCTTTTGCTTAACCTTTGGTTTGGGTGTTCGGTGCAGCAGAGCACTGTAGATAAAACATGAAAAGTTACGCTAAGTAAGGATTGGAACTTTAAGCTCAAACAAATGGGCCAGTTGTGTGTAGAATTTGTAAGTTCGTAGACATCTTGATACGCTAGTTAAGGATTGGAGCTTTTTGGCCTGCAACCTGCGTACATTTGTGCCTTCAAAAAAAAAACCTGCGTACATTTGTCTTCGTTTATTTGGTGATAAATTGGCCTTTCTAGGCTTTTGTATCTCATCTCGCCTAATTTGGTTGCATCTACTGATGGAACCATTGGGCCAAATATCTGGGTGCACCTCCTCATGAGTAGATGGAACCATTGGGCCAAATATCTGGGTGCACCTCCTCATGTGTGCACTCCTCATGTTGCTGCCGTCCGATTTACTTTTAGATTCATGCCCTTGTTTTCGCACGGATTTGAAAGCAAATCGGACGGATCTGGAGTAGATTTGGGTTGGATCTGGAGCGGGTTTGGATTAGGGCCTATTCAAAATAGTTGCAACTTGCAGGTTGCATCAGCTCAAAGACTAAAAAAACTGCTTCATTTCACAAATCCAAGCCGAACAATTCGATCCACAGAAAATATTAACCAGGGTCAAATCGATAAACTTCATGGCGCTCCTTGAGAATGTTTCAAATACATTTTTGTGGAGTTAAGAGAAAATTATTCATAACTACGACTGATTACACAAGTCGGGATACTGATTTGTTTCACCCCCCCCCCCCTCTTTTGACCGTCATCCACGCGAAGTCAATTAGTGAATCCAGAGCTCGTTTCAAGTCAATGGTGTTCTCAACTCAATGATAGGAAACTCCGAAATAAAGCTGCTAGTCAAGTTAAATTTTTTTAACCGAGGGAGGTCCCCCATTTCCATTACTGAGAACGGAAATACAACGAGTTTTACAGGGGCAGCATTGTCAGCCGAAGTTGCTAGTCAAGTTAATGTTCTAGACCTGATTTTTCAGAGCTAGAGTTCTAAGCTCTCTCAAAAACCCTAGGCCCAAAATTCCGCACGGATAGTCTGATGCGTAAAGCTTGAGCCTGGGCCAGACATGGTCGAGGGAAAGCTTTGTTTGTTAGCCCAAAATAGGTTGCATGTGCCGTTCATGATGTTTTTCGGCATACCAAATACTCTCTCCGTCCCGAAAGGATGATGTTATGAGAAACGTGCCGGTCAAACTTTCTTAACTTTAACTAGGTTTGTAGAACATACGGGCAACATTTTCATCTCCAAATAATTTTGTTAAAAAACTAGACTTAAAGATCTTTCCAATGATACTAATTTCTTAGCATAAATTTATATATTTTAATATATAATTGTCGACAGTTTGAAAAAAACTGACATTTTGGGACGGAGGGAGTATGACACAAAGTTGTGCTGCACCAAATCGGGCTACCCATCCAACATAAACCTATTTTTTTTTTTTCAAAGCCAACAGGCCCAAAACAGAAAAACAGGGGTTTTACATAAGGCTGCATATTAAATTTCTTTTATTTGGTTTAGCCTTGACACCGACTAAGCTTAACTCCTAAATAAAATGATGCTTCCAAACTTCTACACTTCTGGCACCATTATTGAAAATAATGCTTGTGATTTCAGTCTGAGTCCATTAGACATGGTGCTGAGAGCAAGAGAAGAACGGTGACTGGTGAAGACCAAGCTCAACCTAAATTTACTTGTTTAACCACGGGCGGCTCCATATAAAGCTTACAAGTTTTGTTATCATGGTCCTCTAGAAAAAGAGTTACAGTATATGTTGTAGAACTTTGGAGGACGACATATATATAGAACATATATAAGACGCAAAGCAAAGATCGAATCGTAAAAAAGAATGATTTGGAACAAAAAAAAATCAAAGATAAATTGATACGGAAAAAGGAAGTAAAGATCAACTAGAGTCCCCGGTTAGACAAAACTTGAACAATACTCCCTCTGTTCCGATTTAACTATCATTCTAGCTACATTTCTATGTCCCGAATTATCTGTTGTTTAGGCCACTGTGCATGGGTCCCATACCTATCGTAGGCCTGTATGCAGCCTTAACATGTCACCCGGTCATAACCGACCATCCCACCTCCCCTCTATTCTCATCCACTCGCTCAACTTCATCGCTCTCATGGCGTCGGAGTCTCCCGAGAAGCTCAACATTGATCCTTGTCGGTGCCCCCTCCCAGCTTCGCCGGCGACAACCATCTCCTCCATCGGCGACTCCCCCCCCCAACCCCACCTCTACTCCAGCACAACCCCCCACCTCCTCTCCTCCACCGGTGTGGCGCCAGAGATCCGGCGTGAACTGTAGCCGCGTGGGCGCCATCATCCCCGTCCGGCAACTGGCGCGGACCATGCGGTGATGGTGCATCCCGGGTGAGTTGACGATGGGCAGCGCAGCGATACGGCTGAGGAATTCGCCTTACTCCGCCGCGCCAAAGTAGGCCAAGCACCTGTGTTCGAGCGTTGTCACCTGGAGCGCGCCGACAAGTTGTGCGTCATCTCCGAGCGGTTCACCTCCAGCGGCAGTAGCAGTGGAACCGGTTGGCTGGCTTGCGTCGCCCCGGCCCGAGGCCTCCGCGCCCGCACCACCGCAGTTGCCACGCGGGCTAGCCTGCTCGCGTCACCCCGACTCGCGACCGCCGCGCCCTGCCGCAGTTGCCACGTCGGCTGGCCTGCTCGCGTCGTCGCAGTCCGTCCTGTGCAGCAGCACTTCGTACTAGTACTACTACTGCTAGTCGTTCGTTCTCGCATTCGTCAATGAGCTCGTATTGTTTATTTTTCTTCTGCTGCTGAAACGAAGTGACAGAGGAGAGAGAAATTGCTAGCATGTGTACTCTTCGTAGGCTTACCTTGGTCTTTGTGCATGAATCCCAACGACAAAATAAAACGGGGGCGAGGGAGTACATCAGCTCAAATCAATTGGTCTATTCAGATTACGGGATAGTTTGATATGATAGGTTTAATTTATGTCGTCAAAGAAATTTGCGCAGCACATACGCAGTCACGCAGGTCGTTAGAGGAGAACATACCCTGACCTTGACAGGAAACTATTCACACATCACACGTGTCCACAATTCACTTGATGGTTGCTGACCGCGGGAAAATCTTGTCCCTATTTTTAACCAGCATTTCATTCAGCATCGCTTACCTTTTCCGGCTTGAAGTCTAGATGTCGGATTTGGCCTCGAAAACAAGCTATCCGCTGAGGGGAAGCTACCTCGGAGGTTCGTTTTGCTCAGCCCAGGGAATAGGCAATGGCCACCCCAAGCACCCCCTCCCGGCCTCCCCACCTAATCTGTTCCATCGCACGCGGTATCCACCCCAATCCGTCGATCGGGTCTTTTCCCCGATGACAATGACGGTGAGCATGCACGGCAGCACCACCCCCGGACGCAATCGCATCCCCTGCTATTATTTTATAATATCAAATCATCAAACCA
Source organism: Themeda triandra (assembly GCA_018135685.1). Taxonomy (NCBI): domain Eukaryota; kingdom Viridiplantae; phylum Streptophyta; class Magnoliopsida; order Poales; family Poaceae; genus Themeda; species Themeda triandra. The sequence continues at coordinate 830,257 of JAENPR010000147.1, read as the reverse complement.
AACCATCATACAATTCCGTCCACCTGCCTTTAAAGTTAAACCCTACTAGCACTGCACTAGCTAAGCTTGTCTCCCCGCAAACTGCAAGCCGCCTCACTTCTCCCTCCCTACCGGCCTCGGGATCATCATCATCCCCAATTCCCCCACCCCCCACCGGAACACCATGGTGAACGCCTTCGCCGCCTTGGGCTTCGCCGACCTGTGCCTGGCCTTCTCCGCACTCGAGCTCTTCACATTCCTCGACCTGCAGTGCGGCGCGGGCACCAGCACCACGACGTACGCTGAAGCTCCACCGCTCCACAGCACGGCCGAGGTTTTCCCGCCGTTGGTTGCGGTGGTGGTCCTCTTCGTCGCCGTCGCGCTCCTGTTCCAGCACCTGATGGTGATGGGTCGCCGCGCCGTCGCCGTCCCACTCCCGGTGGCCGGCGCGGGCAACTGGCGGCGCTCGTTCTCGGCGCTCGTCATGTTCGCTCTATGCGTCTCCGCTGGTACGCTCGAGTTCATCGTGTTCGTGCAGGTGCAGACCGCCAGTGGTGGTGCGGGTCACGGCGCGCAAGCTCGCGCGCTCGGCCTGGCTGCTCTCCGCGCGCTGCCCGCCGCGGCAACGGGCACGTTTTTTCTCGGCATGATGCTCATCATCGTCGCGCACGTCCGCGCCGGAGGCGAGGGTGGCGGTGGTGCCGTCGCCGCAGACGGGCCGATCCAGGGGCTCCTCCGCCTCCTCACCAAGGTCGCGGCTGCGGCGCTCGTCGGTCTAATGGTGATGGCGCTCACCCTCTACGGAGCCAAGTAAGTTCCTGCCGCCGAACGAACTCATCCATTCCCGGCTGCCCCGCAGTGCGCACGCGCATCGTCCGCCCTCCACCCCCGTACCGCAGCCCCGCCTCCCGTTCCCCTTGCCGCCTTGGTGTTTCGTGCACCCGTGCCTCTTCCCCGGGGTCGCCGGCGACCCGTCCGCCCTTACCTTAACCCCAAACCCTCTTGTCGGCACGCTTTCCGCCCAGCTCCTCCAACTTCGTCAGGTCGCGCACCGACCAGCCAGCGGCCGCCAGTATGACCTAGTCAACCATGGTCCTGGGATTCTATAGCCGTGGGAAGGGAGACGAATTGAATTTCCCTCATCTCGAACCCCTATTGGGAATAGCCAATCTGATCCATTAGAGCACACCGCAGGCAGCATTGCCATCCGCGTGCTGCTTCCTCGAGCTAGCTCAACCTTTTTCATTTTCCCTAGAACGGATGGATGTGGTTAACTAATCACAAGCCTTTCATTGCAATTTTCCCTAGAACGGATGGATTATAGAATAGTCTTACAATCGATCTTCAAGATTAATTGGTGGTTGCATACAGATGATAAACATAAAACGTGGGCATTGTGTCTTGCAGATACTAAAAGCATGGAAGCAGAGGTGCTGGTTGATCATTGCAACAAGGTTTTCATCGTGGGGATTTGGCAACGGCCTACACATAGCAATTTTCAGCTACATCTCTGTAATAAATTTTCGTGTGTGTAATTCAGATGGATCAATCATGTACTAGTACTACAATATGGGTAGTGGTGGTTACTTGCGACTGCGGGTGGAGTCTGCTGCGGTATTATTTTGAGCATGTGTGTCTATTATGGTCGAAACTTGCCTATGCATTTGTCACCATTTGGTACTATCAGACATGAGAATGTGTGGTTGACACTAATATGGTACAATCTTATGTGTTGCTGAATGTGCCTGATGATTGCTAATTTTACCAACTTGATCTGAGATTCTTGTATCAGTGCATTGACATATATGCAAATGTGCAATAAATGCATTTTGCCTTTTGCCTAGGAGTGGACCTTACAGGTCGAGACTTCAGACTTGGCAGCTGAGCTTGAAGAGTATCCTGAAGGAGGAAGCGATGCAGGTTATGCTTCTCTAAATTTGCGTTATGCTTTTCTAAATTTGCATATTACATCTATTTGGTACTCAGTTGGCCCAGTATGTTGGGGCCTTGTTGGGCGTAATTATCTAGTTCTAGTTTGATGATTCGCCTTCTGTTATGTGCTTCTGTAAAACTTCTCCTGGCTTCTGTTCAAGCTGTGGGGTCACTACGCTTTGCTCTAAAAAGATTTGAATGAGTAACAATTTCTCTGAATTGGTTCTATTGTGTATGCAGGTAGCAATCATGGCATAAGCATATTCTGTCAGCTATGGAGCACATATTAAGCATATCATCACTGCCCAGAGATAAGATATAATGCTGCAAGTTTTGCCTCTAAACCTGTCACCAAATAGTAAGACCCTGAATCTCTGATTGATAACTTAATTAAGATGTATTTTCAGACTTGTTAATGATGAGTTAACTTGAGTTTTATTGAGATGTGGCAATACATGTATAGCCACAAACCAAATACGCCTTAATTAGTCGCATTTAGTGAAGTGTCATGATTGCTATAAACATGCTTAGCTGCATTGCAATCTGGTTGTGGTCTTGTGGCAAGTTCTTGTTGATCATAATAGCAACACTGGAACGATCAATAGCGGTGCCCAGCAATCCAAGCAGAGCACGGGAGGAAAATAAAAAGTTACCCGTTGTTTCATAGTACTACAACGTTGTTTAGCACCTAGGACTGCTCATTGCTCAATGACAGTATTCTTACCTGACGAGATTCCCTCGCAAAAGGAGGTGGATTACTGTATGCGGTGGGCCGTTCTTTCCTTGGCTCTGATAGGCGGATCAATATATCGCACAGGCACCTACAGTGAATCTCGTACTAGTGCGGATGGAGATAGGTGCATGTGCATTGTCCACTTGTTATTGCTGGACGCCGAGGAGAGGACTTGCAAATGCAAGTCAACATGCGCTGGCTCATATGTGCAGAGCCTCTCACATAGTCACATCTGCTAGCTCGCCCCTCTCCGTCTCCTTGCTCGCCGATCTGCTGCAATACCCACCGGAGCCGGAGACAACAGGCATCGAGGCGGTCAGATTCCATGCCCATCGCCTGAGCGGAGCTTCTCTGCTAGCACTCGTGCCATGGCAACGACAGGTTTGTCTGCGCTCCCTATCTTTACTGCTGTTCAGCTCGTTGTGCTTGTGCTGTTGCAATTTTGCAAAGCTGCTAGTTCATTTTTGCCCCTTTTGCTTACCTTGGTTTGGGTGTTCGCTGCAGCAGCTCTAGCTGCTTTACCTCCTATTCGGAACCACTGGGGTATCTGGAGTAGGTTTGGGTCAGGGACTATTCGGAAGAGTTTCAGCACCTCTGGATTTTAAAAAACATTTTCAGTTCATAAAATCCAAGCCAAACTTTTTGCCTCCACATAATCCAGATCCAAAATAACTGAATCTAGAGGTCAAATCCATGAGTTCAGTGGATCTCCTCACGGATGTCAAAGTTTTCGTATTGTTTTGTGAGTTAGGGAAAAAACATCTAACCACTGCCGGCCCCTCCGTTCAGGTTTCTGAGCTGAATTGGGAATTCACAACCTTTTTTTTAGCCTGAACTTGGGCCGGACATGGCCTATGAAAAGCCCTTTTGCCGGCCCGAAAGGGGTCACTTAAGCTTACCCATGATATTTTTTGGCCCAACAAATGTGACACCAGGCTGGGCTGCGCCAACACGAGCACAAACAGCCTGTATGTAAAGATGATATTAGGCGCGGTACCCAATATAGATGGGCTTAGCAGTTGCACTAATGAGGACCAAGCTCAGCCCAAGTCCACTTGTTTTCAATCACTTCACATATTGCCTGTGCCCTGTGGCCGTTTCATCAGCCTTCCTAATCCTACAAGTTTTGTTCATTCATTCATGGCCCTCTAAGAAAAGAGTTACTCATGTGTTATGTTACAAACCAACGCACTTTGAAGGACATATAGAACATAGAAGCGGAGATCAATTGATTCGGAAAAAAAAGATAAATTGAAAGCGAAGATCAATTGATTCGGAAAAAAAAGATAAATTGAAAGCCCCAGTTAAGACAAAAACTGAACAGTATGGCAGCTCAATCAATTAGTCTATTCAGATGACAGAATAGTTTGATAGGTTCAATTTATGTTTGTCACCACACAATCATGTCCAAAGCATAAAGAAATTTGGCGCGCGCAACACATAGGCAGTCACGCAGAGGAGTCGTAGAACTCAGAAGGGGGACATACGGATACCTGACCCTGACAGGAAACTAAGAAGACCTCTGACACGTGTCCACAGTTCACTAGCTTGATGGTTTAATGCTGACCGCGGGAAAATCTCATCCCTAATCTTTAACTAGAAACTGCATTCAGCGTCTCTTGCCCTTTTCGGCTTCAAATTTAGACCGCAGATTTGGCCTGATGCTACCTTTTAAGTGTCACTGTCATCACTCTACTCTTGTAAAGCCGTTGCCAAGAAGCTTCGCCGGAGGTTCCTTTCTTCCTCAGCCCAGGCAACACCGCAACAGGCAATGGTCCCGATTTCCCCACGTGAGAACTGAAAACCCCCCCGTCCGTCCCCATCTGGTTTCCATCGACGCGGACGTCGTCATGTCGCTATCCACCGGGTTCTCTTCTCCTGCCATCATATCAAGCATCGGATCACCTTCATTCCCATCCCATCCTCCTGCCAGAGCAGCCGCAGCTCTAACCCTACGAGCACACAAGCTCCTCCCTCCGCCGCCTCGCTCCAAGCCGCCCTTCCCCCTCTCTCCACGCCTCGGGATCGTCCCCGTCCGAACACAATGGCCATCGCTTTCACCGCCGCCGGTTTCGCCTACCTGTGTTTGGCCTTCGCCGCCCTCCAGCAGCTCTCCACCTTCCTGGACCCGCAGCGCGCTGCGGGCACCGGCACCGCGACATCCGCGGTACTGTTCGACAGCGCGGCCGAGGTTTTGCCGCCGTTCGCGGCGGCGGTGGTCCTGTTCCTCGTCGTCGCGCTCATCTACCGTCACCTCCACCTTGCCGCCGCTGCCCTCGTCCCCGTGGCCGGCGCGCGATCTCGGGGCTTCTCATGTTCGTGCTATGCGTCTCCGTGGGGACGCTCGAGCTCATCGTGTTCGGGCGCGGGCAGGACGCCGCTGGTGGTGGTGGCGGTGGTCGTGCGGGTGCGGGTGCGGGTGCAGCTCACGCGCTGGGCCTGGCTGCTCTCCGCGCGCTGCCTGCCGCGGCCACCGTCACCTTCTTCTGCGGAATGATGCTCATCCTCGCCGGCGTCGCGCACATCCGCGCTGGCGGTACCGATGCGGTCGCTGCAGACGGGCCGATCCAGGCGCTCCTGCGCGTCCTCCCCAAGCTCGCGGCAGGTGCCGCGGCGGCGCTCGTCGGCCTAATGGTCATGGCCTTCGCCCTCTGACGCGCCAATTAAGTAAGTCCCCCCAACCTCTAGTCCTCCACCTGCAGCCGTCGGAGGTCCGACGCCGACCTCAATCTTCCTGGCTGCCCCACCAGCCCGCCGTGCGCCCGCGCATCAGCCCTCCGACCCCGCAGCCCCGCCTCCCTTTGCCCTTGCCGCCACGGTGGACCGTGCGCCCGTGCCTCCTCCCCGGCGTCCCCAGACCCCGGCTCCCCGATCACCCTAAACCCCTTAACCCCAAACCCTAAACCCCTCCTGTAGGTACTCGTACTCCTCCGTCGAGTCAGTCCAGCTCCTCTCCAACTTCGTCAGATCGCGCACCGAGCAGCCCGCGGCCGCAATATGACCTAGCCAACCATCGTACCGGAGCTGAACCTTTTAATTTCCCCTAGAACGAATGGATTGTTAAGATCATCCAATCGCATGCCTCTCATTACACATTTATACAATCATCTTTCAATTGACCGTTTCCCTTTTGCGATGTTCAAGATTGGTGGTTACATATATACAGAGATGATAAACATATAATGTGGGCAATCTTGTCTGTCTTGCAGATTCTAAAGCTTGGAAGTAGGTGCTGGCCGGTTATTACAATTTACAATCAAGCTAGGTTCATCGTCGTGGGGGGATACATATACTGAGATTGACACCGGCCTACACACAACAGACTTCAACATATGTGTTATTCAGAAGGATATTATGTGCTACTCCTAGATATGGTTGTATTAGTTGTCTTGAGATCTACTATTGTCGAAACCTTTGCATTTGTGTCACCGTTTCACAATTCCTACTATCAGACTTGGATATGATACAGTCTTCTGTCTTGGTGAATGTACCTGATGATTGCTAATTTTACCAATTTGATTTGAGATTCTTGTGTTGCTGCACTGGCATATGCAAATATGCAATAAATGCATGTGTTGGATTTTGCCTCTCTCCAGTTACAGGTTGAGACTTGCATGCCAGCTGAGCCTGAGTGTTCTAAGGGGGAGGACTTGATGCAGCTTATCCTTCTTTGAAATTGCAGATTACATCTATTTGGTATTTAAGTTGGCTTAGCATTTTGGCGGCTTGTTGGGGTAATTATATATCTAGTTCTACTTTGGTGGTTTCTGTGAAACTTCTCCTGGCTTCCATTTAAGCTATGGTGGTTACTACATATGCACTTTGCTCTAAAATGATATGAACGAGTGTTAGTAATATAATTTCTCTGAATTACTTCTATTGTGTGTGCAGATAGCACGATCTAGGCCTAAGCATATTATGTCAGCTACCTTTTAAGCATATATCATCACCGCCCAGGGATAGTATATGATGCTGTAGGTTTTGCCTCTAAACCTGTCAAATAGTAAGACTCTGATTATTCATATTGTCAGCTGCCATATTGTTAATTTTGAACTTGTGTGTCTATGAAGGTTATGCTTCTTTAAAATAGCTGTTTACATCTATTTTATGTTTCAGTTGGCTCAGCATGTGGGGACTTCTTGGGGGTAATTATCTAGTTCTAGCTAGTTTGGTGGTTCCTATTAGTACCTTGTAAAACTTTTCTGGTTTCCGTTTAAGCTATGGGGGTTACTATTACTACATATGTACTTTGCTCTAAAAGGATTTGAACAAGTGTTAATAATTTCTCTGAATTTCTTCTATTGTGTGTGCAGGTAGCATTCCAGGCCTAAGCCTGTGTCAGATACACCTATAAGCATATTATCACCGCCCAGAGATGATATATGATCCTGTAAGTTTTGCCTCTAAACCTATCAAACAGTAAGACTCTGATTCCTCACTTAAGGTCTCTTTTCAGTTTTGTTAATGTTGAGTTAACTTGAGATGTGGCAATATATGCCCTAGTGGCATCTAGTGCCATGCTTGCTATAAAACTTGCTTAGTCTATTTACAATCTGGTTGTGGGCTTGTGGGAAACTCTTGTCGGTCATGCTAGTTTGTGAGATTAGTGATAGCCGTGGGATTGCATATTTCTTTGGGATCAACTCTTTATTTTGCTCGTAATGGTAAATATTTTTAGATTCCTTGAGTTTTCTTTTCCTTTTGTGTACTTGTAGTGATTACAGAGATGGTGTTTTACTGTTGTCATGTCCAGGACTCCAGTCTCCAGCATGTATGTAGTGGCCAACGCATAAGCATATCTGTTCTCAACTCCATCTTCATTGTTTCACAGTCTCGAAACAAAAGTCATGATTATGTAGGTTTCCTCCAGACCTGACTACGATAAGACACTAATAACACCATGATAATTGACTACTCATACTTGTTTTGAGAGCTTCAAGAAGTTAGTCGCACCGGTGCCTTCTTTGCTTGGTACCTAACTTTATCTAATCAAAACTGAAAATGTGATTGTGGCAACATACTTCTTGTTAATTATGATTTTTTGAGGAGACAATTATGATACTTTGTTCATCTTGTAATAAGAAATGTATTTTGTAAGATTGGTAGTATGAGTTGGATTGTGAGGTTATGCATGCTCTACTGATTATTATGTTGACATCTTATCCGTCCACACCATGAAATTGTTGGCCGTCCCCAAGCACATTGAACATTTGGACTGCTTACGTTGCTAGTATTTGATCCTCATGTTGCAAAGGTTGATGCAGATTGATAAGCATCTATGCATATGGTAGATCTCAAGTTTGCCACGAACGGTATAATTTGGCAACAAAACCTTGAAAGTGCCTGACGCACTTGGATTCTCCTTTTCGTACATGAACTGCAGACTTTCTGTGAGATTCTGAAAGTGACCTTGTCTTGCAAAAGTTGAGGCAGATTGATAAGCATCTTGTTTTCATCATAGATTATATATCCGTGGTGGTCATCGAACCCTGTGGACAGTGATGTCTGACAGTGATGGCTGACCACCAGTGGAAGTTTAGCACGGCTGGTTTAGAACACGAGCCATCACTGTCACTCTGGTAGCGCACTGAGTCGTCGTTCACGGCGCGCCGCGCGACCAAGGCAACGCGGCTTCGCTTCCAACCCCAAACTGTCAAGAGGTCTCGTTTCCATCGAAGCGACAAGCGAGTTGCATCTTGTGCGTGCGAAGCTAGGCACTCTAATATTTTTGTGCTCCTCCTTTTTTTTAGTTGTGTTTTCCACACTGACATCTTGGGATTTTCTTGTTTTTCTCTGGTATTGTGCGGGACATTCAAATTGTCAACAGCAGTAGCAGTTCCTTTAACAAATCGCTGACGCGGCAGCTGCAGGCACATTCTAGCTGTTGGCCTGTCTCCGTTGGGGACTTGGGTGTTTGCCGTTTTGGCCGCTTGTTCAGGCAAATCGCTCAGACGAGGGCGTTAATTAGCCTGTCTGCCTGTGTCTGGTGCCGCGTGGAGCGGCCGAGCCGAGTCGCGGTCTGCCACGGCCAAGTCCCTGCTGCTGCCTTCACTCTTCTCCCAATCTGTTGTTGCACACTGTCCGGGCATGCAGGTGCCCGCAGCACGCGAATCGGCGAATGGCAATCGATCGGTCAGTTTGCCGTAGAGCATGCGGTCTGATTTTTCAAGGCACCAGAATGTACTGTGATGTCTGCATCGGCGCCGTCACGCAGTACACGCCGTTTGAATTGGAATTGAGGATTTCAGTCAAGGACGCCACTTTGCTGCATTGACTAGACAGTCAGTGTGTCAGTGAGTACTTCCGATGGTGCATTGTACAGGCCTGCTAGCTACTCTAGAGTCTATAGATCGCCAAGCAAAAAAACCGCAGGGACCAGCCGAGCAGGACCAGCAGTCTAGCGCCAACATCACGCAACCTGAAAACGAAGTCACACCCACCCACACGAACTGGCGGCGGCGAGAAGCCGTGCGACGGCCGTGGTACGCGCCGCGTGCTACACGCCTACACTCGGTTCATGTTGTATCTTAAGTATATCATCACTACCCAGACATAAGATATAAGATATAATATGCTGTAAGTTTTGCCTCTAAACCTGCGTCAAATAGTAAGACCATGATTCATCACTTAACGTGTCTTTTCAGACTTGTTCATGATGGGTTAACTTGAGTCTTGAGATGTGGCAATATAAAGCCACAAACCAAATATGCCCTAGTCACATCTAGAGTTATGCTTGCTATAAAACTTGTTTAGCTTCATTGCAATCTGTTTGTGGTCTTTCGGCAAGTTCTTGTTGATCATGCTATTTTGTGAGAGTAGTGACATATAGCCATGTGCTTTCGGATTTCTCTAGGATCCTCTCTTTGTTTTTGCTCATAATGGTAAACTTATTAGGTTCCTTTGAGTTTATTTTCCTTTTATATACTTGTAATAATAGCAAAGGTGGTTTATTTACCATTGTTATGTCCAGGATCACTCTCCAGGTAGTGGCCAACACATAAGCATATTCGTTCTCAACTCCATCTTCATCAGTTCACGGTCTAGAAAACAAGACATGATTATGTATGTAGGTTGCCTCCAAACCTAATTACAGTAAGACACTAATAAGACCATGATTGACTACTGATACTTCTTTTACGAGTTTTGAGAAGTTAGTCTGCTGATACTCACACCTGGTCCATCTTTGCTTAGTATCTAACCTTATCTAATCATAATCGAAATCTGTTTGTTAATTATGATCTTTTGTTCATCTTGTAAGAAACGTTATTTTTCAAGATTGATAGTATGAATTGAATTGCAAGGTTACGCACACTCTATCGAATCTATTGAAATCTTAGTCCACCATGGAACTGTTGGCCGTTCCCAAGTACATTGAACATCTGAACTGCTTACTTTAGCTAGTATTTGATCCTGGGATATGATTATATATGGTCATATGTTTGTCATGAACTGTATGATTTGGCAACAAACCTGCAGGTGCAGTCATGCACCTCCAGCTGGAAAGTACCTGACGCACGTGCACACATATATGGACTGACGGACTCATTCAGCCTCCAAGCATTAGGCAATGCACTTGGTGGATTCTCCTTTTCCTATATATGAACTGCTGACTTTCTGTGAGATTCTGAATAGGTAACCTTTTATCTCGCAAAGGTTGATGCTGGTTGGTAAGCCTTTTTTTTACCCCTAGATATTTGTGGTGGCCATCGTGCCCAACATGGCCCTGTGTGGATACTGGACACGGTGATGCATGGCAGATAGCGAAAGTCTGCAAAAACTATCGCGGGGGGCTTGATCAGTGCGGCTAGCTAGAACACAAGGCACATCACTGTCGTCACTGGTAGCGCATGCACGGATTCATTCTCGCCGCGCCGCGTGACCAAGGCAACGCGACTTCGCCGTCAACCTCAAACTGTCAGGCTAACTAGCTAAGAGAGACGTTTCCATCGAATCGACATGCCGACAAGCGGCCACTCAACGAGCTGCATCTTGTGCGTGCGCAAGTAGCCACTGTAATATTTTGTGCTCCTCCATCTTTTTTGGGGGAGTTGTTTTCCACACTGACAGCAAGTAGGAGATCTTGGAATTTTCTCGATTTTCTCAGATACTGTACATCGTCCTGCATCGTGCGAGATCTCCTCAAATTGTCAACAGCAGCAGCAGTTCTCTGATACAGCAGCTGCAACTCTGGTGTGCCAATGCCAAGAGGAAATCACGCTGCGCTAGCTGTTTGCGTAGCCGCAGATGCCATTGATCACTGCATCATTCCCTCCCCAGCCCGGAAGTCGGAAGCGTGGTCCGAGTCCGACACAGCAAGCGGCGAGGCTGCTGGCCTGCTGGGCTGGGGTCCCTGACTCCGTTTGGATTATGGGCCGGAAAATCGCTCGACGACGTCCGGCCTGCCGTTCAGACGGGGCCTTACTTCTTCGACGCGGGCCAACTCATGTATGTCTCAAGTTTTCAAAAAAAAAAAAAAAAACTCATGTATGTCTCACGCTAAAGATCCAGGCCACATAGGCATCGATGATCTTGGCTCCCAAAACCGTCGGGCTGCAAGTGTCGTGCTTCCTCGCTGGGCCCATAACGTGCTTCACTTAATTCTTCTCCGTCTCTGCATAACCGGTCACCTTCTTCATCGACGACTCCGTCCTTTCCTTCGCTCTGATAGGCGGAGAGGCAGATCTACAGTGATGCTTGTACCGGTGCGGAGTGATAGGTGCTATTTGTTATTTAGTTGCTGCTGGATGCCGAGGAGGAGAGGACTTGCAATTTGCAAATGCAAGTCAACGTGCACTGGCTCATACGAGCAGAGCCTGCTCATCTAGCTCGCCCATCTCCGTCGCCTTGCTCGCCGATCTACTGCGATACCCACCGGAGCCGGAGATAATGGGCACCATCAAGGCAGCGTCGGATTCCATGTCCATGGCGTGAGCCGAGCTTCTCTGCTGCCACTCGTGCCAAGGCAACGACAGGTCTGTCTGCGCTCTCTCTCTTCAGTTCTTCACAGCTGCAAAGGGTTGTTTTTTATTGATGTACACTGGCTGCAAAGCGTTGTTCTGTCGCAATTTGCAAGGGTTCTCTTGGTTGAGTACTGTTTGTTCTATCCTGATACCTGGCATCCCCAGCTCAGTCAAGTCAAATATCCCAATTTCCAAATGTTATAGCTTTCTTTAAAGCTCAGATTTATCTCCTTCAAAAAAAAAAAAACTGCAAAGTTGCTAGTTCGCTTCTGCCCCTTTTTCTTACCTTTGATTTGTGAGTCCTTGGCTTGAGCCAGTTCTGCCTCAGATCTGAATTCTCGTCGCTAGAAAAAAGTTATGTGTACTTGTCAAAGCTCAGTTCCTGTTACTCTGCTCGATGCCTCTCTTCTTTGCATCAAGTTCAGTTTTTTAGCTGTAGTTAAAAACTGGCTGTTTGGTGTGTGCCTTTGAGCACCTCGGTTGTTGATGCTACTCTGTACTAATCTTTTGCTTTGCTTCTACCAAACTTTTAACAAAATGTATTTCCGTTTGAAATATAATGGAAATAGGGCAATGGTCCTCGTATCAAAAAAGAGAGAGAGAGAGAGAGAGAGAGAGAAAGTTATGTGTAGACTCTGTAGATGTATAGATACAGTACCTGCATACATTTGTCTTCACTAGGCAGCACCCCCGCCCAACGCCCGGAGTGGGGTGATAATAGAAATTGTACAATATTATTAATACATGTTTGTTTATCGTCATGAGCAGTCAATCTATGGTGTTAAAACTGTTACAATGATAACGCCCTGAGCAAGGTATGAAGCCTGAGTTTTGTATCAGTCTATTGGATAAAGACATGGTAAATGCTACGTTGAAATAGCTAGCAAGAATAGGGAATGAGGCAAGTTCTTGCAGCCTGGCCATCTGCTGTCTATAAACATAGCAAAATGAGACAGTGTCGAAGTTCTGAAGTCTTCAAGTAACTCCATTGTTGTATGGCAAAGTACTGCAGGAATTGCAAGTTACACAATATATAGCAGAAGTGTGCATTCTATGTTCGAAGTACAGAATAATGCACAGTGCGTGTTTCGAGCATGGACAAAAAGTCAGTACTACTCCAAACAACCTACTGTTTGTTTGTTGAACTGAAGCAAATAGATCATTGAAGTATACAATATTCGTTTGTGGCTTTGCCTAGAGTGTAACAATCTCAAGCACAAATGCCCTGGAAGTTCAATGATGAAGTTCAACAAAATACAGGTAGACAGTTAAGTAAGTTTCTAAAATGCCACACCATGTCATGAATACCCATTCTATACAATATCTCCCTAAAATGTTCAGCAGGATCACGTGGGTCAGCATCTGCAGAACATGTGTATTAGCAACAATTTAGTCAACCTTGATAGATCTCTCTCATAAGGCACATTCCAAGCTTAGAACAAAACAATAATGAGATATTGTGATGGAATGATGAACCTATAAGGAAAACTGGTCAGTAAGCCTCTCCTCAGGTGGACACTGCTCGGGTGCGATTGACATCGATCACCAGGTCCCTGTATCATGCGATTGAAAAAACATGAGTAAGTAGACTTGACTGATCAAATGGCCAGGTCAAATACGTAAGCAGACGATCAAGCCTGCGACAGGCAGCCCGTCCATCGTCAGTGCCCGTCGCGCAGAGAGCACAGAGGAAGCTCATGCGCAAGCTGCAATTCATGGAAGCCCCGGCAGGGCTGCCAGACACTGCTGCAATGTAGTACACTAGAACATCTGGCGCCCTTCGGCCGCCCTGCCATGATTATTTACCAAACATATAACAAAAATCTTCCCACTTCCTAAAAGGACGAAACTATATTTTGTATTTTTAAATTATAAGTGTATATAAACACTAAGATTCTTGCACAATCTATAACAGATTAAAGCCAACTCGACGTCATATAACCGAAGATAAAGACAGGAAGAAAAAAGAAGCTATATAGTGCTGGAGCTGTTTTAAGCTGCAACAGCACCCGTGCACCACACAAAAACTGCTAGGAACAAACCAATGACATAGCAAATGATGAATAAATTGTCAACAAAATTATGGTCCTTGAATTTGCAGACAACAAATATGATAATATAATCTGGTTCCATAGACAAACGATCCATTAGCAACAACATACAAGAATTAGATGGCACGTCCCATTAATACTGCTAGCTATGATGGTTCAAAACACTAAACATCCATAAGATTACAGGAACTTCTGACAACTGATAAAATCCATAGAAAATCTTGATCAGACAAACTGAATTTGAGTTAGATAATAAGAAAGCTGATATACAATATGCAAACAACATCTCCCAGTCCAGGACCTCTAAGACCATTTCCTATGATGTCTCCGATGAACAATATTCAATCAATATGGTTCCTCTTCAAAGCATGTCAGAAAAGAGGGAGCATATTTGCTTAGTAGCTCGGGATTACTGAAGGACCAGATGAATACAACACTGCAATGATGATGAGCAACAATATCAATTCTTAGTTCATTGATTTACAATCTTATTGTACAAAAACTGAACCACCTTGTTTACACTTCAATTTTCAGTTTAGCACATGCCTATCTTGCATGTTCCTGGTAGACAGATTGCAGATGGAGAAGTATGTGCATTGTAGATTTCATCTCTCTGTATACCAAATTATGTAGTCTATAAAAAGAGCAGTAGGTTAATTCAGCAATGGCAAACACCAAATGACGACCAATACACTATCATACACACAAGGGCTCGCTGCAACGAGACAAAATGGCGGATCCTTTTCTTTTTAATTAAGCATTTTTGCTTGCTCTGTGAAGAGATAAATTATAAGAGGCATGGACAACTAAGAATGGATGGAACTAATAACTGATATTAATCAAAGGCATATCAGAGTATCATGCATATATCAAAGGCATATAAGAGTAATCAGACATGCAGATACTTATGCCTCCTATAAGTGCAGTCGTGCCTCCACCAGATCTTCCCAAATGGAAAATTATGGCTATCTCTGCAAACAAACAATATCCCTATTGTAAGTATGTAAAGAAATTACTGATTGAAAGTCTAAAAGGCTGAAAAAATGATGGATAGGCGGTTGTTCCATTTGCACGCACGATAAAGACGCTGGGGAAGGAAGCCAACAGAAAGGGATCTGTTCCGTGTGTGGACAGGCGTCCAAGTTCATCCTTCATCGTGTGAGACAGTGGCCGGTCGGCACACCATGGAAGAGGTGGTTTCCACCGCTGCTCATCTCCCAGCATGGATCTGGTGGAGGTCATCGCGGATCTGACAGCTGAAGCCGAGATCCACGAGGAGGACCTCGCCCTCCATGTCGCACCAAGGTGCCTGAGTGAAGGAGAAGAGAAAAGAAGAAATTGCTAGGTCGTACCCTCGATTCAGCATGTCACCGTCTTTGGGATGTTGCTCAGTGCCTTCGCCCCAGCCTGGCCGCTTGTCAGTCGAACGACGGCGAGCTCGTGCGGGATCTGGTGCTCTAGCGACAGGGGAAGGGAAAGAGGGCCTTTTACCTGTGTACTCTTGTGAAAAATGATTAGTTCCTCTATGCCCCTCTGAAGATGGTTTGCTCCACTAGCCCCAACACAAACTTTGTTTCGCCCTCTATACCCTTCCGTCCACTTTAGCAGCCCACGGTGTCAAACTGCCACATAAAAAGTCAAAAATACCCTCACATCTAATCACAATGGCATGCAGGCCCCACTTCTATTGTTGTTATCAGCCGCCGAGACTAGCAGGAAGACAGGAACGAGGGCGGAGGCAATGGCGTGGCGCACATCGGAGGGCGGTGGCGCGTGGGGGCTCTGTCCGGGGGCGCCGTCGACCTCGCCAGGGGAGGTCCGCCGCCGGCCGCCGGGGGAGGCAGCGCCGCGACCGGAGGCCACCGTCGCGCTGCCGCCGGTCAAGGACGGCTGCGCGGACGGCTGCGGCGGGGAGCGCACGCCGCGACGCGGACGAGGTCACGGTGCCAGCGGGCGAGCACTGCTCCAGCGGCGAGCGTGGCGAGCTCCGTCTCCGGCTCCAGGGCGTGGTCCGTCTCCGGCCCGATTTGGGCTAAGCACCGTGGAAGAGGTGCGCGCGCCAGAGCGAGAAGACGACGAGGGAGCTGGAGGCCAAGGCGGCGCGCGGCGGCAGCGGTGGCCGAGGCGGCGCGCCAGCACGCCCGCAAGAGGCGGCGACGGCGGCCGAGGCGCCGCGCACGCCCGCGGAGACGGCGGCCGAGGCCCGCGCCAGCACGGCGGCCAAGGCCGAGGTTGCGCGCCAGCACACCCGTGAGCGGCGGCGACGGCGGCGGCGGCGAAGGCGGCGCGCCCGCGAGCGGCGGCTGCTCCGAGGCGACGTGGCCCACCTGCTGGACGCGGCGGTGGAGGCTGCCCAGGCGGCGTGGAGGTCGGGCGCGTGTTTTCAGCGTGAATTGAGGCCGGTGGTGGGAGGACGAAGAAGGTGCCCAGCTGGCCCCATCGTGCAGAGACGAAGAAGGAGCGGGGCTGACTCGAGGGCAGGGGCATGGACGACATTTTCGATGGCGGGTCCCACCTGTCAGGTCCCCTAAACAACCCGAAACTAACAGAACATGGACGGAAGGGTATGGAGGGCAAAACAAAGTTTGTGTTGGGGCTAGAGGAGCAAACCATCTTCAGAGGGGCATAGAGAAACTCGTCATTTTTCATAAGGGCACACAGGTAAAAGGCCCAGGGAAAGATGAGAGAGAGGAAGAGATGAGGATGGTGCTACTGATATCAATGGACTGGAAACTTGGTTTCAAGATAGGCATCTGATGCAAGAACTTATTCAGCAACACCTCTTAAGAGCCCAAAAGAAGATGAAATACCAGGCTGACAAGAAACGCTCATTTCGCTCTTTTTCGGAGGGAGAGATGGTGTATGTCAAGATACAACCATATGTGCAGACTTCTCTGGCTAACCGCTCATCAAACAAGCTGGCCTTCAGGTAATTTGGGCCATTCAAGATCGAGGCCAAAGTCAATGAAGTGGCCTATAAGCCGAGCCTTCCTAGAGGCAGTCTGATACATCCAGTTTTCCATGTCTCACTTCTGAAGAAGGCTAACGCTAATGGCATTGTGACTAGCTCTGAACTGCCCAATCCTGAGTTGCACTGTCTTGAAGAGGCGCCTGCATGTTCATAATGATGTGGCCATACCACAAGTGCTGGTTAAATGGTCTGATCTCCCTCAAGATCTAGCAACCTGGGAAGACGAAGAAGCACTCCAGCAAGAATTTCCCAAGGCGCCGGCTTGGGGTCAAGCCGTCTTTCGAGGGAGGAGGGATGTCACCGACGCTGTCGAAGCTGAAGGTAATCTGGAGACTGAACCTGATCAAGCCCCTGATGAAGCTGATGATGCCCCTGCGATGACCGCGCCAGCCCAGCCACAAAAGAGAAAGAGGAAGCCCAACGCTCGAGTAATTGGGCCTGAGTGGGCTTGAAGGACAAAGATCAGTTAATCGTTATTTCGTTCATTTGTCGTTGCGGCCCATGTAACGGGCAGGAGCACGTTGCGTGTCTCCTATGTATTGCTGCCGACTCGGTCAGAGAACGGTGAACTCGATCTTGTATCTCGCCGGTAGGCGTTGGACTCCCGATTGGCGTTGGCGGCGGCTCGCGGCGATTGCCGGAGTATCCAATCCATAGTTATCCTCCGAATCCTAGGTTGGTTACAGGGGAGTGACTTTTAACTTACCCCGATTGACATGTACTCTCTCTGTCCCATTAAAAATGTCGTTGGAAATCCGTGCCTCTCTCACAAACACGCTTCCCGGGCGACATCTTTAATGGGACGGAGGGTATATGGCCAGAACCTGACTCAGGAAGCTGTTGGCAAGATTAGAGGGGCGGCACGCTTGGGTAACAAGAAGCTAGCCGAGGCATTGGCGGCGGTTGCAGCTGAGATGGGCGCCGTGGAGCTGGAGGGCATCTGAAGCTCCAGGAGCAGCAGATAGCACCATCATTGCTCCATGTTAATTTATCAGTCAGTGCCAGCACCAACTGGCCTTACGCCGGAAGAGTTAGGATTGTGTTTGTTGCTGTTGTTCTGTGATGGGTCAGTGGCAGTGGAAGGGTCAGAAGCTCAGTGGGGTTTGAGTAGGCAGAGCCTCCCGTATGGCGGTGATCAGGAACAATGTATTTCTCCAGCCACGGTGGTGAAACATGGAGACAGCAGAAAAGCTTGCTTTGGCTGTCGAGCTGGATCGACGGACGCTCGCCAGCGACAACTTTTCCTCTCTTGTTTCAGCACAGCCAAAGGGAAAGAAGAATGGTTCGAGTATGGACGGTGGACAGAGAAGCAGGCAACAAGGAGGCACACCCGTTTGTTATCCTGATGCTCCGGCACATCAAAAAGGAAAGGAATGCAAGAGTGTTCAAGGTGACATGGGAAAACGAGCAGGCGGACGAATATGCGATTTGGGTTCGCTCTAGACTAAGTGCTATGCCCAATAAGATTGCTATGAACAATATGAGTAATTAGTTTTTAGCTCCTTGCTCTCATATGGCCGTCTTATTAAGATTGCAACTCCTTCACCTTCTTACTAATATAAGCCGGGAAACCTGATCTTTCAAAAAAACGTAAGCAGAGAAAGAACAACAACCTGAATCACCTTGCATTTGGTAACCGGAATAAATTTACATAACTGATATCGTGGAGAATACATAGTATTTGTTCCTGATAGGTTGGATAAGGCCCTCGATGCTTTTATCGGACCTGTGAAAATCAAGTCAAATCTGCAAGTTACTACTGACATAGAAAGCATAAGAAATTTAGACCATAAAGAAATTAAGAATACCAGCATTTGGCTCCATGGCTGAACTAATCAGTATCAAATCATAAGCTTTCATCGGTTCCACCTGGCAATGCTTCCAATTGGTTGCGCCTACTAACGAAACCTCTGGGATCTGGAGTGTGGGTTTGACCGTTTGAGTGAGTCCGAAGTTCCGTACCGATGCGAGCTTGGCTTGGGTCAGATTGCCTACGCAATGAAGCTTTTTGGCCCACTAAGTGTGACACCAGGCTGGGCTGGACTAGGATGGGCTACCCGGCACATAAATATTAGATTGATTGGGGCATTAGTTTTTTTATTTTTTGAGACCACGCCGTATTGGGGCATCAGTTATGAACACACACAGCCTGAATGAAAAGACGAGACTAGCCCCGGTATAGAATAGATGGGCTTAGAAGCAGTATTAGAGCATCTCCAAGAGATGGTCTAAATCGCTTTGCAAAGCTAAATTTAGCTATTTCCAGAACAAAAAGCTCTCCAACAGGCTATGCATGTGACTCTCCAAAATAGATAGCGTCATTTCTGGACTTCCACTATCCAAATATAGATTGCCTATGCCGCTCGCCAATCCTCCTCCGCACGCAAGGCGCCTCGTTCGAGCGCGATGCCACATGCGTTATAGTAGCCTCTACCACTAGACCTTGCACCACGTGTCAAGTTTAATATAGAGTGTCTCAATTTGGATAGCCTGTTAGAATAGTCTATATTTTTAAAGAGAGATTCATTTTACAAAATAACACAATCACTAAATTTAGCTATTATTTTTGGCTAATCTGTTGGAGATGCTCTTAGCGAGGACCAGGCACAACTCAAATCTACTTGTCAACATTTTACTGGCTGGGCCGGATTCGAGTCGGGTCAAAAAGATCTTGGCCATGGCCGCCCATTGGGCAACTCAGGCCTCATTTTTTTCGGTTAGGTTCGGGTCGTATCCAAGCCTGGGCGGAAAATGGTCCGCGTATTTTAGTGTAAAATGGCTAAAAATTTCATGTTAGGCTCGGGTCAAGAAAAAAATTACTAGGAAGCAGGATCCATGCCCAGGCCCTGTCTAATAACATGGGCGGGCTGAAACTTGTCAGACTTGGACCGAGTCGGATCGGGCTTAATTTGCTCAAGTCTGTTCACGCCCCCACTCCATATTGTCAATTGTCATACACTTTTTGCCAACTCAGGTCCTTGTAGTGCAAGCTGCCCACAGGAGTCTTCAAAGGTGCTATGTTTTCTCAGTGGTACATGGAGTCTTCGTCGATAGCGAGACGCCTGTAGTGACATTGTAAATCTCGAGATTTGTCGGCTCGCTCCTCTAAAAGTGTTCATAGGGTGTTAAAAAAAAAGTGTTCATAGGGGTAGAATTTATATACATGTGCTTACAGGTTTTAGTGTGCGCGCAGTTGTGGACATCGACGTTGTACTATGAATTCTCAATAAAATGTCATACACTCTTCATACCTTGTCTGTGGCCGTTCCAGCCTTCCTATAAAATATAAGTTTATAGGAAAAGAGTTCGGTTGCAATGTTGCAACCCTACGAGCTCTGGAGCAATACAGAACATAGTACAACTGTAGAAGCAAAGATCAATTGAATATCCCAGTTATAGACTAGTGTGTATCCGGCAGCTCAAATCAATTACTCCCTTCGTTCTAAATTATAAGTCATTCTAAGAATCTTGTAGAGTCAAACTTTTTCAATTTTAACTAAATTTATATGATAAAATAACAATATTTATGACATCAATTAAGTACCATTAGATTCTTCTCTACTTATATTTTCATCGTACATCTATATAATGTCATAAATTATTATAGTTTTTTTTATAATTTTGGTCAAACTTAAAAAAATTTGACTCTTCAAAATTTTAAGAATAACTTATAATTTGGAACGGAGAGACTATTTTGGTACTACTAGGTTTAATTGGAAGGTTTAATTCATATGTGCCACCACCACACATTGACACACAATCAGAAAAGAAATTTGGCGCGCACAGCATATACCTACGGGGGAATGGAGCCGTAGCGCCCGGACGTCCGGCGCAGCGCGTGCGTCCGGACGCCGGGGCTGCAGGCGTATGCGCTCCCACCTCCCTGCCCTGCTCTGCCCTGAAAAAAAAACTATCACACAACCGCGTATGGTACATTTGCATGCATGCGTGTTATCAAGGAAAAAAAATCCATATCTCATAAACTGAATGTTATAATTAAAATCCGATTGTATCATTGTCTTTCTTGTGATAAGCTCTTCAAAACATGACCTCATATGGATATATTTCGACAACTTTTTTTAAAAAATATTTTTGTTATCTGAACGCAATTTTGAAACAACCCAAAACATGTGTTGAAATAAATCGGAGAATGTGTTCGAACAACGCAGAATAGCTATTACAACACTCCAAAAACCAGTTGTTGAAACACCCCGATATGTTTGTTCAAACAACTTTGAGACATATGTTCAACACCCCAGAAATACCTATTGCAACAATCAAAAAATCATATGTTGAAAACATCTCTGAAACCATCTTTAAACAACCCAGAAATATACGTTGAAACAACCAAAAACTTATGTTGAAACAATCCAGGAAACATCATTTATGGAGAATCCATAAACATATGTTGAACAACCCAGAAACATATGTTGAAACAAACTGTGAACATATGTTGAAACAAACTGTAAATATATGTTGAAACAAATCGTTAACATATGTTGCAAAAAAATCACAAACCTATGTTGAAACAACCCAGAAATATACCTATTGCGAAAAATCCACAACCCTAGGTTAAATAAACCAGAAAAATATATGTCAAATCAACCTAGAAATATATATTTGCACATAAAAAATATTAGCAGATTTAGACTCCAGTAACAGTGCTCATGTACTGTACTCTTAGATCATCAAGAGCAGTTTAGAAAAAAAAGTTAAACGAAAATAAGTTCTAAAAAAAAAAGAAACAAGGTCTCGAGCAAAAATAGGACGGCCCTAGTCACATGGCATGGCAGCTCACTGCAAAAATAGACCGGCCCTAGGCACATAGCTTGATAGCTGATCCAGCCGCGAACAAGTGGCCACGCTGATGCACTGTCCCACACGCGCTGCAAACGCTGGCCTAGTTCAGGGGGGTGGGCAGACTCTAAACAAACACGACACTGAAGTCGCTGTCAGAGTCTCTTGCAGGAGATATAGGCCTTGTTTAGTTGTGAAAAGTTAGAAAATTTTTTTTTTAAAAAGGAGACACAAGCTGTCACCAACATCTCTCTCTCGCTTTCCCCTTGCTACAGTAGCTACAGGGCGATTTCGAGGGCGAGCTCCTTTTCCCTCCGTCGATCCGCCGGCCCCCTCTCCCCCGTCGTGCTTGCCGGCGATGGGGATGAGAGGGGTGCCCGGCTCCTTGGCGGGAGGGCCAGCTTTGCTCTAGGTTGTAGGCCTATGAGCCATTTTGCCCCGGCGACGGCTTCGCCGGCTAGGTTTAGGTTTTGCCGGAGGGAAGTTCCTCCTCTGCGGCTGGTTTGCTGGGGGGGATCTGTCCTTCTGCGGCTGCGTCTTCCTGGTGGCGCCGGCGAGGCGGTGGCGGCGGCGTCGCGGAGGAATAAATTCCCCTGGTCTCTTCCTCGCTCCTTTGATGTCTGCTCCTGGCGTCAACGGCGAGGCCAGGGAAGAGGGGATGCGCAGCATCCCCTGTCTTGGAGTCCATGGCCGGCGGCGCTTCGTCTTGCTCAGGTGATGTGCTTGCTGGTCCTTTTGCTCAAGGATATGGTTCAGCTGTTGGATGATGTGCACGGTGGCCGGCTGGGTCTGCATCGACTGCCCCTCGGCGAAGCTTTTCGTCGACGGCGATGGCGGATCCTGGAGCTGGATGGGGTGGGGCGTGACCCCGGTCGATGCGCCACAACTGTCTTCATCCCATCTTCTGAGTTGGGTGTCTTCTTCTCCGACTCCTACAAAAGCCAGAGGGCGATGGGCCTTCTCCAGCTCATGGTGGCTCCGGGCGTCTTCTTCGTTGGCGGTCACCGGCGACGACGACGGCGACTCCGGGCTTCGTCGGATTGCTTTGGATCTGGGGACCGGAATGTAATTTTTACTTTTCTCAGGGTCCTTTGCATAGTTCGGCTGGCATTGCTTCTGTATCCTTACAGTATGTCTCTGTATTCGTACTCGTCCTTGTACGTCCTTATCTAGAAATACAGATACATACTTTCAAAAAAAGTTAGAATTTTTTTAACTGTAGTATTTTCGTTTGTATTTAATAATTAATGTTCAATTATAGACTAACTAGGTTCAAAAGATTCGTTTCACGATTTATAGACAAACTGTGTAATTAGAATTTTTTTTACCTACATTTAATGCTCCATGCAAGCGTGGAAAAGTTGATATGATGGAAAAAGTGAAAAAAATTCTAACTTTAGCCTTGCATCTAAACAAGGCCCTGCTTCTGTAAAGCTGAACAAAAGTAGAATGCATAGGCTGGTCCTCCACCTATTTTCAAGGCCTGCATGCAGGCGGTCACCGTCACCCCATGGAATCATCCCACCTGGAGCATTCCTCATCCACTCGTTACCCACCTCATGGCTCATTTCATAGGGTGAATGTCGCAGTGCATGTACTCGTTTCATAGGGTATTAGGGTGTCAGTTTCCACCTTGGTCTTCGTTGCATGCTGTCTAACGACAGATTGCGTTATCCTGCCCTCGGAAGGACGGGAGCTTTATCAAACCTTGTCACGTCTCCGTAGTGGACTCGGGGGAGCTTCAGGGAATCTTCCTCCCCTCCCGTTTCAGACGCAGATGTTGGTACGCCACGCCTGTTGCCGGATGCCGACCCAGCCGAGCCCAACGGCGCGCGCGTTCTCATGCGCGCGGGCGCCACCTATAAAAACCCCTCGGCCACCGCACGGCTGTCACCACACCACACTCCTCTCTTTCCATCTCCGGTTCTCTAGTATCCAGGCCTTCTCTGGTTCTCCCTCCCTGAGCTCCCTCCACGCCTCGAGAGTCGAGATCCTTTCCCAACCGAGCACCATGAGGAGCCCTTTCGCCGCCCTGTGTCTGGCCTTCGCCGCCGTCGACCTCTTCACCTTGCTGGACCCACAGTGCGGCGCGGGCACCACGACATGCGCTGAAGCCCCACTGCTCGGCAGCGCGGCCGAGGTTTTGCCGCCGTTGGCTGCGCTGGTGGTCCTCTTCGTCGCCGTCGTGCTCATCTACCACCACCTGAGTCGTTGCCACGCCGCCACCGGCGCGGCGGGGAACGGGCGGCGCTCGATCACGGGGCTTTTCATGTTCCTGCTGTGCGTCTCCGCTGGCATGATCGAGTTCGTCGTCTTCGGGCAGGCCGCCGGTGGTGGCGGTGGTGCGTGGCACGGCGCGGAGGCTTGCGCGCTCGGCCTGGCTGCGCTCCGCGCGCTGCCTGCCGCGGCGACGGCCACGTTTTTCCTCGGGATGGCGCTCATCATCATCGCGCACGTCCGCGCCGGCGGCGAGGGTGGTGGTGCCATCGCTGAAGACGGACCGATCCAGGGGCTGCTGCGCGTCCTCACCAAGGTTGCGGCGGGAACGGCGGCGGCGCTCGTCGGTCTCATGGCCATGGCCGTCATCCTCTACGGCGCCAGCAAGTAAGTTCACCCAAACTCTACCAGCCGCCGACCGACCTCACCTTTCCCGGGTGCCCCACCGGCCCGCCATGCGCCCGCGCATCCGCCCACCACCCCCGCAGCCCCGCCTCCCTTTCCCCTTGCCGCCTCGGTGGCCCGTGCGCCCGTGCCTCCTCCCGGCGTCCCGAGACCACGGTTCCCCGATCGCCCTTAAACCCAAAACCCCTCCTGCCGGCAGTCGGCACTCCCGCTTTTCGTCAGGTCGCGCACCGAGCAGCCCGCGGCCGCTTACAGCCGTGGGAAACGAATTGAATTCCCCCATCTGGCTGGCCCCCCACCGCCGCCCCCCCCCGACCTTCGCCCGCGATTGTGCTGCGCGAGTTGGAGGTATTAGTAGCTCGCTCGTCCGAATAATGCGCGTAGGATAGGAGATAATATGCTTCGCGGAGAGACGTACTGGCAATATCCGGTAACGATCCCGGTGACTAGATCGATCGGAGCTGTTTGTGGTGCCGTCATGCCGCCTACAAGTAATATGCAGCTTCTCTCCTACAAGACGTACACTCTTACAGCTAGCTGCTCTCCTCGTCCATGGGCGATCAACTTCCGAAATTCCGATCGATTCAGTGAACAATTCAGACTTCTTCAACAGCAGCAGATACGCTGCGCTTGTATGTCTTTGGCTGTCACGGGGTGTTCCTTTGGTGGTGGTGGTAGTGGTGTGCGGTGGTGCCTGCTAGGAGGAATCAATTATTCATTGGAGCGCGCCGCAGGGCGCCACAGCATTGCTGCCCGCTTGCCACGATTTGCTTTGCTTTGGTGTGCCTCATCCCCTAGAATCTGCAAGACACATTTATACAATCATCCTTTAATTGACCATTTCCCTTTTGCGATGTTCAAGATTGGTTATTACAGATTCCTCAAAAAAAAAAAAAAAGATTGGTTATTATTATTACATATATACAGAGATGATAAACATATAATGTGGGCAATCTTGTGTGTCTTGCAGATTCTAAATCTTGGAAGTAGGTGCTGGCCGGTTATATTACTATTTACAATCATCTCTTACAATCAAGGGTTCAAGGTTCATCGTGGGGATACATATCCTGATATTAACACCGGCCTTCAACAACAGCCCCATATATAACAAATTTGTGTAATTCAGAATAACATTATGTAGTACTCCTAGATATGGTTGTTGTGGTTGTTTCTTGAGCGAGTGCAGCCCGCTGCGGTATTTCGAGCTTTTGTGTGTCTATTATTGTCGAAACCTTTGCATTTGTGTTACCACTTCGCAATTCGTACTATCAGAAATGGAAATGGGGTTGACTACTATGATACAGTCTTCTGTGTTGGTGAATGTACCTGATGATTGCTAAGTTTACCAATTTGATTTGAGATTCTTGTGTTGCTGCACTGGCATATGCAAATATGCAATAAATGCATGTGTTGGATTTTGCCTCTCTCCATTTACAGGTTGTGACCGAGACTTGCATGGCAGCTGAGCCTGGGTGGGTATCCTGAGGTAGGAGTTGATGCAGGTTATGCTTCTTTGAAATTGCAGATTACATTTTTTTTTTTTGATGAAAACAGGAGGGGGTTCCCTACTGTGTTTTTATTGAACAGAAGCAAATCCACAAACTAGTCTCAGGATACAAAAAAGGTAAGAAAGAAAATAAGGAAAATTACACATAAGCTTGTATCCATTGAGAAAGTAAAGGTGCTAATCTATTTTTTGCTCTAAGAATAACTTGAGCAAATTCTTTTCTGAAGATTGCTTTGCATCTTTGCACAGATGGTTGCACATGCCTGAAGATAGCTTCATTTCTGACCTCCCAAATTGACCAGCTCATAGTGATGATTATTTCCATTGAGAAGGGTTCATTAATCTGACCTCTGAATGATTCTAAAGTTCTGAAAGGGTCATCAGGGTCTTGAATATTCAGTCCTAAAGTGGCCCAGCAAGCTTCAGCGAAAGAACAGCCCAGGAACAGGTGCAAAAGAGTTTCATCAGGGGCTGTAGTACACAGAGCACAAGAGTAGGTATCCAAATGCATGGATCTTCTTCTTAGAATATCTCTTGTACTCAGTCTATCATTTAGAAGTAACCAAAAAAAGAACTTTCTCTTGTTCTGACAACATGATTTCCATAGCCATTGAAAAACAGGATGCACTTGTCTGTTTCCCATAAGCTGAGTGTATGCCTTCTTGGAAGAGAACATAGATGAATTCAGTTGGCTTAGCATTTTGGGGACTTGTTGGGGTAATTATATATCAGTTTCTACTTTGGTGGTTCCTATTAGTACCTTCTGTCTGTAAAACTTCTCCTGGCTTCTGTTTAAGCTATGGGGGTTACGACATAAGCACTTTGCTCTGAAAGGATATGAACGAGTGTTAATAATTTCTCTGAATTGCTTCTATTGTGTGTGCAGATAGCACAATCTAGGCCTAAGCATATTATGCCAGCTACCTTTTAAGCATATATCTTCACCGCCCAGGGATAATATATGATGCTGTAAGTTTTGCCTCTAAACCTCTGTCAAATAGTAAGACTCTGATTATTCATATTGTCAGCTGCCATATTGTTAATTTTGAACTTGTGTCTATGAAGGTTATGCTTCTCTAAAATAGCTGTTTACATCTATTTGTTGTTTCAGTTGGTCAGCATTTGGGGACTTGTTGGGGGTAACTATCTAGTTATAGCTAGTTTGGTGGTTCCTATTAGTACCTTCTCTGCTTTTTTTTTTTTTTTTTTTTTTTTTTTTTTTTTTTTTGGAACGGTCAGCAGGGGAGGCCCCTACCTATATTTTTGTATTAATAATAGGGTGAACAAAGTACAAAAGGAGATTACAAGGCCCTCAGGACCGTTTAAGCTATGGGGGTTACTATTACTACACATGCACTTTGCTCTAAAAGGATGAACAAGTGTTAACAATTTCTCTGAATTTCTTCTATTGTGTTTACAGGAAGCATTCCAGGCCTAAGCCTGTGCCAGATACATCTTAATTAAGCATATCATCACCGCCCAGAGATGATATATTATGCTCTAAGTTTTGCCTCTAAACCTATCAAACAGTAAGACTCTGATTCATCACTTAAGGTGTCTTTTCATTTGTTAATGTTGAGTTGACTTGAGATGTGGCGATATATGCCCTAGTTGCATCTAGTGCCATGCTTGCTATAAAACTGCTTGCTTATTCTATTTACAATCTGGTTGTGGACTTGTGGGAAACTCTTGTCGGTCATGCTAGTTTGTGAGATTAGTGATAGCCGTCGGATTGCATATTTCTTTAGGATCAACTCTTTGTTTTGCTCGTAATGGTAAATTTTCTTAGATTCCTTGAGTTTTCTTTTCCTTTTGTGTACTTATAGTGATACAGAGATGGTGTTCCTTCAAAAAAAACAGAGATGGTGTTTTTACTATTGTCATGTCCAGGACTCCAGCCTCCATGTATGTAGTGGCCAACACATAAGCATATTCGTTCTCAGCTCCACCTTCATTGTTTCATAGTGTGGAAACAAGACATGATTATGTAGGTTTCCTCCAAACCTTTTTTGATCCTTGGTTTCCTCTAAACCTGACTACAATAAGACACTAATAAGATCATGATAATTGACTACATATACTTGGTTTGAGAGCTTTAAGAAGTTAGCTGCATCCGGTGGTGAACCGAAGTTCAAGTCTTACACTTTGGTAACCGAAGGTTACCAAAACCTAAACTACTACAGGCTCACGTGAATGTGATTACACAAGAAACAATTTTGTGCCATCTTCCTCTTCCAGCTTGGTACCTAACCTTATCTAATCAAAACTGAAAATATGATTGTGGCAACATACGTCTTGTTAATTATGATTTTTTTTTCGAGGAAAATCTTTGGCACCAAGACATCCTGCGTACCTAACCTATGAAAATATGATTGTGGCAACATTCTGTTTATCGAGGAAATGCCCATGGCATTATAATTTGTTTATCTTATAATAAGAAATGTATTTTGTAAGATTGGTAGTATGAGCCTCTACTGATTATTCTGTTGACATCTTATCCGTCCACACCATGAAATTGTTGGCCGTCCCCAAGCACATTGAACATTTGGACTGCTTACGTTGCTAATATTTGATCCTCATGTTGCAAAGGTTGATGCAGATTGATAAGCATCTATGCATATGGTAGATCTCAAGTTTGCCATGAACGGTATAGTTTGGCAACAAAACCTTGAAAGTGCCTGACGCACTTGGATTCTCCTTTTCCTACATTAACCGCAGACTTTCTGTGAGATTCTGAAAGTGACCTTGTCTTGCAAAAGTTGAGGCAGATTGATAAACATCTTGTTTTCATCATAGATTGTATATCCGTGGTGGTCATCGAACATGACCCTGTGGACAGTGATGTCTGACAGTGATGGCTGACCACCAGTGGAAGTTTAGCACAGCTGGTTTAGAACACGAGCCATCACTGTCACTCTGGTAGCGCACTGAGTCGTCGTTCACGGCGCGCCGCGCGACCAAGGCAACGCGGCTTCGCTTCCAACCCCAAACTGTCAAGAGGTCTCGTTTCCATCGAAGCGACAAGCGAGTTGCATCTTGTGCGTGCGAAAGTAGGCACTCTAATATTTTTGTGCTCCTCCTTTTTGTTAGTTGTGTTTTCCACACTGATATCTTGGGATTTTCTTGTTTTTCTCTGGTATTGTGCGGGACATTCAAATTGTCAACAGCAGTCATGTTCAAAAAAAAAAAAAAAATTGTCAACAGCAGTAGCAGTTCCTTTAACAAATCACTGACGCGGCAGCTGCAGGCACATTCTAGCTGTTGGCCTGTTGCGTAGCTGCACATGGCATCCTATCAATGCAAAGCGTGGTCCGATCGACGCGGCAAGCGTCCCTGTCTCCGTTGGGGACTTGGGTGTTTGTCGTTTTGGCCGCTTGTTCAGGCAAATCGCTCAGACGAGGGCGTTAATTAGCCTGTCTGCCTGAGTCAGGTGCCGCGTGGAGCGGCCGAGCCGAGTGGGACACACACGAGGTACCCACGATTAAGGCCATGGTTCGTGACCAGAATCGCGGTCTGCCACGGCCAAGTGCCTGCTGCTGCCTTTGCTGTTCTCCCAATCTGTTGTTGCACACCGTCGGGGCCGCTGCAGGTGCCCGCAGGCACGCGAATGGCAATCGATCAGTTTCATGCGGTCTGATTTTTCAAGGCACCAGAATATACTGGGATGTTTGCATCGGCTCCGTCACGCTTACACGCCGTTTGAATTGGAGTTAAGAATTTCAGTCAAGGACGCCCCTTATTCGCTGCATTGGCTAGACACTAGACAGACAGAGTCAGTTAGTCAGTGAGTACTTCGGATGGTGCCGAAGCACCTCGACCAGGTGCATTGTACAGGCCGGCTACTGGATCCGCAGAAACCACAGCGACCAGCCGAGCAGGACCACTCCAGCGCCAACATCACGCAACCTGAAAACGAAGTCACGCCCACACGAACTGGCGGCGAGAAGCCGTGCGCCGGCCGTAGTAAGCGCCGTCGCGTGCTACACGCCTACACTCAGTTCATGTTGTGCCAATACAGAATACAATTATTCGTTTCAAAAAAATACAGAATACAATACATATATACATATAGCCCTGACAGAGTCTAGGCCAAAACCCAAAAGGCTCTCATCCAGGCGCTGCTCACTGCTGTACCGTGCCACCGATACGGTCCTTCGCAATAAAATCGCTTCAGTTCAAGTGTCCAGTGCGCGGGTTGCCTCCGGTTGCCATGCATGTGCGACATGCCCAAGCTATATTGCCATGCCAGCGTCGCTCGTTGTACTATCAAAACGGGGAGATATCCGGGTTATTGTTCGTGTATTTGGTTTTTATTCTACAATCTACACATTGTATTTCGTCATCATGGCTCTGCTCCGTGTATGTTTTTGTCAAACTTCCTCTAAATGAAATAGGGTGAATGGTTCGATCGTGAAAAAAAAAATTCTATACAGTGGACTACTTGGAGTAATCTCACCTTTTTATATATGTGGATGGAGGTCTATTTAACTTTTTTTTTTGTCACATGGAGGTCAAGTAATCGGAATTGTAAAACATGGAGGTTTATCGCTAGAGGCTCATGGCAATCTTGGCGCGCACCCCTATGTATCTAAAGCCATTTTGTACTAGTTGGGCTATCATGTTAGGCTAGGCTCATGTCTGCCTATTCTTTTCTTTTTTTTAGACTAAACAATACAATGCACATTTTTTTTTTTTGAAGGCAGATACGAACAGATTTTGATCGTCGAAGTTGCATCATTCATGCCGTTAAAAGAGCCAGCATGTGGCGGCTGGTGGACAGGCACACCCTGTACAAAGTTGATTAACCGTGACGCTCAAAAAAAAAAAAGTTGATTAGCCGTATGCACTTGGTGCTGCGGGGGACGCCTGTCGACGGAGACCACCCTGATGGGTGACTAAAGTTCAGATTCCAAGTAAGGCCTGAATTTCCAGTTTTCCACAGCTTTTTCTTTAATCACCACTTAGCGACAACAGTACAAACAGTGCTTTTTGACCATGATAGTCGAAGTGCTAAATCTATCCTCCCTAATAATAAAACGGTAAAATTTGAGCCACTTTTTTTCAGTACGCAAAATTTTAGTCAACCTCCTTTTCGTCTAGCCCTCTTTCCCCTCTTGTCCGTATTCTTTTTTTGACCGGAGTCCTCACGTTTCCTATCCCAATCCCAAATAGGATAGGAATCCAATCCAAATAAGCCCTATGAATTTCGAGATGGACTCAACATGTGGAATTAAACAGGAAGACGATGACAAAAAGAATTCAAAATAAAGAAGACAAGATGCAAAAGCTCTCTAAAAGGCTACGTCAAAAAAAAAAAAAAACTCAAGTTCAGGAGACCACGTCCGTACTCCGAAAGCGTACTCTGATTAGAATTAGAATAGATTGTCACACGAAGCCACAAGACACGAACTGGTACCCAGCAACGAAACAAACCAAATCGATTCAAGATCGAGTCATACCAAATTGATAAAAATAATATATGAAACAAAGGCCACGAACCACAAAATCAACTCCTTCTCCGACCATACACGACTACACAGTACAACGCAGACGCTGACAACACATACGCACATTCAATCCTATGAATACACGAACGCAAACCCTACCCCTATGAGCACCTTTGAAGGACCAAGCCGGTAGATCTTGAAGTTCACGAAGTCACCACAGGCGCCTCGCTGTCGACAGGTACCCTGAAAAATCCCAGAAAAAGGTGCGAGCACCATAATTTAAAACCTGATGGATAGCGTCCCACTGGACAGTCCTACCATTGGACCACATGCCCATTTAGAATGAAGCCAAGACAGACCATGTTTTCACCTTTTTCCCCATCCCATTCCTTTTCTCAATTCCACTTTTTTGCAAACAAATTTGTTCATTCCATTATGTCCACGAAGGCGACTTGTCACTTTTGGACAACGTTTCTCTTTTAGTAGTCTTGTAACTGTTTTTTTCATTAGATTACTACATGTTTTTTTTTACAACAGATTACTACATGTTTTTAATTTGGAAAAGTTTAAGTTTATCAACAATGTTTGGCTGCTATATTTGTACAGTAGCACGTGTCGTCTGATGAACAAGATATTTATATTTGGACAAATGTTAGACTTTGGACGTCTTGGATCTCCCACATTCTCCATGAACACGTGAGAATTTATCCAATCATCAAGACTGAGTAGGTGTAGCCACTAGCAAGTTTCAAGCGGCAATTGACCAAGACCAAGCCTAAACTGTACTCACAGTAATTTCTACCCTCCTTAAAAGACTAGCTACATGCACAATTGTTACTCTCCTCTCCTAATGTAAATTACGCTCTTAATCAGACTTTGCAAAGCACTTTACGTGCAACAGGTCCAAAACTGGTTGCTGTTTTTTTAGACCCTAGCCATCAAAGTATGCATGGATTCGCGAAAGGTTCGAAATATCAAAAAAAGTCTTAATACATTTTTTAGCAACAAAAAAGTCTTATAATACGGAATTGTTGTGTGTGCCCCAAGTAACTCTTTTCGGGCCCAAGACGCACAACAAAAAGGCCACAGGTGCGGTAACCCCTGGAGGCCCGGTACGAGCGCTAGCGGTTGGACGCAAAATGAACCAATTTTACCGATGGGCCAAAGAGAACACCCAACACCAGCAGGCCAGGCATCAAAGCCCAATAGTTTTGCTCAAAAAAAGAATCAAAGCCCAATAGTTGCGTCATCCATTTCTGTCCGTCCATCTTCTCAAACGAACGGCTCAGATCCACACAAACTTCGAAACCCTACCCTCAGCTCGACCGCCTACTATAAGTACCACCCCTCTCTCTCCTCGCCCAAACCCTTGCCCTACTCCTCGCGCAGCCGCCGCCACCACAGCTCCAGCGCCCCGCCGCCGCCGCCGCCGCCGGAGAAGAGGAGGGAGCCAGCTCCAGCCACCATGGGTCGCGTCCGCACCAAGACCGTGAAGAAGACCTCCAGGCAGGTGATCGAGAAGTACTACTCCCGGATGACGCTCGACTTCCACACCAACAAGAAGGTGCTGGAGGAGGTCTCCATCCTCCCCTCCAAGCGCCTCCGCAACAAGGTGGCCGGCTTCACCACCCACCTGATGCGCCGCATCCAGCGCGGCCCCGTCCGCGGCATCTCGCTCAAGCTGCAGGAGGAGGAGCGCGAGCGCCGCATGGACTTCGTCCCGGAGAAGTCGGCGCTCGAGGTCGAGGAGATCCGCGTCGACAAGGAGACCATGGAGATGCTCGCGGCCCTCGGCATGGCCGACCTCCCCGGCGTCGAGCGCCAGCAGGAGGTCTCCAACGCCCCCGCCTACGGCCGCCCGCAGTACGGTGGCCCCCGCCGCGACCGCGCCTAGGCTTCCCCGCCGATCGCCGTGGTTGCCTCTTGTTCGCACCGTTACTCATAGTTATTATGCTACCATGTCAAACTTGTTTTAGATCTGTGGTTTCTGCTGTGGCGATTAAGTTTTGAACCTGTCTGTTATGCTCTAAATTCTTAAGTTTTTGGGTCTGCGTGTGATGGACATGAGATTTATATTCTCGCGCCAATGAAATCTCAAGAAATTTTATAAGTTATTATGAGATGTTCTTACTTTTTGTTTTGTTTGACTGCTTGTTATCTTGAATGTTTACATGTGACATAGGGAATTGTCAAATCTAAATTGCATGCTTGTATATTTATGTTTAATTTGGTGCTGCTGCCTAGTTCTGTTGTGCTCTTTGCAGATTAATTTTCATTCCTTCGCTATACAATTCATTGCTGGCTAGGTGTTTGGCTGTTATATAGGGCTAGTTTGGTCTGTGGTCAGATCAAATCCTATCGTTGGAACTAGATTTCACAACACGTCTTCAATTCAATTAGTGCATTGTTCAGTGTACTAAATCGGGCATGTTATTTAGCCCTGTCAAACATAACTCTATTTGGAATAGGATTTGCTACCTGCCTGTATTGCAATAAGCTCAGATTAAATTTTGTTTTAATGATAGCGTTTCACTTTCATATCCGCAATGCACTTGTCCTCCATGTTGTGAGCACTGTGCTCTTTTCATGTCTTTGTTCCTAGGACACTTGGTCTCTCTGTAGTTTATATAGAATCACAGTTTTGTGATACTGTGTTTTCTGGAAGCTATGTCACCCAAACAGGCCAAGCTTGTTTGATGCTAGTCGATTTATTTTGTATTTATGAAAGTATTTTAAAATGAATATAAACTTGTTGGTAAACGAAACTTAATATGATATAGATATAGATGTGATAAGGACCTCTTCTTTGTGGAATTTTTGTTCAGTTTAATTATACATTCTTTTTTTTCTTCTACTGCCTATTGAATTATTTGTTTCTGAAAGCAAGGCAAAAGCCTATTGAATTATGTGTGCTTGTTTCTGGCCCTTTTTGTAGGATACATGTTTGTAAGTTAGTGGAAAGTTTCTTTGTGTTTTGATTTGTCAATTTGTTAATGTAACAATACAGGCTGGGGCTATATTAATGTTTTTGTAGAATGTTTGCTTGTGTTTGTTGAATATTGTTGAGCTTGTTTTTGTTGCTTTTTACCCACAGATGTTATTTTGCACCAGGTTTCTTTGAACACCGAAACTTTAGTGTATGGTTTGGGACCTGGTGAATCTTAGACCTCTTGGAATTACACAATATTAGTTTCACATCAAATTGCCTGCTGTCTTTATTTTTGTTGGTTTGGTCATTGGTCATTGAATATGGCTGATAGAGCCTGCCTGTTTTGGACCGCAGGAAGCCAACTCCAATTCCTACCCCATTACGTAATGATCATCCATTTTATGGCAAAAAGCCGTGATAGTTCATTTTGGTCCAGCAATCAAATGTCTCCATTGACACTTTTTTATTAGAATATGACCTGTTTTGTCTACTTTTCCTATGGTTTGCCTTCATTACAGGCAGTGCTGTGATTATTAATTTTATGGCACAAAGCCACGATAGTTCATTTTTTAGATGGTTTCCTCTGCTGTGATTAAGCATTAAACTTACCTGCAGTGCTAAAATTGAAGGGTCTCTGTGATCGACGTGTATATATTTTTCCAATGAATTCTCTCGTGCTTTCATTACTTGATATGAGATGTTGCCATGTATGAATTCTTTCGTGCTTTGATAACTTGTATGAGATGTCTCGCGTACTAATATTCGTGTGTATTATTAGCCGTATATGCTGATTTAAAGCCCGTGTTAGGATATGTTTGGCTAAATTGCATGCCTTTTTTCCTTCGTGTAAAAGCTGTTCTCAACTGTTGAAATGTTGTGTAACGGTCTCATTGTTCTGCACAATGGCTGGCCATAGTGACAGCGGCGCCGTTAGAAACTCTAGCATTCTTCTCGTCCTGCGATGCAAATCCGAATACCTGCAATGCAATTCCGAATACAGCTCGACACATACGTTTATACACGATTGAACTTTGTTTTAACACTTCTCTTCCTAGCTTTCAATTTTTTTTTTTTTTTTGTTAATTTTTGGCCTCGTGGCAATATATAAAGGGAAGAGCATAAATTGTACAGAAGTTACGATCAAAATTTAATCATCAACATGGATCAGACTGTTTTTGAATCGATGGAGACGGCCTATATTGTGTAATTCTGAGAGGTCCTTCCATTCTTTGGGAATAAGATCCTCCTAATTTTGGTGTAATTAGCCGATGATATATATCATTTGAAATTGGTGACGAAGTTGCCGTGCACCTTTCTTTCAAAAAGAGCCGAGGACTTATTATCTACTGCAATCCTGCGCTAGTTCCAAACAGGACTACAAGGCCACACACAAGCCCACAAGACGACCTCCACTAGCCTTGCTGGCCTTAAGTTTTGGTCTCCGCCTCAGAGGAGACGACGACTCCATGTTCCAGGTCAACTCCGGCTCTCCGCCTCTCGCCGCGGCGTTCGCCGTCGGAGCTAGCACCTTGGCAGGCCGGCAGGTTTGCACAGTGCCCTTCCTCTGTCCTCTCCCGCTCTCCGTCTCAGGTTTCATTCCTCGCTTGAGTCTGCTGCATCTTCTGCTAATTTTGCTCGTTCGGCGTATTTTGGACTCGTTTTGGACTCGATTGGTGCTTGCTCTTCACATTCACAGTGCATAGCAGTCCGATTCTTTATGTAGAAAAAAGGATTGGAATACATCACTTACAGATCTGACCATCTGCTTATAAGAAAATTAAAGGTGATCACTGATCAGGTGATGTACGCATTTAGAACGACGAATTTCTTTTTGAGGAAACTGACTGACGAATTTCTTGGTGTCGGGCAATGGGCTTGGCGAGAAAAAAAAGAGAGAGAGCTAGTGTTGGCTCCCTTATTGCTATTTGCTAATATACCTTGTGACGTGCACTGCTGTCTTACCAGGTAATTGTCTGATGTTACGTTGCAGACTTTTAACACTTTCGTAGGAGTAGGGGACGGTAGGAGTGCACAACATTGTCTGGCTCTCGCTAG
The DNA here is from genome assembly GCA_018135685.1 of Themeda triandra. NCBI lineage: Eukaryota > Viridiplantae > Streptophyta > Magnoliopsida > Poales > Poaceae > Themeda > Themeda triandra. The sequence continues at coordinate 794,274 of JAENPR010000147.1, read as the reverse complement.
CTTGTGTAGAAAAGCAGATACGTGCATCAGAACTTAATGAAACTGAAAAGATCAGGAAGCGCCGAAGTTTGGCTCAACTTCTTTTTATTCAGTTTTGAGAGCAAAGCTCGACTTGAGCAGAAGACCTCAATGATCCCAATCTCCAAATGTAGTTAGTGGACACTGGGTCTGTACCTTCTCTAGAGCAACCCCTTTCTAGACAAAACTCAGTATAGCAAGCCATTAATCTACCCAAGGATGCCGACATCTACGTCTCCTGAGATCAATCTCCTCCACCAAGCCAAAAACATTTTTAGACCAAAGCCATATACCCTGCTTATATTGAAAGCATCCAACCGATACATACTGGGGATAACCAATTATACGATCAAGGGCAAACAGAAAGTCAGAAACTAAAACATAGTAGCATCCATCTCAAAGATAAACAAAGAAAAGCCCAGCCAGCAGAGCGACACAACATCTAACAGGCCAATAACAAAAGTAAACGCGTCTTCATGAGACCTTTAGAAAGGAGAACTTCGTCGGCCTTCATCATCAATCCTCCAGAAGCAAAAACATCTTCGTCATTCCTAGATCACCAAGCTTTCAGCCCCTCCTGCAGCTTCGAGATTGTATCCTCCATCTTCAGCACCTCTATTGGCTTCAACATCTTCTTCCACTGTGATAGAAAGCCCATAATCTTATAAGCTATGGCTTTTGGTGATTTGATCAGGCTTTTATTAAAAACCCATTCATTCATAGTCTTCCACAGACCCCAAACCACAGCGGCTAAAGATGAAGAAAAGCAGTAAAATCACTGATATGACCAACTCCCCCTCCCAGCATATTTTCAAAGTGATAGAGGGAGGTCGGCCTAACTAACCACCTCATGATAACTATAACCCACCCAGATGGGTTGGGCAATACTGCAGTTAAAAAAAAAATACGATCTCTAGTTTCCATCTTCCCACAGTACTTGCACTTCTCTGACCCTTTTCATTTTCTGATCTGCCTTTGTTCCCCTGTCAAAACTCTATCATGCTAGAGCATCCATTGGAAGATTCTTATTTTCAAAGGCAACTTCACTTTTCAAAGCTCTATCCTTCTCAAATCAACATTACCACTGTCCTTCATTAACCTATGTACGGATCTGGTTGAAAACTTCCCTGAGGGTTCCAAACCACAACTTACTTTATCATCCTCTTCTGAAAAAACTAATTAGTCCAACTCCTCCTGCAGTTCGTTCCTTTCAGCAACCTCATCTATTCCTAATATCCTTCTCTGAGTCAATATTCCAATCAACACCTCTGAAATCATACACAGACCATTCTTGTTGTCTACTTGTTCTGAACAATTTGTGAAATCTGATCTTCAAAGGGCAATTACCTAGCCAAACATCATGCCAACACCTGATTTTTCTTTCCATTGCCCACTAACCACTTAGTCCCTCTCTCATGCACCACTCCTTAACTTACCTTATTCAAAGGCCTTATTCGGTTTCTTTCCATTACCACTCCTTAACTTAGTCCCTCTTCAAAGGCCTTATTCGGTTTGTTTCAGAACCAAGGGGAATGAGAGGGACTAAATCCCCTACAAGTTAAAATCCACCTCAATCCCCATGGTTTAGGGATGAAACGAACAAGGCCTAAAAAGATTCTCTAGTTTTGCTCCTTCCAAATGTTTCAGGTTCCATACATATGAAAGAAGGCCGCAATTGTTATTTGTTGGTTGGAGTCTGTTCCTTTGTAGCACTGATGGTCACCGTTCCTCTAGAGTGAGATCGCTAGCCGGCACGTGAGGGGTAGCCCACCCAAGGACTCATGAGATTTTGAACTTCCTTGGCAATCCGGCATTGGAGGCGAAGACGTGTCGTAGATTCTGGTTCATGATCACATATTGCAGGCCAATTCTGCTTGTCCAAATTGTCACCAGTTAGAATAGAATCTTTTCCTGAACAAACAAGGAGCCAGGCGAAGAATGTGCTTTCCTTCAGTTTGCACCTTCCAGATAGATTTTGCATTGGATTGCCGATTTAGCACTATATTTTCCATTTGTTGTCCATTTCCATTCAATTTGTTTCCTGGCTAGATAGCTGAACCTTCTGAACAAGGTCCTAAAGATGAAAAAATTCTGCCATTTGCTTTGCTGATTCCATTCTCCAAAGATTCCTTGTCCCGTTATGGTTGTCACATCATCCCTGATTGATCTCTTCTTTCTCCATGCAAGTGGATACAGGCTTGGAGCCAGATCCATGGGGGCTTTACTATTTAGCCAAGATCTGTGCCATGACTTTTCTGAAACCTTGATATTTCCCTAATTAATACATCCACGATTACCTTTTCATATGCGCGAAGAGAATGAAGATAATTAATCTGATCCATGCTTCTTTGTTTTGTTTGGCTCTGAATGGTTGAGTTTGTTTCAAGTCTGTTGCCGGACCTCTCTTTAGCCTAATGCCAATGTGCCATATACTGATATAGTACGTATGTTTCTTTAGAATCTGCTAAGGGTCATTATTAGCAACCATATGTGCTTTTTTTTTTTGCGTTAATGATAACTGGGACTTAAAAGAGCTAGTAAACCAACGGCAAACAATACAATCATTTGAAAAAGTGCGGATTAAGTATCTCAATACTTATTATTTAATAATGAGTGGAAAATGTGTTTTTTTTTAAGAAAGACAATTCAAATAGTAAGCTACTAATGAGGTTCCCAGTTTATTTTAAACCGCATAGGAATCGATGTTGCACCAAGCATATGAACCTCTCTAGATCACTCCTAGCTGCTAGTACGGTACGTAACAAGAGATAAGAGTAATAATATGATACTTCTGAAATGATGACATGTTGTGATATTATACTGTCAATGACTTAGAGAGCAAAATTGACGCGTGCTTGGACAGTGGGAACGCAACATTGCAACAAAATCTTGGCTTCTACTTGTGCCCATAGCTCAAATATTCTCCTTTTGACCAAGACCAAGTTCCGGACAAAATGTAGTATCCAAACTAGTACACCATGAACAGAAAACTGACGAGCTTATCCAACTAACAAACTTTTTCCATGCCGGTTAATTGCCTCTCCGAAGTTCACCATAAATTGACCAGTAGTGTCGGAAGCCCGGAGGCATTTTCCCCGTCCCACTCTCGTTCCCCTCGCTTACAGCCTTTCAGACCAGCACGATCGATTCACGAATCCGCAAGAAAAAGAAAGCACACACCCCCATGGCGCTCTCAGCTCGGAACAAGAACATCGCCTGCTTGGCCCTGCTCGTGTCGATCTTGGCTCTCCAAGTTCCATCCGTCATCGACAAGCGGGGTACTAGTGCAGCAGCTGTCACGGCCGCGTCGCCTCCCCTCTTTGACGACGGCGCTCTGAAGGCGGTGGTGGCCATGCTGGCGCTGGGCGGGATGGACACCCTCCTCATCGCTGCGGCGGTCATCTACAGCCGGAGTCGCCACACGCACCACGCCGCCGGCACCGCCGGCGCGGGCGAAGGTGGCAACTGGCGCGTCACGCGGCTCGCCTTCTTCGTCTTGTGCCTGCAGGTCGGCGTCCTCCAGCTCGTGCTGTTCGTCCAGGAGCCCGCAGCAGCAGCTGGTGCGCTCGTCATCAGTGCTGCGGCCCGTGCTTTGCCCTGCGTCGCCTCGGCCACCTTCTTCCTAGGCATCACCCTCATCTACGTGCACGTGGTGAGCAACGGCGGGGGAGCTGCTGGAGGAGCTGTCGCTGGCAACGGACTGGTCCCAGCGCCCGTCACGGCCACCGTCAGGCTCCTCGCCGATTTGACGCTTGGCGCTGCATTAGTCTGCCTGATGAGCACCACCCTTGCCTTCTTCTACAACAACAACATGTGAGTTGTTAATTTCGTTACATTCAAAAAGTTGTTCGTTATTAAATCATGAAAATACGGTCGTTCTCTTTCTGGGATTTGGGCTCCTTATCAAATCAAAGAGATTCAGAATCGGGGACCCACGGGGATCGTCCCCATCTCACCAGCTCGATGAGGGGGGGATACGTCGTAGTACGTACGTACGTACCCTTTGGTGGTGGTGGTGTGCGTGGCCGTGGGTCAGTCTAGAACCTAATTAACTAGGGGCCGGCCCGCCTCCCTTGCCGCCGGAGAGCACTGGCGGAGCTACGTGGAGGCGATGCAAGCACTTCATGCAACTGTGCGCATGATGTAGGTAGTTTGAGGTAGCTCATACTGTCATGCAGCCATGGAACCTGCTGTTAGAGGCGGCCGGAACTCGGAATCTAGGTGCGCCGCGCGAGCAGAGATGATTTTGCTCGGCATCGGCGTATTTTGGGCTCCATATAGGTACTTCCATTAACAGTAAGCACTCCAATTCTCTGTACCAAAAAGATTGGAATAGGTCACTCCTAGTCCTAGTCTATAGATCTGCCGCCCAAAAAAAAAAAAAAAAAAAAATCTATAGATCTGCCCATCTAACTGCTTTGAAGATCTCCAATCGTCGTTATGCGTTTTGAACATGGCGTTTATAAAAATGCATAAAACTCCAAAAACCCTCTCCATGGTTATGCATTTCGCTTTTTTTTCATAACTATGTATTTGGAGGGGAAACTTGGCATATATGCCAAAGGAGTCCGGCTATGCAAATACACATCGCGTGATTCTCTCCCCCCCCCGCGCGTGACTTTCTCCCCCTTCGCGCGGTTTCTTCCTCGCGCCGCCCCGGACCGGTTCGCGCCAAACCACGAAGCCGCGCACTTCTCCGGTACCAGGATCCCATGTTGGCTTCACGATATTCTGCGCTCGCCGCGAGCCGGCTGCAGGCGGGGCTGGACCTTGACGAACGGGAGACGGCGACCTACCTTGACGACGAACCGATGCGGCGACCGGCCTGGGTCCGCGGCGGCCACCGGGGCTGGGGCGAAATGGCAACCGGGGGGAGCGAGCGAACCACGACGACGAACCGATCGATGACGGTGATGGTGGCGACAACGAACGCGGGAGAGGGCGATGTTTTGGCGCGGGAAGTGCCGCGAAAAGGAAAATCCCGGAAAAAAAGAGGAGTGAGACTTGGCATTTTGCATAACGGTTGGAGATCACCCCAATTTAGCGCCATTTTATTTGGGGGTTTGCAAATTGACTAAAATGCATAGCTCCAAAATGCATAACGATTGTAGATGCTCTTATAAGGAAATTATAAAGGTGATCACTGTTCAGGTGATGTACATAGCCTGATTTAGGATGACGAATTTCTTGGAGTTGGGCAGCAGGCTTGGTGAGAAAACAAAAGGAGAGGGATTGTTGGCTTATTGCTACCATAAGCATAGTACTATATACCTTGTGCCACGTGTACTGCTTTTTTTACATGTGAGGGCCTGGGCGTTGAAAATCTGGTACGGACCATCCACATGGAAGCACTGTACGGATGTGTAGATGACACATGGGTCCCATGGAGGATTTGATTACTATAATTAGGCTTAAGCTGCTATCATAGCCCACACATCAGAGGCACAATCCGTACCACAACTGTGTACGGATGGTCCGTATTTAATTTTTTTCCTGGGCGTTGCGTTCCAACTTAACACGACCGTGGGAGTGCAGCACTGCACCGAAAGTCCGTAACATCATCTATTCTCTAGGTAGCGTAGCTTAATTAGCTTGTGTACAAAAGCAAACATGTGCTGGTCGTCGCTGCTGGCTGGGTCAATGTGCTTCAGAACTTGATGTAAGTGAAACGATCAAGAAGTATTGGACTACGACCGCTGCGCGCCAAAGCTTTGACCTGACTTTTTTTAGAGGAAAGCTGCTAGAAGAACTCAATAATCTCAATCCATGAAAGTAGTTAATGGCAAACACAATGACAATCATTTGTAAATGTGCAGATTAGGTATCTTATTACTGAAAGAGTGAAATGTTTCACCAAAGCGTATGAACCTCTCTAGAATACGCCTGGTACATATAGAAGATAAAGAGTGATATAACACTAGAGAAGAGATGTCATGATGTGATATCATAGGGAGTCCTTGACATTATTACTTTATTACAGTATAGAGCAAAATTGATATGTGCTTCTTTGAGCAGCTCACTGCCTACGAGCCCATGACGGCCTCAGCTCGGAACACCGCCTGCTTCGCCGTGTTCTTGTCGTTCTTGGCTCTCCAAGTCCCATCCTTCATCGACCAGCGCGTTACTAGTGCGGGCACTACTACTACTATCACCACGGCTGCTGTCAAGTCCGCGTCGTCTCCCTTCTTCGACGACGGCGCTCTCAAGGCGCTGGCCATGCTGGCGCTGGCGGGGATGGTCATCGCCGTGGCGATCATCTACTGCCGCCACACGCACCACGCCGCCGGCGCGGGCGAAGGCCGCAACTGGCGCGTCACGCGGCTCGCCTTCTTCGTCTTGTGCCTGCAGGTCGGCGTCCTCCAGCTCGTCCTGTTCGTCCAGGAGCCTGCAGCCGCAGCTGCTGCGTTCGTCATCAGTGCTGCGGCCCATGCTTTGCCCTGCATCGCCTCCGTCACCTTCTTCCTCGGCATCACCCTCGTCTATGCGCACGTGGTGAGCAAGAGCAACGGCGGGGGAGCTGCCGGAGGTGCTGTCGCCGGCAGCGGACCGGTCCCGGCGCCCGCCACGGCCACCGTCAGGCTCCTCATCGATTTGACGCTCGGGGCTGCATTAGTATGCCTGATGAACATCGTCCTCGCCTTGTTCTAGTTCCACATCAACACAAAAAGTGAGCCCATTTCCTTAGATTATTATGAACATATATTACTGCCGTTGTCTTTATTTCTGGGATTTTGGGCTCCTCAAATCAAGAGATTATGTAGATTAGTACATACTGTCGTCGGCTTGAGGAAGGGATACGTACTCTTAGTGCGTGCGGTTTCTTTGGGGAGCAGGAGTAGAGCACAGCTGCACAGGCGGAGATCAGGAGATGGAGGTGGTGGTGCACTGATGGCTGATGCATGTCCACCTGGATTACTCGCCAAAGGCTTAGGTCAACTAGGTTGAGGTTGCCTTTGGGTTGGGTGAAGAATAGGGGCCGCCCAGCTCCCTTGCCGCCGGCGAGGTCGTCGGAGACGAAAGGGGAGAGGACCGGAACGCTGAATTTAGATGCGCCGCGCGAGGAGAGAAGCTGCAAGACGTCTCTTTCTCTTGCAGTCAAATCTCAGTGGCTTGAGGTGGCGATGGGAGCGCCGGCCGGCGGCCGGACATGGGGATCGGGACGTACGGAGTACAGCAGTACTAGCTAGTGGCTAGTGCTCGACGACAGCCCTGCCCTGCACTGCGACTCGTCACCGTGAGGACGGCCGCGCGCTTTTCGTGTCACGGACTCACGAGTGCGACGGCGACGCGCACTGCACTAGGGACCGACAGAATGAACGGCCGAACCCGAACGTGCCGCCTGACGCACTTCAGCTGTTGAGCAGCCGGCAGCACGGCCGCTTGCTGGTCCTGGACTCCTCCTGGGGCGGGGCTTGGCCGGACGCTTGGGGGAGGGTTTCTGATCTTGTTCTTGGCATAATTTCAATTTGGTTGGGGCATATGGCGTGTGACTAATCATAAACTTGATTGTCAATCAGCTTTTCCCCCTTGTCAAAATTCAACATCTTTACAGTAACTAAATTTGTTTCCTCGCTCTTGGCAAAATGGCAATGTTCAGTCTTGTCAAAAAAAATGGCAATGTTCAGTTAGTTTGGATATTATACATGCTGAGATGAGAATCTCTCCCTGAATGTTCGTTATCAATTTTTTGTGTGCAGGTGACGCACGATTGAGGCGTCGCATATGCTTACTGCCATATCATGTCCGGAAACAAAAACATTGTTGCTACACTAAAAGAGCATGCATGATTGAAGGGACTTCTCTTGCTAGTACTTGGTACAGCTCTTGCTAGTACTTGGTACATTACTTGTAAGGGTAAATCGGTCATATCTGGTGTTATAGCTCTTTAGCTCAGTGCTCAGCTATTTTTAGCCCAATTTCCATCTTTTGTCTGGACCTAGTTTTATTTTGTTAGTTTTACACAATGCTGGTGAGATTAGTACGTATGTGTTGTGAGCAAATGCAATTGTTAACCAGCTGATGCAATATGGATCATTGTCGGGTTGTACCCAACTGTTTTACATTGTTTGTTCTTGCTAGTACCACATGGTATATCTGATTGTGTTTTTTTCCCCCCTCGCTATAATCAGCATGCGTTATATACCTCTTGATCTTAGTTTGATCGTTTTTGGCCCATTGATCACGCCATGGATATTGAACTGAGAATTACTGAGGACACATGGTTTTTACCATAACCATTGTGTGGACCTTTGTGTGATGAGTGATTGTCAACATGCCAACACAAGGCGTGTGTGTTTTCTTACTAACCGGTGGCACGCGGTTTCGTGTCAAACAACGGTGTCTCTTGGCTCATGTTGTGCTGGGTGTCGAGCTCGGAGACGGTGGTCGGGTCCGGTCGGTGAAGATCAAGTAGGCGTGCGTGCCGTGCGACGGACCGGGTGCGGTGAAGGGCGGACGTGAGGCTTGGATCGAGGGACCTGAGGACCGGGTGGCCAGCCGTGGTGGCCGACACTGGGACATCGACGAGCGCAAGTGTACACGGCGGGGATGCGTATGGGCTACGCTACTCGTGGAGGGTTTGGTGGTTTCGCCTCAAAACCATCGGCGGCGTTTCCGGGTTTGCGCCTCAAAACCGGGGCGGAGGTCCCGATGCGGACGGACGACACGTGGCGGCATCGGGGAGGTTGCTTGGAAGCAAGGCTACCGGTGAGGAGGCGCGGTGGCCGTCGGATCAAGTGAAGCCTGAGTTAGACCCTTATGCCCCTGGCTAAGTGGTGTGGCTCTTCATGTATCCAAGGGCAAAGAAGGAATGTAAAATAGGCTTGCCCCTATAAATAAAGGATGAGGGTCTCCTTCCCCTCACCTCTTTCATTTCCATTTCTTATTTTAGGATTTCCCTTCCTTTAGGCTGGCGTGTGAGAGAGAGGTCGCAAGTCTTTGACTTGTACTCGAACCGAGTGCGTGGCAAGCGGGTCGCCGAGAATCCGCTTTTTCCTCCGGATTCAATCATGGTGTCTTGAATTTGGATTTAGAGTTCCCGTTCTTCTCCACTAATTTTCTTGGAATTTTTGTGGTTTTTTTTGTTGGCTGAAATTTTAGTACAAAATCGGGAGCTGTTCTGATAGCGCTACAAGCGCAGAGCACCTAGGTGCCGTGTGTGCTCCCTGTTACCTGTTTCTTCGTATTTGGTCTTCTGCTGTGCGTCTTCACTGTTGGTCCCTTGTCGATGTTGGTAGAGGTCTAGCAGCAGCACCACAAGCGTCGGCCCTCAAGTGCTGAACGCGCTCTCGAAGAGCAAGTGCTGGCTACCTGCCTCCGGACCTCCATCCGCTCGGTTGGATTTGAGCGTTCACAGCATCTTCGAGCAGGTCCTGCCTCTCTCCCTCTTCCGCCTTTTGATTTGATTAACAGATGAGTCGGATCTCGTGTGTAGTTTGGTTCCTGTTCTGAAACTCGTTATTTTGTGGGTCATCTGTTGCTTTGCGGTGGATTGGGGCGCGGGCTGCAATCACCACCGAGCAGGTCTGGAACCAGCCTGGGTGCTGCTTTATTTCTGTGTGTTTGCTAGCAGGGAGCAGGCCCTCGGCTCGATTGGAATTGGAAGCCTTCGTGCTTCATTTTATTTGATTCCTGGATGCTTGTCGTGATTCAAGGAAAAAGACAGTGATTGATTTGTTGTTGGGAGAAAAAGCTAGCTTCTTGATTTCTGTGTTTTTCTAAAGAAAGTGTTGCCGTGTGGTGCTTTGCTCTCTATTTGTTACAGCAGGCAGGTGCTCGTGCTGCTTGGATCGTTAGCACCTGCAGGTTTGATCTTGTCCAAGAGCGAGTTCGCTTGTGAACAGTTTCCTTGTGTGAGATCGATTTCGATTGGTCGAGAAAGCTAGATTCTTGCATACGTGAATTACCAAAGCAAGAATTGTTTATTCAATGAATTATTAAATTGCTTCATAGTGGTATTCACGATTTGCAAGATTGCTACTTCCTGTGATCTCTGGTTTTTATCCATTTGGGTTGAGAAGGCTGATCGAATTTCCTGGTGATTTTCTGCACAATTTTCACAAGCTCGATTTCTTGTCTTGTGCACAGTTTAGTCGTTTGTGCTCCGATTCGCGTTCCGCTTGTTGCGTTGGGTTTCTATAACTCTAAAGAATTTATCTAGGTACTCCGTCACCGGTCGACATGAGTATTTTAGATTGTGGGATTTTATTTCTTGGGGTTTGAATTTGGCACAGTGGCCAAATATTCCGCGAGAAATTTGAGGCTCCCATTCACCCCTCGGTCGCCGTTTCCGGTCCTTCAATTGGTATCGGAGCCGGTTAAGGATCACTACACCTTAATCGGTCCGTTATCCCCGAAGGCGACATCATGGAGAACCGTGGGCTTGGAAAGCCACCGCACTTCGATGGCAAAAACTATCCCTATTGGAAGATCCGCATGTCGGCGCATCTCCAAGGGATTGATTCGCGTGTTTGGGAGATCTGTGAGAATGCGGACTACGTGGTACTTGCTGCCCGTGTTGACCAACACAAGGCGAACAACACTGCAAGAACTGTCTTGTTTTCTGCTCTTTCTATGGAGGAATTTGAGCGTGTTTCTGATTGTGCTACTGCTCGAGAGATCTGGTCTAGACTGCAGAAATATCATGAGGGTACTGCCCATGTCAAAACCAGACTCTATGAGACACATAAGAGAGAGTATGAGAACTTTGTTCAAATCGATGGTGAATCTATTGATTCTTTGTTCACTCGCTTTCAAACCATCGTGAACAAGATGAGGGCAAACAACCCTCAGATGCCCTATGACGATCATCGAGAGCGCTTAAGCTTCTATATGCTCTAGATCGGAGGGTTTGGGAAGTGAAGGTCTCGGCGATCATCGAATCGCCCGGCTATGAGACTCTCACCGTGGATGAGCTGTTCGAAGCTCAAGTCCACCGAGATTGACCACCGACGCGGCGAGGATCGAGGAAATCCGTGCTGCTCCTACCATGGCTTTAGTCTCGGTACGGGAGGTTCAAGTTCTTCGGCTAACCCTTCACAAACTGTCTTTTGCCTTGTCTTCTCGGGTCTCGGCTACGGAGGAGCGAGATGGAGGCTCTTGGGGACGACGAGCTCGCCTTGGTGATTAGCCGGTTCTCACGGTTTCACAACAACCGTTTGAATCGCCGGCGTGGCATCACCAAGCAAGGATGCTTCGGGTGTGGAGATCCCGACCACTACGTCGCCAACTGTCCCAAGGCCGACAAGAACCACTACAACAACAAGAACGACTACAGCAAGCGCAAGGACAAGCACGAGTCCTCTGCACCCAAGTACAAGTACAAGTACAAGTACAAGGGATGATTCGACAAGGAAGCTGTCAAGAAGAAGTACTTTGAGAAGCAAGAGGCAAGGAAGCGAGCTTTCCTTGCATCCCTCAGCGATCTCGACGACGACTCCGACAGCGGCTCACCTCCAAGTGATGATGAGGCCGAGCAGAAGGTTGAGAACAAGTTCAACGGGCTGTGCTTCTTCGCTGACTCCAAGCCTGGAGGCTACTGCACCATGGCGCTCAATGAGTCTACTCCAAGCATTGAGAAGAACGACGACACCGAGCCCGAGGTAGAACAAACTTTTGAATCTCTTGCTTCTTGAGGTTGATAGCTTGACTACCACTTTGCTTAGACAAGATGCTCGCTTAAGCTTGCTGCTCGTGAAAGGAAAGATTTCAAGGCTAAGTGGTTGCTTGCTGTCAAAGAGCTAGAGTCTATTAGGGAGACTGTGCACATCTCTGATGAGTCTGAATGTGATGCTTGTGCCATTCATATGGCGAACCTAGCTGATGTGCAGTCCAAGTATGTGGCTTTGGTAGATGAGCTTGATGAGGTTAAGGCTAAGTCTCTCTGTGAGTCCTTGCAAATCTTGTGATGAGTTGAAGTCGAGCTAGGAGAGAAAATGACTAGGATTGCCATGCTAGAGAAAACTAGTCAAGTTTCTAGATGTGTTTGTTGTGAGGCTTTGGAATTAGAACTGGACTCTTGTAGGCATGACAAGAAAAGGGTCAAGAAGAAATCACAAATCTTCGGTCCATGCTCGCTTGGTTGTCTAGCAAGTGAGCCACGGCTTGGCATGATGATGAGTCGGTTCAAGAGGGGAACCGACACAACGGGTTTAGGCTTTGCTACGGTGGGAAGGGTGAAAATGTTTTTGGCAAGGTTGGTGAACACAGTGGTCTGAGTGCATCTGAAAAATCCACCAAGCCTTCCACTACTCCCAAATTGATCAAAATCACCCCACCATAGCCTAACAAGCCCAATGTGAAAGATGGTGTGTTTGAGGAACCTCCAAAAGCTTCACCTCCAAAGCAAGTGTGGACTCCCAAGCCAAACCACCTAAGGAACTGTCGACGAAATATCGGCGATAGTCCGACCAGGGGTATGCCCTGACCGGTAATGGATTGGCGGAAGGCGCACGAGATTGCGAGCAAGACGTAAACGAGGAGCAATCACACGAGGTTTACCCAGTTCGAGCCGCAAAGATGCGTAAAACCCTAGTCCCGCTCTCTGTTTTCGATTATGATGTGGATGTATGAGTACGTGCGTTATGCCGCATTAAATCCCCCCGGCATGGGGGTCCTTGCTCTCCTTATATATCACGGGGAGCAAGGTTACAAGTCGGAACTAGCCTATCTCGGTACTAAGTTTACGTACTTTACAAGTCTAAACTTTCCTATCTCGCTAGGTCTTGTCCTCCTTGTCGGTCTTCGGGAATCTTGCCCGTTTTAGGCTGTCCGACCAGCCTGAGCCGATCGGTCTTGAAGCTTGATGGGCCGGCCTGGTGATAGCGTGTCGGCCCAAACTAGGCCGTGAGGGTATATGGAGTTTATACCTCCACAGCTAGTCCCCGAGCATCATGGATCTTGAGGGAAAAAACACCGTCTTGCTTGGTTGAGTGAGAAAGGGTGGTGGACGTACGTTCGACATGTGGTCCGGCGAGGGTGGAGGACCGTCTAATGCTTCCGACCACACTTTGCTTACACTTGGTTGACGTTTTCGGTTTTGACCGAAAGATTTATGATGCTCCGAAAAGAAAAAAGAATTTTGAAAAGGGTCCCAAATGCTGGAGACGTGGGCCCACGTTAGTATGTGATGCCCGCCATCACATGTTATCTGTCGTGATTGGTTGTTGCCTTAGCTTAGTTTTGAACTAAACTTCTTTATAAAGAGAAAGATTCGAGGCCGAGTCATGCAAATGACGTGGGCCCACGTAGTCCCCGAGGTTCTTTGTAAGATAGTATATGTTGCAGCAAGCTCTAAAAGAAGGATCTAACCCATGTCACCTCTCGGGTGACGTGGGCCCACGTAGTCCCCGAGCCCGAGATGAGGTGGAACACGTTATGTCGTGGTCTAAAAAGAAGATAACGATCATTATATCGTGCTTTATGTGTTTCCGACCACTCTTTGAGTGAGACCGAGCGAGCCAAATTTCATTTGGGCCGGTCGGTTTGAACCATGCCATGACTTTGTCATGATTAAGTTAAGGCGACTTTGCTACTTAACTCGGTCCCAGCGTGGGCCGTGAGACCATGGTTTTGAATCTAAACCCATGAAATAGCTTAGCTATTTGTGTGCCGAAATAACCGGTATCATTGGCCAAAAAATCCCGGCTCGACAAATTGTCGGATTGTGTGGGTTGAATTGTTGATGCTATACTTGCAACTTTGTTACAATGGCGGGTTGGAACAGCTTTGCTTTGAACCCGGTCTTTTTAGCGAGGCTGTTTTAAGACTATAGCAAAAGAAACAGACTTAAATGACCTTCGCAGCTTTGCTCAGGGCGGCTTTCGGGTTATCCGGTAAGGCGTGCGTCTCGTAATGGGAAATGTTTTGTAAATTTAAATGGGGAGAGAAAACGACCGAAAAGGCCTTTTAGCTTGAAGCGGCCCGGTTTTTTCGGCCCATTAAGGAAAAAACCCTAGTGTGGTTAAAAACTCTTGGTGCCGCCGTCATTTGGTTTGCTTGCATTTTGCCTATAGCTCTTGCAATCGGTTCATTCCGCCGCCCAAACTCCGTGCCTAGGGTTAGCTCAAGTAACCGCATCCCGTTGTTTCGAGGATCATGGCGAAGAGGCGTCAATCACGCAACGGGGAAAAGGAAGGAGAAAAAGAGCGAGAAGAGTATGAGAAGCGAGATGAAGTAGATTTGGTCACCCACTCAATCGACGGCGGCGTCGGTGAATGCTTTGGCGGATGGCGGCATGATCCCGCCGGCATCCTTTGGAGTATGGCGTGTGCCACCTCGAGGTGAGGCATTCCCCCGCCCTTATGATGGCGAGATAGTTGTGTTCGAGGATTATTTTATCAGGGGATTAGGTATCCCTATCCATACTTTCTTGGTGGAGCTTTGTATCCTTTGGAAGATATCTCTCGTAACCTCCACCCGAACTCAATTATGACAATTGCGCTCTTTGTTGCTTATTGCGAGATGTATCTTGCAATTCCCCCAAACTTCAATGTCTTTCGTTATTTTTATGAACGAAGAAGAGGGAAACTTGGGTGGTAGTCCGTTGGCCGGGGCATGCTATATTTCTCTTCGTGATGGAATGCGCTCCCGTGGCTATCTTTCACCCATACGATAATGTGAAGGACTGGTTCAAGAAGTGGTTTTATGTAAATGACAATGAGCAGGGGAGGCCTGTTCCTTGTGATATTACACATATTCCTAAACCCAATCATTTTTGGTCGGATAGACCAAATGCTATTGAGATGATTGAGGTGAATGAGATAATTGCCATGATGAACTTCAAGGGTCTGAATGGATTTACAGTTGCAGCTGTTTATATCTCTCGCCGTATTCACCTCGAAGGAGAGATTTAATTTTTTGTGGGAATATCGTCTAAAAGACGACCCTTCTCGCGAATCTCCGGAGGAAATTTCACTTGATGACATTAATCGAGACTTCGAAGATGTTCAAACGGGGAGGATACTCATATCCCTCGTCCTACCATTAAGCCTTATGATTGGAGGATGCCACCTCCACCGGTATGTTTCTGCTTACTTATTTGTTTCTTCATATTTGGACGTTTTTGGTATCCTTGCCTTTGGACTGATCTTCATGTGTTTATAGGGCCGTCATATATACGTGTCCCGAGTACCTCTTGATAATTTGCCTGGCTGGAGAAGCTCTGCATACCGGCGTATGGGTTTTGATCGAGGTATTGACGGGATGACGGTGGGCGATGATACTTGTTGATCCCGATGTTGATCGATCGAAGGCAAAATGGAAACGGAAGGTTGTTTATGAGAAGAAGGAACGATCGGCATCTTGACCGGTGGAGCTTTATCATTACAACCTTGTGCTTCCGCGGCCGAAACGTCGGCGTCATCGGATTGCGGGAATCGTCGGATTCGATTCCGATTGTGGAGACGAGGCGACTCTTGCCGAGTTTGCTCGGCGCAAAAATTGCGCTACGAAAGTGGTCGGGATAGCGCTCTCCCTTTGTTGCGGGGAGCTAATCGTGTCGTGGAGCAGCCTATGTCAACGGCCGACCGTTGCTCATTCGGGAGACCTTGCACGGGATAACTTCTCGGGTCGGTCTGTGGATGGTCGGAGTGCTCTCCCTTGTCATCGTGGCCCAAGATGAAGAAGCTCTTGCCGCCACCGATCCTTCTTCTCCTCTTCGTGATCCGGTGGTGCGGAATGACCTTGATGTTGGTACATCTGTCCCTTCTAGGGATGAGGAGACCGATATGCCCGACCGGTTTAGTCTCGCATTTTGAGCGTCTGAACGTAAGTTTTGCAAACTTGTTACTTTTTGCTATGCCCCCCCTTTTTTTTTTTGATTCTTTGTAAAAATTTTCATTGCGGGGCTCCTATTGTTGATGACTTGGTCGGGGACCCTTTGGGTCATGAAGCTTTGGTCAATGCTAGAACAAGCCGGGAGGCCGTTCCCGGTTATAACTCCCGCCGCCAATGCCGTCATTGATCAAGAAACTGTTCCTGAAGTTGTACCACCTCGCTGCGATGCCGTTGATGATCCGGGGATAGTTCTTGCAAATGTTGTTCTTGAACTGCGGTGGTCACTGCGGGTATCAACATCATGGCCTCCGCTAGGGATACTCGCCATCTTATCCGGAGTAGCGTTAGATTCTTCCCCGGCTTCTTCTCACGAGGGTGATCAATATCGAATATGCATTTGGGTAGTTTTAGACCCGGTGCATCGACAATGACGCCCGAGATAATGGAAGAGGTCGGGGGGAACTTCTTCGGTCCCCATATACCCGGTAGCCGCGGCTATGTTGCTCGTCAAGATGACAACGGTGAATGGCACATTTTTGAAAATGTTACCGGGGTGCCGTTTCGATGGTTTTGAGCAAGTGTTTGCCGATCTTCGTGCTCGTATTAAGGTTAGTACTTGTTTTTGGTGAATTTTTCTATTTTGCCCGTTACGTCGCGTTGTGAAGGATCTCTTTTGCGAGTAGTTGAAGATGTTGCTTTGAAGAGCGCCGTCTTTGCATAGAGCAATTCAAACCGACCATGTGTGAAAACGGTCTTCACGGAAGCAAAATGAAGATTTGGAGCGGCGAGATCCGTGTTCACGAAGGTCGTGAAAAGCTTTGGGAACTTGAGAAAGATTCCTTGTTAAAAAAGGTTGCATCCCTTCGGAGCAAAACAAAGGTTTGTTTTACTCACTCCTGTTACTTGTTGTTTTAACGAGAATATGTCGTATTTGATTGTACTTTGTAGATTTGGAGAGTGATAAAGCCTTGATGGCTGCTGAAATTGCTCGTCTGAACGGAGCGGAGAACAAAGCCCGTGCAGAAGTTGAGTGCTTGGAGAGGGAAGCACGAGGTGCGTTTTCTCCCTTTTTATCTTCTCTGTTGTTGTTTCGATCTGTGTCTTATAGGTTATACTTATGTAGAAACGCATGAGCGTCATATGGCGCAATTCGGCGTGGCGAAAAATGATAATCAGCATCGACGGAGCGTTACTGTCCATGGCGAATGGATTGCAACCTCTTTCTTTGTTCTTGCGCGGGGCGAAGTGAGGCCGCAAATCCCCTTCTCGTTCCCGAATTCGTTGTGGATCAATGCCGTCGTTCGTGGCATTTGCTTAAGGAGTTTGTCGGGAAGGGGAGCCGCTTTGTTGCGTCAAGTGTTCGGCTCTTGCGCGAGTCTCACTTTCCTCGGGCGGATTTCAAGCGTTTGGAGTCCGGGAGGCCTGCGAGATACCTCTCCCGAAAAACTCGAGATTTGCAAAAGGCTTGTCGGGGCACCGCTTGTGTTATTGCGACAAGATAGATCTTGTCCCAAACAATGATTTAAAACTCAGTTTGTGGTATTAAACTCGTGGTGCTTTGCACCGTTTTGTAACAATATCTGGTGTGTTTTGATACAATTGGTAGTTGTGTGTCTGAAAATGATTACAATTGCCTTGGTGCTAGGCATAGAATTTAATTAAATGTTCTATGTGCCAAGAATTTGGCAAATCTCTAGGTGGATCGTCTAGAGTACATAGTTTATAAGTCGTTGGTCTTGTGACGCTTTGACTAGAAAGGGTCCTTCCCAATGAGATGATAATTTGTGGAGGTCGTCTGTTTTCTCAATTCTCTTGAGGACGAGGTCTCCGACCACAAACCTCTCTCTTTTTACATTTCTATTGTAAAAGCGCCATAGAGACGCTAGATATTTAGCCGTTCTTGGGAGTGTTTCCAAGTTCCGCTCTTCTCCCGAATCGATGATAGTTTTTCGACTTCATTCGTGGCTTCTTCGTCATAATTTTTTATTCTTGGTGAGCCAAATGCTACTTCATCGGCAAAACCGCCAAAGCACCAAATATCATGAAATAAGGTGAGACGCCGGTATTTCGCGGTTGGGTTCGGAGTCCCCATATCACACGGGTAATTCGTGATACCATCTTCCCGGATGGGTGTCGTTGTCTCGATATAGCCTTTTCGTAGGGCGTCTATGATCATCCCATTTGCTCTTTCGACATGACCATTAGCTCGAGGGTGAGCTACGATACATATTTTACTTTTGTTCCTAAGTCTTCGCAAAAATCCCAAAATTCACCACCCGTGAATGTGGATCCCAAATCTGTTATAATGGTGTTGGGTACGCCGAAATGGTGTACGACGTACCGTTAGGAACTCAACGGCTTTTTGAGCATTTGCCTTGACTAAGGGCTTATATTCTATCCATTTTGAAAATTTGTCTATAAGTACATAGACAAATTGATAGCCGCCCGGGGCTTTTTTGAATGGTCCTATCATGTCTAGTCCCCGGCATGAAAAGGGCCATGCGGCCGGTATTGTTTGAAGCTCATGTGCGGGGACATGAATTTGTTTAGCGAAGAATTGGCAACCTTTACAATGCTGAACTAGTTTCTTAGCATCGGCGAGTGCGGTTGGCCGGTAAAACCTGCTCGGAATACCTTTCCGACCCGGTGTTTTTGATGCTTTGCATGATTTCCACACATCCCTTCATGAATACGTAGTAGTAGTTCTGCTCCTTCTTCGAAAGAAATGCATTTTTGCAAGACTTCGCGCTTGCATTTTTGCGCATAAGTTGCCCATCGACTAGGACATAATGTTTACTGCGTCTTATGAGATCTTTGTTTTTCTGTTTTATCTCGTCGGTGTGTCCTCATCAATGAGATACCGAATAAAGGGAATTCTCCAATCGGCTTTGTCTCCTTTGTTTGTTCCAAAGGTTCCTCGATGGTATTTGCTCGTTACATCCCTTTGTAGTTGAGGGATCTTGTCGCTTTCTTTTCTTTGGATAAATAACTTTGGAGTTATCTATAGATTTTTTGCCCGATCTTATTCTTGGAGCACTTATTACGAAAGGTCTTTGGTCGGATTGCGGCAATGATACCGTTTTCTTCTTGGTCGGAGGTGGGCCAGCGGTATGCTTTGCTGAATATTATCTCGTTTTGGTTTTGCCGTCGATGGATCTGTTTCTTTTTGTGGTGGTTCTGTGCTACCTCTGTGTGACGAAGGTAATAGTAGATCTTGAACAAATACGTCGGGTGGCATTTTTGCTCTATCGGATCCCAATTTAGATAATTGGTCCGCAAGTTTGTTCTTTTCTCTTGGTATATAGGTGAATTCCAAGCCATAGAATTTATTTTCTAGCTTCCTTATCTACGCCACGTATGCTTCCATTTTTTCATTAGTACGGTCCCATTCTTTGTTGATTTGCTTTGGACAACTAAATTAGAGTCTCCAAAGATGAGGAGCCTTTTTATACCCAATTCTATGGCTATCTTGAGGCCGTGAAGTGCGGCTTCGTATTCGGCCGCGTTATTTGAAGCTTTGAAATGGATACGCGGCACGTATCTTAGGGTATCACCGCTTGGTGCTTTGAACACGACGCCTTTGCTCCCGCTCCTTTTATTTTAAGGGAGCCATCGAAGAACATTTCCCATCGTTCGGCTTCGTTTTGAAATGGTGGTAGGGACATGTCCATCCATTCTACTAGGAAATCAACCAAGGCTTGGGATTTGATGGTTGTACGGCTTTGAAATTTTAGTGTGTATGGGCCGAGCTCTATTGCCCATTTGACGATCCGTCCACCGGCGTCTTTATTGCGAAGAATGTCGCCAACGGATGTTCTCGTTACTATTGTGATCGGATATGTGTCAAAGTAGTGTAGCAACTTTCGTTTCGTTATTAGGATCCCGTACAAAAGTTTTTGTACGTGTGGGTATCTCTTTGTTTCGAGTCGTTTAATACTTCGATATAGTAGACTGGTCTTTGTACGCCATATGTATGTCCCTCTTCTTGTCTTTCGACGACTATTCTTTGTGCCGACCACGCGATCGGTAGCCGCAATGTATAGCAATAATTCTTCGTCATCTTTAGGTGCTTTGTGCTTGGTGGCGATGTTAAATATGTCTTGAGTTCGAAGAAGGCTTTGTACGCTTCGCTTGTCCATTCAAATTTTTGCTTGGCCTTTAATAGTTTGAAAAAAGGAGGCCTTTTTCGCCAAGTCTTGATATGAAGCGGCTTAAAGCCGCCATGCATCCAAATAAGTTTACCGGATATCTTTTATACCTTTGGGTTGCATCATTTTTAAAACCGCATTAACTTTTTTGGGGTTTGGTTTAATGCCATCTTGGCTAACTACGTTGCCGAGTAGTATCCCGATGGTACTCCGAATATGCATTTACGTGGGTTTAATTTCCACTTTGAAATTTGTTTAAAGCGACGAAGGTTCGCTCTAGGTTTGAAACTAAGGATCCGCTCTCCTTTGTTTTTACGACTACGTCATCTACGTATGCTTCGACCAGGGTCGGAAATTTCTTTTTGAAGACACTCTTGGATAGCGCGTTGGTATGTTGCACCAGCATTTTTGAGGCCAAACGACATGGTCGTATAGCAGTATGCGCCGAAATGCGTGATGAATGATGTTTTTATTTGATCGTGAGTTGCTAGGGCTATTTGGTGATACCCTGAATAGCAATCTAAAAAGGACAACAGTTCGCAGCCTGCGGTTGAGTCAACTACTTCGTCGATGCGAGGTAGTTTGAAGGGGTCTTTAGGGCAGTGTTTGTTGAGATCGGTATAATCAACACACATTCTCCATTCGCCATTTTTCTTTTATACAAGAACTGGATTGGATAGCCGATCGGGATGATACACTTCTTTTATAAAACCAACCGCTAATAGCTTTAACACTTCTACCCTAATCACCTCCTTTACATCACGAGCAAACCGTCGTAATCTTTGTTTGATTGGTTTGGCGGTTTTACGAGACATTAAGGAAGTGCTCGACCTTTTCCCTTGGGACGCCTTTGGCATGTCTGTGGTTTCCAAGCAAATATGCTTATGTTGTCCCGTAGGAATTGGACGAGCGCGTCTTCCTATTTATCATCTAAATTGGCTCCTATAAGAGCAGTTTTCTCCTTATCTCCGGGGATGAGCTCGATCTTTTTTGTGTCATTGCTTTTGTTGGCTGACCTTTTGATCGCTTGACGGGATCGAAGGTCGGCTTCGGGTATCTCTGTTTTTGCTTCAAGGCATGTTTGTTCCATATGGGCTTTGAGGTCTCGCTAATTCGGGCCGCTGCGTAGGCGTTTGTTTTAGCGATCGTGAGCCATAAGCACATTGCCTGCGAGAGAAAGAATGCCCTTTGATGTTGGCATTTTCAACACTAGATATCCGTAATGAGGACAGACCATGAATTTTGCGATCCCCGGTCGACCGAGTATGGCGTGGTAAACGCCTTCGAAGTCGGCTACAATGAAGCTGACGTAGTCTTTTCTGAAGTGTTGTCTTGTTCCGAATTGAACGGGTAGAGTTATTTTTCCCAATGGCATTGAAGGTTTGCCTGGCATGACTCCCCAGAATGGTGAGTCGTAAGGTTCGAGATCTTCGATCTTTAAACCTAGCTCGCGAAACGCTTGTAGGAATAGAATGTTTAAAGCACTGCCGCCATCTATGAGTACTCTTTCCATACGTATATGATTAACGACTGGGTCGAGTACCAAAGGGAAACGCCCGGCATCTGGTATATTTGCCCACATGTCGGCTCTGTTAAAGGTTACTGGTTGTTCCGACCAGGCTGGAGCTTTAATGTCTGTATTTGGTCCATCGGACTTAGCGATTGCCATGATCCTCCTTTTTAGTAACTTTTTGTCCCGTGAGTTTTCGAGACCAACTTTGCCGCCAAAAATCATAGCTGACAAGTGTTTGGTGGGCTCGTTGAACTGATGCCGAGGATCTTTGTCGCTGTCTTCTTCTTCTTCCTCGGCCTTGTCCTTCGTTCGGGCCGTTTCTCCTTACTTTGTTTTATTAATCTCTGTTTCTTGGCGGCTGCCCCGTTTGAAGATTTGTGAATCCGCGACACTCGCCCATGGTATGCCCTTTTCCGGGTGTTTAGGGCAGTCCCGGCCTAGAATCTTCTCATATTCGGATCAAAGTCTCGCTTCTTTTCTCTCGGGTGGTACCGAATGGACGCGCCGATCCGTGTCTCTCGCTATAATTGTTTTGTATGCGATTGTCGCGTCGTCGTTCATTGCGACGGTTATTGTCACGTCTGTCGTTTCTGCGCATGTCTTTGCGTTGAAAATCTCTTTCTCTGTCATCGTTTCTTCTGAAGTTTCTGTATCCTTGTTCGGTTTTGGGCAATTGTTGCATGGCATCGTCAACGCGAGCGAATTCACGGGCTATTCTGAACATCTCGTCGGTTGTAGTGGGTTGTCTTCTCAAAAGTTCTTTTCGTAGATCAATATTTCCGGGTTGTCGTAATCCCCGTATGCGAAAGGGACACGACTTCGATTGCTGAAATGTCCGGAATTGTTGTCCGAGACTTCGAGAAGCGTCGTATGTAGTGACGTAGTGGTTCATTCGGGTAATCGACGATCTTTGCTAGATCGTACTTAGTGCCAGTGCTGGCATGTTATTCTCAGTAGTTCTCGATGAAGAGATGTCGCGGTTGAGGCCAGGCTGAATCGACCCCTCTCGTTGTCGTAATAACCAATTATTCGGCCCACTGTCGAGTACGATAGGGAGGTAATTGGCCATGACGTGTTCATCCCCTCCCCGCTCGCTCGTACGGCTACTTCGTATAAGAGGATCCAATGCTGCGGGTCGACCTTGCCATCGTACGTTTTGATGTCGGTATCCTGAAACTTTTGGGCCGGACTACCTCTCGCGGGGTAGCCGAATAAGGCTTTGGTCCCGAGGCATCCATGCGAGCTCGGTATCGGTTGTTGATGACTTGCTCGGAGGTCATTGTCGTCATATTGTTCATCATGATGGTGATTGAAGGGTTGACCATAATCTCTGTTGTCTCGTGGTTGATCTGTCTTCTATCATTGTGTCTCTCGGTGAAATCATGTGAGGAAAATTCCCACAACTCTCTCCATCGTCTTCGTAGTTGTTGTTGTTAGCACCTCCCTCTCTAGAGTCTCGGGATTTGATTGCCGAAGAAACTACGCGGCCGGTGGCTTCGAGAGATGCGGCCGGGCGCGCTTGTTCTCTCATATGGTTCACTTGAGCTTTAGCGGCTACTAGAAAATCAATCGCTTCCTCAATTTGGGGAGTTTGAGGAATGTTGGCCGTCTTGAGGCGGTCAATAGCAACCGCGATTAGCACTTGGGGTTGTGTGAACTTGTCTTTCGTTTACAAGGTCGAAATCATCGGCAAGATTTCGCCGAAAACCCTGCGTCGTCCGACCATACGATCTTGGTCGGCACGCCTGGATTGCGGCTTCGTTTTGCCTCCGTTGTTCCCGGGCGCGTTTCGACCCTCTCTCGCTGTTGCCTTTGTTCGTCGGTTTCTCCATTGATGGTGACCTCGTTGTCACTAACATGACATACCGCGTTCCCTAGGGCCGGGAGGGAAAGATGGGAATTGTTGTAACTCTTGAGCGGATTTGGCCGGGTTATGGATCTCGACTGAATTTCCTCATGTTCCTCTGGTCGAAACACGGTGAGTTGTAGATCTGGAGTAGTGTCGATACGCTTGGTGCTTGTTGTTTGCGAGATTGTACCTCTTCTTCGTTGTCGGAGTAGACCATCGTATGGGCAGATCCCGAGAGTTCTAAGATATTGTAGTAATCGTTGAGTCTGGGCGTGTCTGGAGTAACGTCACGTGTTTTCTCTGGAGATTGGTCGTCCGTGACTTCTTCGAGGCGCACATGGTTGACGATATGTCCTGCGGGTGCGTCGAAAGCGTAGCCGATCATATCTGGACGCGGATCAGGGATCCGGTTGTAGCCTTTGAGGTAATCTGCTAAAAGTTGGTGGCTGAATAGGTCGGCGGTGTTTGGCAACCCGTATGGGAACGGTGATGCAACCCTTGGATCTAGGATCTTGCGATCCGATGATTTTTGTTGGGCGTTTTGTTGGCGCTTGGTCTGTTGAAGGATAGTAGGTGATTCTTGCTTTGATTCAATCTGGATAGATCCAACCGAGCAAAAAACTCCATGAGCCTATCCCGTTGATCATGAGTTGCTTCGAAACAGATCGGCCCAATTTTCGTCTCGGTGGTTGATTGGTGCCTAGAAGAAAAGGCCGGAGTTCGATAACTCGAGCTTTGATGATGATGCCTCGTACCGAGGAGGCAAAGGATTTGTACCTTCATTGCTTTGTGGAGCTAGGATCGAGGCGGACTCTCGATGTATGAGGTGTCCGGAGCGGTTGTCCGAGGTCATCGTCCCAACGGTGAAGGTGAGGCCGGCCGAAAGTCATGGAAACCGGGAAGGAAACCATCTTGATCGACATGAAATCTCGGTGCGCATCCCCTACCCGGGCGCGCCACCGTCGACGAAATATCGGCGATAGTCCGACCCGGGGTATGCCCCGACCGGTAATGGATTGGCGGAAGGCGCACGAGATTGCGAGCAAGACGTAAACGGGAGCAATCACACGAGGTTTACCCGGTTCGGGCCGCAAAGATGCGTAAAACCCTAGTCCCGCTCTCTGTTTCGATTATGATGTGGATGTATGAGTACGTGCGTTATGCCGGATTACGTCCCCGCATGGGGGTCCTTGCTCTCCTTATATATCACGGGGAGCAAGGTTACAAGTCGGAACTAGCCTATCTGGTACTAAGTTTACGTACTTTACAAGTCTAAACTTTCCTATCTCAGCTAGGTCTTGTCCTCCTTGTCGGTCTTCGGGAATCTTGCCCGTTTTAGGCTGTCCGACCAGCCTGAGCCGATCGGTCTTGAAGCTTGATGGGCCGGCCTGGTGATAGCGTGTCGGCCCAAACTAGGCCGTGAGGGTATATGGAGTTTATACCTCCACAGGAACCCCCTTGACACACTCCCCGACATCTCTATTAAACCCCCTCCAAAGAACAAGCAAACCCAAAGAGTGACCCATACCCATGAGAGAGTGAGTAAACCACCACCCAAGAGAGAGGTGTATCACCGTGATTATTGTCACCATGATGGTCACTTGTTTGAGTTCTCGCTTTCGGAGGAAGAGAGATGAGCGGCATGAGTATGAGCTTTTCCATAACTCTACTCATGGTGTGTTTGCTCCACGTTTCCGAGGCACGGTGCTAGGCCAAGAGGTGCAACACCTCAAGGACCTAGGCCTCAAGGTGTGAGACCCCGAGGTGGTCGTGCCGGCGGGGTTCGGTTTTTCTTATGACCTTGGATCTCGTGACCGTGGCTTTCGGTCTTACGGGATGAGCGGACCATGTTTTTCTCGTCGTGGTGATCGCTCTACTCAAATGGGACATGGCATGCATGATGCTTTTGCTAACACTTCTCGTGGGCGAATGAGCCAACACCGGTTTTCTCCTCGGTTTACTAACCCGGTGTTGGATCATTTGCTCATCCCATGTTTCGCTATTGATGCGGGATGAAGGGCTGGAGAACACGTGGCTAGTTGATTCCGGTTGCTCTCGACACATGACCGGGAACTCAAAATGGTTCTCCGACCTCACCCAAATGAAGTGTAGCGAGTACATTACATTTGGGGATAACAAGCAAGGGTAAAGTGCTTTCACGTGGTTCCATTCGTTTGAATGAGAACTTTGTGCTTAAGGATGTGGCTTTGGTTTCAAACTTGCATTTCAATCGCTTTGTTTCTCGGCTTCTTGATGACGGTTTTGAGGTTCGGTTTAAGCCAAGACTTTGTCATGTTCTTGATGCTCAGGAAAACCTCGTTTGCAAGATTGTGCCTTTCGAAAAAGTGTTTCGTGCTGATTTTTCTCGCTCATTTGGTCTTTCTCGCTGTTTGATGGCAAACTCCTCCTCAGAGCTCTGGAAGTGGCACCGCAGACTTGGTCACTTGAGTTTTGACTTGCTTGCAAGATTGAGCTCACTTGATCTAATTCGGGGTTTGCCCAAGCTCAAGTTTGAGAAGGATCTTGTTTGTCATCCGTGCCGTCACGGGAAGATGATTGCGGCTTCTCATCCTCCCGTGAACCAAGTGATGACCAAGGGGCCCGGCGAGCTTTTACATATGGACACTGTAGGTCCAGCTTAGGTCCGGTCAGATGGTGGAAAGTGGTACGTGTTGGTCGTTGTTGATGATTTTTCTCGCTATTCGTGGGTCTTTTTCATGGAGAGTAAAGATGAGGCTTTTACTCATGTTCATGACTTGATCTTGAGGTTGCAAAATGAGTTACCAAAGCATGCCATGAGCTGAATTCAAGAATACTCATTTTGATACTTTTTGCTCATCCATAGGTCTTGAACATCGGTTTTCCTCGCCATATGTTCCACAAAGAAAAATGGGATTGTTGAACGCAAGAATCGGACCCTTGTTGAGATGGCCGGACGATGCTTGATGAGCATAGGACTCCTAGGCGCTATTGGGCCGAAGCGATCAACACGGCTTGTTATGTTTCAAATCGCATCTTCCTTCGAGCTTTTACGAAGAAGACTTCTTATGAGTTGCGGTTTGACCGTTTGCCCAAAGTGAGCCATTTTCGAGTGTTTGGCTGCAAGTGTTTTATCTTGAAGAAAGGAAACTTAGACAAATTTGAATCAAGATCTTCTGACGGGATTTTTCTTGGTTATGCATCTCATTCGCATGCTTATCGAGTACTTAACCTTGAAACTAACCGTGTCATGGAGACTTGTGAAGTCACCTTCGACGAGACCGCACCTTGTTCTTCTCCTGTCTTTGAAAGTGCAGGTGATGAGGAGATGAACAAGAGCATCTTTGTGGAGGAGGAGCGGGACGATGCCGATTGGGGTGATCCCGAGCCGATCTGTACCGGCTGCCCCGCTTGACCTGCGACGACTACTTCGGTTGACGGCCCTACTCCCACATCCTCCACCACATGGGGGCCGTACGACCGAGCTCTCCTCGCCTTGTTCCAGCCGCACTCCGAGGAGCTCCAGCTGCTGTTGAGGGGAGGCGTCTTCATCAAGGGAAGCACCACGACACATTCAGCATCGCCATCCTCCTTCAACCATGATCGGTAACATAAATGAGCGGTCACTGCAATGGATCTTATGAGATTTCACACTTTGCACATTCTCGCTTTTGTTGCAAATTTCGAACCCAAAGAAGTGGTTGAGGCATTAACTGATCCAGTTGGGTGAATGCCATGCATGAGGAGCTTGAGAACTTTGAGAGAAACCAAGTGTGGGTTTTAGTGCCACTTCCACCTCGGTGTCATCCCATAGGAACCAAGTGGGTGTTCAAGAATAAGCGAGTGAGGATGGGGTTGTGGTGAGAAACAAGGCTAGGTTGGTTGCTCGGGGAGTACCGTCGAAAGAGGGGATAGATTATGAGGAAACCTTTGCACCCGTTGCCCGTTTAGAAGCCATTAGGATCTTCCTAGCCTATGCAGCTTCGAAAGGTTTTAAGCCGTATCAAATGGATGTAAAGAGTGCTTTTACGAATGGGTACATAGATGAGGAAGTGTATGTGAGGCAACCCCGTGTTTTGAAAGTCCTAAGCATCCCGACCATGTCTTTAAACTCCACAAAGCCCTATATGGTCTCAAACAAGCCCCAAGAGCGTGGTATGAGCGTCGAAGTCCTTTTTGCTGGGCAAGGGTTTTACCATGGGGTCGGTTGACAAAACCTTGTTTCTCCTCAAGCATGGCGGTGACACTCTCCCGGTGCGATTTATGTCGATGACATCATCTTTGGTGGTTCGTCACATGCTCTTGTTGCAAAGTTTTCAGATATGATGAGCAGGGAGTTCGAGATGAGCATGATGGGCGAGCTGACGTTCTTTCTCGGTTTGCAAATCAAGCAAACCCGAGAAGGGACATTTGTACATCAAGGCAAGTACACGAAGGATCTTCTGAAGCGCTTCGACATGGGTGATGCCAAGCCTCTCCAAACTCCCATGTCGACCACGACTGCCTTGGACGCCGATCTAGAAGGAGAAGCCGTGGACCAGAAGGAGTACCGCAGCATGATCGGGTCGTTGTTGTACCTGACGGCAATGAGGCCCGACATCCAGTTCGCCGTCTGCCTTTGCGCACGCTTCCAGTCTTCACCGTGCACTTCACATCGGCAGGCCGTCAAACGCATCTTACGGTACTTGCGCTTCACTCCCGAGCTTGGTCTATGGTACTCGACCTCTTCATCTCTTTCTCTTTCGGGTTATTCTGATGCTGATTATGCGGGTGATCGAATTAAGAGGAAGTCCACTTCGGGAACTTGTGAGTTTTTGGGTTCATCGTTGATCTCTTGGTCTTCTCGCAAACAGTCTTCTATTTCCCAATCCACTTGTGAGGCCGAGTATGTCGGCTGCGCTGCGTGTTGTTCTCGGTTGCTTTGGGTGGTTGCTACCTTGAGAGACTATGGGTTGAACTTTAGAAAGGTGCCTCTTTTCGTGTGACAGCACTAGTGCCATTAGCGTTGCTAAGAACCCGAGTACTCCACTCAAAAACCAAGCACATTGAGATCCGATATCACTTCTTGAGAGATCACCAAGAGAAAGGAGACATAGACCTTCAGCCTGTGAGAACCCATGAACAGCTTGCTGATATCTTCACAAAGCCCCTCGATCAAACCTAGTTTGCCCACTTGAGAGCGGAGTTGGACATTTGCTACCCTTTTTAGAGTAGGGTAGCTGTATCTTGATGTATAGTATGTTCTTTGGCTTTCTACTTTGCCTTTATTTCTTTGGCTTTACATGTGTATCATATTGCATATCATCTTGTATCATACTACCTTTTCTTGAGCTTCATGACTATAGCAGTTTTTGATTACATTCATGCTCTTGCTAGTATGTCTTGTGTATGTCACTAGGTGCTTGCAGCTTATGCTCCTGTTGATCACTTGTTACATGTTATGAGCTAAGCTTGTTTTTCTGAATGTGAACATGATTAATACTTGTTGAATCCTGAAAATGTTCACCATCCAGTTTAGTCCATACCATGCATAGGGTTGTGAAGTCCTTTGTTCTACTCTGTTTACGCTACGGGACTATGGCTCATGCTTTGTTTACTTGACTGGTTAATCACCTACGTGACCTTGTGGCAATACTAGAAAGACTCTTTTTATGGTCATGAAAACAAAAAAAACAAAAAAAAAACAACGAAACAAGGGGAAAGAAATGACTGAGTGCATAAGGGACTGGCAAGTGCCTACGTAACCTTGTGGCAAAAGACCGAGCATAAGGGACTGGTGAGCCTTTGACAAGGCAAATGCATGAGATAGTCCCTTAGGGTGCACAGGTTAGAACCGGGTTGGCTTTCGGCTTATGCTTGCTATGTCTTAAATTTGATGGTGAACCCCTGTTTTTATGAAAATGCTTAAAACTGATCCAACTTTGCTTATGTACCATATTTCGTTTCACTTGATCAGTTTGAGCATTGGTATTGATTTGTGCTTTTTGCTATACACTTGTCATACTTGCTAGATCATCTATGTACTCGAATCGCTATACTTGTGAAGCTCTACCTTTTGCATTTCTTTCATGGCATGATTTGAGGGAGAGTTGCAGTCTCTTTTCTCTAATCTTGATAAGTGCATGTGCCAACAAGGGGGAGAAACATTCACAAATCCAGAGAGTTCATTGGTGAGTATGCATTTGTCAAGGGGGAGTTGTACTCCAAGTTTGGAGTTTGAGCTAGATGTGTTGAGCCTTTGCCTCTTCTTGAGGATCTAGCTGTTCATTGGTGAGTATGCATTTGTCAAGGGGGAGTTGCACTCCAAGTTTGGAGTTTGAGCTAGATGTGTTGAGCCTTTGCCTCTTCTTGAGGATCTAGCAGCTTTTCATATGATCTTTGCTATGCTAGTGGTGTTGAGCCTTTTGCCTCTTCTTGAGGGCTAGCTTTGGTTTTCTTGGTCGCGTCGAGCCGTTGCCCATGTCTTTGGAGACCAAGGTGTGACTTTGCTTTGCTCATTACAAATGACCCGTTTTCTGCTTTTCTTTGGCTCTTGGTCATTTGGATGGGCTGTCTCTGGTTTGTGTTGGTGTTGACAATGCACTCATCAAGGGGGAGATTGAGGACACATGGTTTTTACCATAACCATTGTGTGGACCTT
This sequence comes from Themeda triandra, assembly GCA_018135685.1. Classification (NCBI taxonomy): domain Eukaryota; kingdom Viridiplantae; phylum Streptophyta; class Magnoliopsida; order Poales; family Poaceae; genus Themeda; species Themeda triandra. The sequence goes on along the minus strand of JAENPR010000147.1, from coordinate 764,353 downwards.
TGTGTGATGAGTGATTGTCAACATGCCAACACAAGGCGTGTGTGTTTTCTTACTAACCGGTGGCACGCGGTTTCGTGTCAAACAACGGTGTCTCTTGGCTCATGTTGTCTGCAGGTGTCGAGCTCGGAGACGGTGGTCGACGGTCGGTGAAGATCAAGTAGGGCGTGCCGTGCTGACGGACCGGGTGCGGTGAAGGGCGGACGTGAGGCTTGGATCGAGGGACCTGAGGACCGGGTGGCCAGCCGTGGTGGCTGACAGCTGGGACATCGACGAGCGCAAGTGTACACGGCAGGGGATGCGTATGGGCTACGCTACTCGTGGAGGGTTTGGTGGTTTCGCCTCAAAACCATCGGCGGCGGGTTTCCCTGGTTTGCGCCTCAAAACCGGGGCGGAGGTCCCGATGCGGACGGACGACACGTGGCGGCATCGGGGAGGTTGCTTGGAAGCAAGGCTACCGGTGAGGAGGCGCGGTGGCCGTCGGATCAAGTGAAGCCTGAGTTAGACCCTTATGCCCCTGGCTAAGTGGTGTGGCTCTTCATGTATCCAAGGGCAAAGAAGGAATGTAAAATAGGCTTGCCCCTATAAATAAAGGATGAGGGTCTCCCTTCCCCCTCACCTCTTTCATTTCCATTTCTTATTTTAGGATTTCCCTTCCTTTAGCTGCTGTGTGAGAGAGAGGTCTGCAAGTCTTTGACTTGTACTCGAACCAGTGTGCGTGGCAAGCGGGTCGCCGAGAATCCGCTGTTTCCTCCGGATTCAATCATGGTGTCTTGAATTTGGATTTAGAGTTCCCGTTCTTCTCCACTAATTTTCTTGGAATTTTTGTGGTTTTTTTTGTTGGCTGAAATTTTAGTACAAAATCTGGGGAGCTGTTCTGATAGCGCTACAAGCGCAGAGCACCTAGGTGCCGTGTGTGCTCCCTGCTACCTGTTTCTTCGTATTTGCTCTTCTGCTGTGCGTCTTCACTGTTGGTCCCTTGTCGATGTTGGTAGAGGTCTAGCAGCAGCACCACAAGCGTCGGCCCTCAAGTGCTGAACGCGCTCTCGAAGAGCAAGTGCTGGCTACCTGCCTCTGGACCTCCATCCGCTCGGTTGGATTTGAGCGTTCACAGCATCTTCGAGCAGGTCCTGCCTCTCTCCCTCTTCCGCCTTTTGATTTGATTAACAGATGAGTCAGATCTCGTGTGTAGTTTGGTTCCTGTTCTGAAACTCGTTATTTTGTGGGTCATCTGTTGCTACGGTGGATTGGGGCGGCAGGGCTGCAATCACCACCGAGCAGGTCTGGAACCAGCCTGGGTGCTGCTTTATTTCTGTGTGTTTGCTAGCAGGGAGCAGGCCCTCGGCTCGATTGGAATTGGAAGCCTTCGTGCTTCATTTTATTTGATTCCTGGATGCTTGTCGTGATTCAAGGAAAAAGACAGTGATTGATTTGTTGTTGGGAGAAAAAGCTAGCTTCTTGATTTCTGTGTTTTTCTAAAGAAAGTGTTGCCGTGTGGTGCTTTGCTCTCTATTTGTTACAGCAGGCAGGTGCTCAGGCTGCTTGGATCGTTAGCACCTGCAGGTTTGATCTTGTCCAGTAGCAGAGTTCGCTTGTGAACAGTTTCCTTGTGTGAGATCGATTTCGATTGGTCAGAAAGCTAGATTCTTGCATACATGAATTACCAAAGCAAGAATTGTTTATTCAATGAATTATTAAATTGCTTCATAATGGTATTCACGATTTGCAAGATTGCTACTTCCTGTGATCTCTGGTTTTTATCCATTTGGGTTGAGAAGGCTGATCGAATTTCCTGGTGATTTTCTGCAGAATTTTCACAAGCTCTGATTTCTTGTCTTGTGCACAGTTTAGTCGTTTGTGCTCCGATTCGCGTTCCGCTTGTTGCGTTGAGTTTCTATGACTCTAAAGAATTTATCTAGGTACTCCCGTCACCGGTTGACATGAGTATTTTAGATTGCGGGATTTTATTTCTTGGGGTTTGAATTTGGGACAAAGTGGCCAAATATTCGCGAGAAATTTGAGGCTCCCATTCATCCCCCCTCCTCCGGTCGCCGTTTCCGGTCCTTCAATTACCTAAACTACTTGCATAGTGTAGTGGCGTACCATCTGCTATTTGGCTACTTATTTCGGACAAACAATGAGAATTAAGAATTCATTCACGCAATGAAGAGTTTTCGACGCAAAATTGGGGAAAAAAAGGTGGATCGAGGGATGACGCTGCAGCCTAAAGCAGTTTGGTTGAGGACAAAATAAACATTACCCAATGATATGGGACTTGATGAACATAATATTCCCAACTCCAAGCATTATTAGTAGTATCTTGACTAGATATTCTGTTTTTTTGCTGGGAAACCATTGGCCAGTCAGAGGTTGAATTTGAATGAATGAATCATTAACGTCACGACGCGTACACGAGCTTGCTCGACGGATTCGATGTAGACAAGTAAGGTTCTTCTCGTTTGCTTTCTATCTATCTCTGTCTGATCTCTGATGCGTCAAACAAATCCTACTATACTATATGGCCACTGACGAACTGGTCCCTGGATTTGGGACGTGAGTGATCGCTCTTTGCGTGGACAACAGCAGCAGTGGAATTGTTCTAGCTAGGAGCAGGGGCACGTCAGCTATCAGATCTCACTCGTCATGCTCGGACTTTGGGCAACGTCGAAGGCAACGCGGCGACGCACCTTCTTCTCCACTAGTAAATTGCCGCGCGCTTCCGCGCGGTCTTGGACCCGTGTCCATAGAAATAATATTGGGAGGGGATTTATTGTATATTCAAGGGGGGTAAAAAAGGGTATCTGGTCTCTTTGATGTTCTAGGAGGTATTTGTACGTATAGGGCACGCACCTTCGCGCGCGGCAAAGAGCACACAACAAATTGGACCTTGCAATGCATAATTTTTCACGTAACACAATTAAATTGTCTAATGACAACACATAAGCATACATCATCCAAGGTGATGATGCTAAACTTTTATGAGTTATATTTATCAAGAATATTATGTAATAATCCTAGGGGTCTATCAATAATCCTTAGACTTTATGCGGAAGCTATTACTCTGTTACATGGCCCTTAGTCTAATTAGTAAGAAACAATGTCTAAAAAAAAAAAAAGAAAAATTCAATTGAGTCCGCAAACAACACCAATGCGTGGATCAAAGGGAATTGATGCAGTTTGACTATATTATTGTGAACTGCACGTGCTTGTATCTTGAATTCAAGATGGTGCATCCACCATGAAGTTGCCGCAAGTTGTCGCACTTGACGAAGAGACACAATGGCCTTATTGACAGGTGTCTGTTCCCGGAAAGCCGCAGAGAATTTGGCAAATTGCCTGGATATGTAGAACTGAATTAGTGAAGCTAAAGTAATGAAACAATTTGATGGCAATTTACTTGTATGTCACATAAAGATATATCTTTATTAGGATATGGAATTTTATGGAAAAAATCTTGTATACCAATCTAATATTTTGACCAAATAGAGCTCATCAGTAAATATACTTACTGTCAACACACTTTGATTTGAGACAAATCAGATTCATAAAACTAATTGTGTGGTAAGCGTGGTAGAGGTAGCAAAAAACACCGGAAACACATTGCCATTCCTTTCCCCAATTTTTTGATAATCCAACAACTAAATAGAAATAGTATGAGGGCACATAATAAATTGTATCATTCAAAGCAAGTCAGGCTATGAACTATAGTGAAGACATGCCAACCGAGTCTATTTGCCTTTGCTATAAAGGGATGCAGACTGTGGAAACACACAATTAGTTAGATACCTGTCTCCACCATTGCAATATTTGAATATTATTTTGCTTATAAATGACACATCTATTGCAGATGCAAGGAATCCTTGTGGCAACTGACAATCTGTGTTACCTATAGCAGATCAGCCACATTGTGTAAGCATTAGTATTTTTTCTACATTTTTTTGCATATTCCAATCCTTAGGGAGCATTTAAACTTTTGCTTGCATTTGCAGTTTCTCTTATTGTGACCAACTGCTATGTTAAACTACTATGCTATCACACCAAATGTTCACAAAACAAAATTCTTTAAAGATTGTAGGAACCTGCCAATCTGGTAGTGCTTTAGATAATACATAATTAATCTATTTAGTTGCAAGAACAGGTCAACTCATATATGTGAAGGAGCAACATAAGCAAGGCTGGGTGAAATATGCATGATGAATATAGGACGTACAGTAGAAGGTAAATACCCATGAACATCTAAGCTGTGCTATGGCAAGCGAGCAAGGCAACCACACAGGAAGGTAAATAGCCTGAGCTTCTAAACTCCACAGATCTAATGCCAATTGGTGTCAGTAATTACTAATTAGTGTGGGAAAAAAGAAATTAGTACAAAACATGGCAACTCACCAAGGCAGGTAGGAATTGTGTAGGGTAACTGTTGTCAAACATGAGAAGATAGCACCATAGGAACTGTGCACCACTGCATTAAGAGGAAAGTCATAGAAATACAACACATAGTAAACTCTTGAAGGGCAAAAAGATGAACAAACCATTCCACTGTAATAAGGAAACAGGTAGGGAGGTGAAATGTAGTAAACAAACTAAGATTAAGTACCATTTAGGTGGATCACCATCAATCTGATCTCAAACCTGCAAGCCTCTAGGGCCTCTGAACCTAATGCACAGGTCACATACTGTATATTACCTGAATATGTAAGTAAAGCATGGCATCACAATGTGTTGTCATTCATCTAAAAGCATGGCATCACACTGTGATATAATAATTCATCTAAAAGCATGGCATCACACTGTGTTCAACAGGATATAATGTATTTGATTCCTCATTTGTGACGACTTTGTCAGCCGTAAACATGTTCCTGTAGGTAAATTATGGATCGATTGAGATGCTAACATTTTAGGCTACAAAATAAAGAACCAAACAACAACCTGTAGGTTGGGCAAAAACCAGCATGATAGGTTACACGGGAAGGCCATCAAGTTGCGAGATGGAAAAGGGAAGAATCCATGACATAATCTGATTGTCTTGCCACTAAGTTCAGACCATGTATCAAAGTGAAGGCAATCTTCCCCACTCCCCGTATCGTCATCTTCAGTAAAAGAGAACACAAATCAGACTGGAAAAGATGTGGTAGGTTGCTCCACAAATATCAATCTTCACTTTTCTGAGAAAACTTTGTGCTGAACTAAATTTCCAAAATAAGTAAACCTGATATATTCTACTGTTGTTCTAAATAGCCTAATAAGTGATGGTGGCAACTCTATTTGTGAATAAAATATGATACAAACATTGCTATATGGGTAAGATTTTAGAAAGTAAAAAGATAAGACGCCATATGTCATTTTTTCCCTGCCAAAGCTGATGGAGAGTTGGCAAATCAATTCATGGTATATTGTGCTAACTGTGGAAGTTGGAATGTTTGTAAAAAGGGATTGTTGCATTTGGAGCCTTGAAATAAATAGCTCGCTAAGACTGCCGATATAGCCCGCTATAGCCTTGAAATAAATAGCTCGCTATATTCATTGTCGATTCAAACAACAATTACGGGGAGAAAAAAAGGAACCAGGAGAACGAAGAGCCTGTTTTCTTTTTTACACCACAAAATCAGTGACTTGCTTCCATCAGATTCAGAAAAATCAGAGTTGGAACATATACACTTGCAAACCTACACCCAACATATCACCCTACACCCAATGCCCAATATATCGCCCTCACACTTTGAACAAATTAATTCTATAACGAGGATATGGCAGCAAACCCCAGAATGAGATCCATGGCAACTGATGCATAGAAGAAAAAGGATACCTGAACAATTTCATTTAGATCATCCTCTCTGTAACACTTCACGTGTCTTTGTCCTAATATCAATGAAGTCTGGATAAAAGTTTTCGCAGAAGGATTCCAGAGCCTAAAGAACAAAAGATTGTACGTCAGTATAACACAAATGCCCCAGGAGCCATGAAGAAACCTCATTACTGATGACATGTAGAACCATATATACAGCAGAGGCAATTAATAACTGCCTACTTATTTAGTTATTTGCCAAGTAGCAATGTCCTGTGTATGCACTTATAATGCTATATTCATAGTTCATGTGATACACGACGTAATCACAAGGTAAATAGCAGCAGGAATCATTAGTTTTGGATGTTACAGAAACAATGTGGAATAAAAGTGCTAAACAGAATATACAAAATAAGACAGTTTTCAATCTTTGGTTTGAGTTATCACTCGATACTAAAGGTAAACCCTTTAAATTGTTAGACTAAATCAGGAGCAACAAAGCAGGGGCAAGCCATCCTAATGTAATGATTCAAAAAATAATCGATGATGGAAAATCCGTTAGTATGAACCTACAAAAAGAAAAACTAAATATTCTTTTCGAAGCAACATGTTTTTCTTGTTCGTTCGCATTTGCCAGCAAATGAGCCATAACAAATTAAGAAAAGTTCTATCTGCGCCACCCAGCCCACGTGACATTAGTAGTTGCCTAATCTATCTAGAATCAAAGGAAGTCTAACCATTAACTGAAACTGGTTGTAATCCTTGTTTGTTTTTAGCGGTTGCTTAATGTATCCAATTATTTCAGAAAAAGTTATATGTATGGAAACTCCCATATATAGAAACGAAGTTGTAAAAGACACATCGAAAACAAAGCGACAATGAAGAAGCTATGCACCATGGCCATAACTATCGGAGAACCTACAACGGTATAATTATATGAACATCGGTCCATAAATAATCGGAAGCAACACATCAATTGTTTTCTTTTAATATGAGCAGGCACACACAAAGACAAAGACACACTTTTGTAATATGAGTAAGAGGCGAGGCACGCACAAAGACGAAACACGGTGGCAATCGATGAAAGGTTCACAAACATGGATCAAACCTCCTTTTCGAATCGGCTTCATCAAATTAGGTCTTACATGGAACCGAAAAAGAGCACACCGCCTCGAAATTGGGAAAGAAAAACAATTAGTAATCGACGGGGGAGATTGGACAGAGAGATGTAAGAAGAGAGCGGAGGAACTCAATCAAACCGAGTTGAACAGCAGCCGCCACCGCCTCTCGCCCGCCATCGCATCGGGGGGGAGGGGCGCTCATCCCCTGCCGCATCTCTGCCGTGCCTAAAATCATGTAGAAGAGGAAAACGGATTAAGCTAGGGTTTGGCGCTGGTTTCACACGAGGCAAAGAAGAGAAGAGGAGGGCAGATGGCGACAACGACGCGACGGGACAAGGAGGATGGCCGCCGCCGCCATGGCTGCCTGAGGAGGAGGAGGCCGGACGGCCGCGCCGCCCGTCCACACCGCCGCCGCCCCGAGCTTGGCCGGCCGCGCCGCCGCCCCGAGCTTGGCCGGCTGCGCCGCCGCGCCCGTACCCCAGCGCCGCCCCGCGCTCGGCCCAGGCCATCCCGCCGCGCCGCCCGCTGCGGCCGGCGCGCCGGCCGGCGCGCCGCCCCGGAGAGGGCACGCGCGCGCACCGCCGCTGCCTCGCCGCTCCGCTAAGCCAAGGCGGGGCTGCGCCGGGCACGCGGCCGCGCCGCCCCGCCCGCCCGCCGCCGCCGCCTGCTTTTTTTTTTTTTACGGGAACGGGAGAAGAGAAGTGAAGGAAAACCCTAACCGGAAGCCGAAGCCATGTAGGCCTTTATTTATGTGTTCATGTAGATTCTCAGAGAAGCCGGAGCCGAGAGGTAGAAGCCGCGTAAAAATGAGGAGAAGCGGGTAGAAGCGGCTTCTAATTTTCACCTCTCAAATCAGCTTCTCAATCCAGACCACACGATCGAAAATCTGACGGCTCTCGTTTTCTTGCCTACGTGTCTTACCTCCCCCTCCGAGAACCCTTACGCAAACATATTGTTTTAATCACAGAGATACGGCCCGCGGCTGGCGTCCCTTTTCTGCGCCGGAGAAGGTCAGAGCCAGAGGGAGACCAAACCAGGGAGGCGGCAATAAAGAAGGTAGCGATGGGGACGGCTGCAGGTATGACAGAAGGACGGAATTCATCGGTTTATGTTGGATCTCCAAGCATCAATTTTCTAACACCTCTCCCTTGACGCCATAAGGTTGGTGCTAGTCAATTTTTTAAAAATTACTTGGTTTATAAATAATTTAACAATAATTATATATCTGTAAATTATTCTTTATAAAACTATATTTCGTAATTTACCTAGCGATGCTTATGTTTGTTAAAGTTGAAAACTTTTGACTTTTCAAGATAAAGTATGCATTATTGCCCCAAAAAAAGATGAAGTATGCATTTAGAACATGCTTACACGGCCAGACAATGGTCCTAAATCGTCGCTTTCAGTCGTTTAGCAGATGGGCTCGGATTCTAAACGGGTTAGAACACCACGAGAGCTTCATTTTTTTAAACCTCTTATCTAAATACAATTGTAGTATCATATTCATACACGGACATACACCCCAGGGTACCCAACACACAATACACTCACGCTACGCATGTATAACTAAACCTACAACTACACATAAATCACAAAGACCACGTTCTTCTGGAGGTTAATGGGACCATCGTGACTCTATAGACGACGAACACGTCGCAATCCCTTTGTGGTTCCACGTGAAAGAGGTTGCAGACAAAGCTGAGGCCCCTAATTCGCCCCTGATTCTGGGAATCGAATTTAGGACTAGCCGCTCATTCCACTACGAGCATGCCAACCGAGCTGTGCTCGGTCCTCAGGCTCTCAACTTCTAGTTGCAATGGATGGAGGGCTCCTCTCTTCTATGGTCTAAAATGGAGCTCATCGTTTTGATCTCCTTTAGTACGTTTAAAAATGGAGCGTACTAGGCTCAAAGAGATACCTCAATGTTTTGCAATGGGTGCAGGGTTCGAGTTCAGTCTACCCCACCGCACACCGTTAGATCCGCTCTGGGACACATATGGGTCTTAAAAAGGTCTTAGCTAGATGCTGCCATGGTCCATAACATTGGAAAATGATCATTTCGTACTTCCTAATTGAACTGGAGCTATTTAGATTATTATCCTGTCTCCATGTATTCTGGGCCCTCCCGACTTTTTTCCTGTACACCGGAAACAGTATTCATGTTTTATTTATTTATTAAGCATTTCCTCCTGTCAAACCACATCGTGCGACTATGCACTACTTCACGCGGCGCAAATGTGCCAGCATACACCTGACCTGTATTAAAATAACCGATAGATAAAAAAAAAAGTCGCTGATGCTTTCCACTGACATTTTCCATGGATTTATTACCAATGATCAGACACGGAATCATCGCCCAATCCCAATCAGTTCGAGCCGAAGCTCCTGGCTTTCCCGACAAGTGACGGCACGCAAATGGAATGGTCGTCGTTCGTTCACGTGGAGTTGCGGACCGTACAGGCGGTCGGGTCCACTAGGCCGTACAGTGATCATGACGGCCGGAGGACACCATTCGGCCGGTCGGTCAATTCGCTGTGCTGCTGGAGTTGGATTTTTCAAAAGTTCGAAAACATGAATATGAATATTCTACAATATAATTGTCCCTGTATGAACACACACACAAAAAAGATGAAATCGAGCATGCCTTTCGCTCATGCTAGTATTTGATTTGAGAAGAGCGGATCCGAAGAGAGCATTTTGGAATGTTTTAAAAAAAAGAATATTTTTTGATGAATACTACATGCCGTGTTGCCCTCATTTTGTCGTATTTGATTTGAGAAGAGCCGATCCGAAGAGAGCATTTTGGAATTTTTTTTTTAAATAAAGATGAATCTTTTCTGATATATATATATATATATATATATATATATATATATATATATATATATATATATATATATATATATATATATATATATATATATATATATATATATATATATATATATATATATATATATATATATATATATATATATATATATATATATATATATATATATATATATATATATATATATGAGGCTACCATAATGCAGACTCTACCCATAGTTTCAATACCTCGGAAACTTTATCATAACAAACTATGCTCTCTAATGTAAATTTTGTAATAGTAATTTCTAGATAAAGAAATTTATTATGCAGCACAAATAAAGCCGATCGGCCTTGTCATGTCACCGTGTCCACCCTACTCCATCCATCCAAAAAGAATGACGTTTTTTTACTTTCGGATATCGTATTTGACCATTCAGCTTATTTAAAAATTTTATATAAATATTATTATTTTTGTTATGGTTTATTTTATCATTACATATACTTCAATAATAATTTATCTATTTTATAATTTATATAATTTTTTTAAATAAGACGAACGGTCAAATATAATGTCCGAAAGTTAAAAACATCATTCTTTTTGTGACAGTACACATTTCAACAGCTATATACAAACGTCGATCCACAAAACCCACGAGCCCTTGGCCCGCACATATAAGCTTATATTTTAACTAAATAAATATTGACAACCTAGGGATGTAGTGCAAAATGACAACACATATCTTACTATTATTAACTACAAGCCCTCTGCAGACCCTCCATATTTATCCTAAAAATATATTAGGAAAAAGACAAAATCTAGAATTCTCAGAGTACTTTTAAACTTCTCGCCAATAATTTTTTCTGACTCAAACCATCATAGAGGATATCTATTCTATTTTCTAGAAATGATACTCACTTATGCAGTTATGGCACTGCAAAAAACATAAACAACATATAAATATACATCAAAACCACCAAACTCTACCATTTTGAAATACACCCTCCATAAATTAATCTCTGTTGTTAAAGCAAAAAGATTTTCCCCCAATAATCTCCATGGTCTAAGCCTCTAAGGTGTTCCACTGCATCTCGACCTCGGATGGATTGCGTGCAATTACTACTGGCCGCGCTCCTTGGTTGACTTAGATGACGGAGATTAATAGACGGGTGAGTACATATCTTACTTTTTAAAATAAAAAATTATAGTTTGAGCAAATATAAATAAAAATACAATATTTATGTTATATAATAAATACCATTAGAATGAACATGGAATATACTTGTATAATAAACTTATTTATAGAGGTAAAACTTTGATACTATTTTTATATTTCTAGTGAATACTACATGCCGTGTTGTCCTCATTCTGTCGTTCTTGGGCTACTGCTGCAGTGGTGCTGCTGCTGTGCGCCTGTGTGTTGCGCCGTGGCCTTACCCGTCCGCCCCGCCGGCGCTGTCATATGATTCGCGCGCGCGCCGATTATGCATCGCACAGAAAAGGTTGTTGGCCATCGTCCGGTAGCGTGGCCGCAATCGAGGGGGTGGTACGGTGGCGCATCCGCGGCGGCACATGCGGGTGGGAACCGCCGAGGGGGAGCGTGTCGGTGCCCTGGCTCCGGGACGGCGACATTGAGCCCGTGGAGTCGGCATGTGTCCAGCCTCCGCCTGTGCACCGGCGCGCGGCCGGTGAGCGACACGGCAACACACCGATGTGTGCTCCACGCGTGCTCTTGGTCAGCGGTGCCGTGAGATGAAGATGACTTGCTGTTGGTAGGCTAACGTCGTCTGTGACTCGCTAAGCATTTTTTTTTTCGAGACCGCGCCGCTGCGCGTATTTCATTAAGCAGAATAAAGTAAAACGAGGTTAACAAGTCTTGGTAATACCGTGATTACCAAACACACACACCCAAACACACACCAAGAAACACAAAAGCGACTACAAGACTAAGAAAAGGAGCTAACAAAGGGGTAAACTCCCTCTCAGTCCGCCTCAGCCTCCAGGCCCTCCAAGTTCAGGTCCAAGGTCGTGACGTCGAACCTGCCGTTGAGGAGCATGTCCAAGCACTGCTGCTTGTACTTGGACATGCCGCCTCCAAACTCGGCCACAAACTTCTGCTCGATGTCGTGGTCGGGCTCGTCGTCATGGACCTCGTCCCCCCCAGCTTCTTTAGCAGCAGCCTCTGTGCCTGCACAGTCGCGTTTTCCGCACACGGCCTGGCCGCAATGCGACTGCTTCGCCTGAGGGTGTGGGTGGACACGGGCGTCCGAGAGCGCCTCAACCACGGTCCAGCCGTGATGAGCGGTGGAGACATCGGGAGACAAACCTCTGCCTCAATCACCTCCTCCACGGAGAGCAGGACAGAAGCCACCGTCGGTGCACGGACGACCGAGGGTGACCCCGGATGTTCACAAGTCGTCGGGACCTCCAAGGGTGGCGTTGGAACCACCTCAGGCACCACCACCTCGACATCGCGTGGAGCCGCGCCATCGTGGGAGGGCGGCGCTGCGGCAGGAGCCCAACCTGGGCTGACCCAACGACACCCTGGCTCGCCGGATCCACCGCGTCAAAGCACTCGGCAGCAGCAGTCACCACTGACGAGGTCTGGCTAGGACCGCCCACACCCGGGCCAGAGAGAGGCAAGACCTCCGCGGAAGGCGCTCCGGGCGTAACTCAGACCGCCTCCCCCTCATCCTCCATGGGGTCGAAATCCCTGCACGGGATGTGAACCTCTGAAGCGTCCAGCGGGGCGGAGCAAGAAAGGCCTCCCTGCCGATCCTTTGCCACCCCCATGGACACGTCGAACCTCAAGGAGAGGTGCGCAAAGAGCTCCGCCAGCGAAGAAGCATCAGCAAGCGCAAGAATGACGAGGGAGGGGGAGGTCTCACCAGCCCTCGCGGTGGTCAAGTTGGCGAAGAGAGATTCCACCCTAGGACGAACATCGTTAGCCAAAGGTGGACGATCCGACTGCAGCGGCGGCGGCGACGGCGAGGACGACCCAGAGTCCAACAGCAGTGGCAGCGTTGGTGACGACGACGGTGCGGACGACCGGAGGGTACGGCGAGGGCGGCGCTGACGGCGAGGACGATGTGGACGGTCACGACCCCGCGCCAAAGCCGGCCCAGGCATGGTGGGCGACGCAAGGCGGCTGGGGCATGCCTTGGCCCGATGCCCGGAGCATCGGTAGCGAAGGCAGCGCGACGGGGAGCGACAGAGTGCAGCAATGTGTCCTTGCTCAAGGCAGTTGAAGCAAAGGCCCACAGCCCCAGCGGGACCGGGCGATGGCGCGCGGGGCCGGTCCGCCCAGCACGACCCCCATCTCCCACCACCGCGGGCGGTTTGGCCAGCAAAGGCGGCCGGTGCGAGAGCACCTGCTGCCAACCATCGGCGTCCGGCGTCGAGGCGCGGCGATGAGGGCCAATCCGCTGGAGAATCGGGCGTCGTGCCAGGGCAGGTGGGGCGGACAGGGCAGCAGTGCCATCGGAGGAGGTCTCCTTTTTACGGCGATGCCGTCGCCGCCTCCTCTTGGTCCGCGCAGCAGTGCCCATCTCCAGAGCGCATCGAGCCGCCTGCAGGAAGTTGAGCCCCTGGACGGCGCTGCCCCCCGACGCGGCGAGACAGCCCGGCGCGGGAGCCGCCACCAGGCCACCAGAGGGGGCGTCGACAGGGGAGGAGGCTCGGTGCAGTCTGCGACGGGCGGAGAGGAACACCGTCTGTGGAAGCACATCATCCTCCACATCCGAGCAGTCCTCTACGGCGACCTCCTCCCACCGTTGCGCCTTCGAACGGCCAGAGGAGGAGGGGTAAAAGGGTGGGGCCTCCGGGGAGAGAGGCCTGCCGCCCGGGGAGGAGAGGTGGTCGGTGGTGGCAGCCGGCGCGACGGGTGGAGTAGCAGTAGCAGAGGGGAGGGACGCGGTCGCGCCCACGACCGGTGGAACCACATCCGCGACCGGCGCTGCCAGGCCAGCGGACGGCGTGGCCGGGCCCGCGGTCAGCCCCGCGGCCGGCGCGCCCAGGGCCACGGTCGGCGCGTCCAGGCCACGGGCGGACGGCGCATCCACCGTTCGTGGCGGCGAGGCGGCCAGACCTGCGGCCTGCGCGGTCAAAATCGCGGCCGGCCCGTCCAGGCCCACAGGCGGCGCGGCCAGGCCGCTGGGTGGCGCGGCCGCCGACCACGGCAACGGCGAGGATGGGAGGGCGGAGGGAGGTGAGGAGGTGGAGGGTAGGGGCGCTGGCAGAGGCCCAGCGGAAGGAGGGGACGAGTAGGAGGTGGCTGACGGCGCCTGACCGGCTGCCGGCGGGCTGGTTTGGCGAGCGGGTTCTGGAGCGGCGAGCTCGCCGAGGAGCACCAGAGGTCGTCCCGAAGACCCATGGATGGATAGATCAGGGCAATGGGGGGGCCAGATCCGTGGAGAGGAGAGGAGGGGAGGTAGCAGGGTGGAGGCGCGGCGGTGGGGCGGAGCCGGCGGCGCCGTCGCCACAGGGAGAGGGGAAACGGTCGGGAGGAGGGTGGAACGGGTCCATCCCCCCAGGAACTGAAGGTTAACTCTCGCTAAGCATCTTTGTGTTTTAGAATCTTGGCGAGTATTATGGTTGGGTTCGATGGTATGATGATCAATTGATAATTCATGGCCTAGATGCAGTAACCATGGAGGCTCTCGCTGGCGCGGAATGGTTTGTTCATGGCTCAACTGACCGGTGCTTCGAAAGTCTGGTTAGAGTTTGTAGAGGGTTGGTGCGCTTGTGGAGTGCTGGTGGTAATCAGAGATCAAGTGTGACAACGATCTGAGGGAGATCAGGGATCTGAGAGTTTGGGCTTTCAAGACTTTAAATTCCCTTTCATAGCAGAGTACTAGCACATTTGCTAGCTAAGCAGGTCACGCGTGATGCACAGACCGATCGAGTGGTGGCATGAGTGTCTGGCTTGCATCCCATTTCTATTTGATGAAATGAATCCCATAGTCTCCAAAAAAGAAAGTAATATGGTTGGGCCTTCTTAAGGGGCCAGGCCTAATGAACCGATCCTTGAGTAACGCTTAAACAAGGCCCATGTTCTGGCCTTACTTTTCTTATCATTTTTTCCCTGCCATGATCACAGCTACAATAGCATTTTCTTCTTGATATAGAAACTTAACATTGGAACATATGTCAAGAATGGCATTGAGAGGGCAAGCGCTTTTACTCGACATGCCATGTTGTCAGTCACAAAGAAAAATGCCATGTTGAACACGTTTAAACGTGCCTACGTGGGAAAAAAATCGCTGCAAAATTTCAAAGCAATAAAACAATTAGTATTTCAACTTAGAAAACTAGCAATACACATGCAATTTGCTGGTTATTATTACACTACAATAGAATAGATATAAATACAGGTGGAATTGTATTCCTTAAAAATAAATAAATATAGGTGGTGCCTGTTTTCCGGATCGGAGCACACAAATGTCCATCGCCAAGTTTGATTTTCTCCGCTCTTAAGGTACTTCACAAGCGGGATATGCCATCTATCAGCCTGTTTGGAACAAAGGAATAGAGTGAAAAACTATATGTTTGCAAAACACAGGAATGTGAACTACAGGTTGCTTAGATTGTACCAATCATGAGACATATAAGTTAACAGAAACTTATTATATTCAAATTAACGAGAACAAAAGTTCGATTGCTGAATTAGCTCAGAAATTTTGGTTGGCGCTTGCTTAAGTGGAAGCTGGATTTCATTTTCTCTCTTTTTTAGTTCCTATTCTTATTGAACTTAAAACTTTCTTCTAGCTACGTACTACTTGACAAAGGAACAATGTAAGCTTGATTAGTACATGCACGTGGGAGCAAGCTTTGGAGGAAAAAATTCCCTTGGCTCGAACTGGATTTTTTCCTTTCCTCCAAAAGTACTACTCTCATTTAGAAAGTTTACCTCCTATTCCTTCGTTCTAAACACATTGGCTGTTTCCTTTCCTGTGGAATGGAGACCTTCATTTTTCCTTTGATCGCTGGATCAAACAAGACCGACATGTTGTAAAAAAAATAAATTAAAAAAAAAAACGAGACTGACAAGCTGCCGTCTGCCGGGGAATTCAGACCTGATGCCCCATCCGAACGACGCGAGAGCACGAGCGCGACTTCATTTCTTTTTTTTTTTTTTTTCTTCTTTTCTTTCTTTTCTTATTCTTCTCATTTATTTTTCTTTTCTTTTTCTTTTAATTATAACCTGTTCCTAGGCGTTGTGATTAGCGCTCTTGCTGACAAGCATGTGGATTCTTACGAGATACATAACCCACAAATGATTATGGGATGCACTTAAGGCAAAGTTTAGTGTTTTTTAAGCTAGTAGCTAGCGAGTTGTACATAGTAGAGTAGTTGTATGACGGCAAATGGTTGAAAATAATTAGGCTCATGACATACATACACTAGCTAAGGAACTCGAACAATTTTCTTGTTTATTGGCCGACAAATTCGTGACAGGTGGTATTATCACTGAGTTGCCACCTTCTTGAAGGGATTATAAGAGCTTAGTGTGACTGAACTTATTGGACCTCTTGATGTTGAGGAATGGACAAGAGCAAAAGACACTCATGGAAAAGGAGCTGAGTCTGCTAGAAGAAAAGCTCTAATGCTTCTCGTAATACAGTAATAAGAAGAAGATCAAGAAATAGAACAATTAAAGGTGGCTTCTTTATTTGTGGGAAACAATCAGCATTGGGAAAGTGCATGTCTGGACTGCAAATTTTAGCAAAGACAAAGAAGTCAAGAAGTTCGTAAATATGGTAACTAGCGGGACTGAAGAAGGAACGTATGATGTACCCAGCTATATTTTAATATAATTCTTCTTTCATCTAAAAAAAGAAGGAACGTATGAGCGGTGCATGGATAATGGGAAGCTATTCACCTGCTCATTTTTTTGCTAAAAAAAGAACGAGCTGAGTGGAGCGGACTCGTTATCGAGCCCTAGTGCCTAGCGGAGAGGACAGCGAAAAGGGAACAAAGTGATTAGCGTCAGCGATGACCGACGAGGCGACGACTCTCTACAGTAGTCCAGTCCGCCCGCCCCCAGTGCTTGGATTTGGCACGTCTCTAATTTGCAAAATAGCCTCCAATCAATCACCAGAGCCCTTTTCCAATAAAGAAAAAGGAAAGGAAGTGGATCCTGACAGGCCCCGGGGATTCAGAAAACAAACACTCATCTAGAGTGGGTATTCAGAAAACAGAACATCACCGATAATTGGTGAATTTCACTGAATATCACTAGAGTATGCATTCACGAAACAATACTCCACCTCCATTCTAATCTATTTCATTTAATTTTTTTTCATAACTTTTTTAATTAAATATCGCTGCGCTTATGAATACCACCATACATTGTGACCCTCTATGTATTTTTTATGTAAGACAATACCAAATAAACATCATGCACACGGGTAAAATTACAAATAAATAATAACTGAATAGATAGTGATAAGATGCTACTTTTTTAAGTAAGGTCAACACAGATGCTATTTTTAACTAAGGTTAAGCTTGTGGATTTATATATAATTATTTATATGGAATTATTCTAGATGTCATTTATTCAAGAGTAGAATTCATCGATGGTCCCCAAATTTGCATGGTGGTGCCATCTGGGTCCTTAACTCATCTTGATTTATGGTCCCTAAACTTTGATGGTATAGTGTCATCTAGGTTCTTAGTTCTAAAAAACTAGTACTTTATCTAAAAAAATAGTCTCATTACATGTTTAACAGTGTCATTTAAGTGCCCAAACTTGCACGTCAGCAATCAGCATGGAGATGATACCAATGTGGCATAGTACTGTCGGTGTTTCGTACCCCGGGGGGTATAACACCAACAAGTAAATTTCTATGCGTGCTCCCTAATCCGGATGGTGATGCAAGATGGACACAAGCGTTTATCCTGGTTCAGTCAAAGAATGCCCTACGTCCAGCAGAGGGAGAGATTTGTATTATCTTGCACCGGGGTGCTTGTACAGGGGTGAGTACAAGGTAGTCCTGAGACTTAGTGAGTGAGTGTGAGTGAAGGCGTAAGACCTGCCCTAGGCTAGGCCCTGGCATCCCCTTTTATAGGCCAAGGGGAGGCTCAGGGGTACAGAGTAGATAGGGCTGTCGTGGGTGTGACGTTGAGGTACATGCGCCATGTCGTGTCGTCGAGACTGTAGACGTTCCCTCTGGTCCGGTTCGAGCCTGTAGCGGTATGGTCAATGATGGCCTGCTCGTCCTTCTCGGTCGTGGGCTGATGTAGTCGAGGTGCGGCGCCGGCGTAGCCGAGCACGTGCGCCCGGGAACCCTGCGGTATGGTTGTCGAGGTGGGAAAGACAGGGCACTGCGCGCCCCATGCTCAGGTCGCGTCCGTCATCATTCCTCGAGCGGTTGATGACCGCTTCGAGGGGTAGATGGCCCGAGCGACGGGACTGTGCGGTGGGTTTGGTGGTGCGCAGAGTTGACAATCACGTTCCAAGGGGGTGCCGTACGCGTCACAGTACTCGGCGTGGTGTAATAGTGTTGCTGGCACGCCTAAATCCCGGTATGGGCGGCGGAATAGGAGAAGTGACCGGCGTACTTCTCACTATGTCACGCACTGTAGCCATGGGGTTAGGCGGAGCAGGCATACTTCCCACTATTACACATACTGTAGCCATGTGCGTGCCTTGGATAGGCAATGATTGTAAGCGGACTCGAGCGGGCGCTCGCTCGAGCGTTCTCCGTCCCGCTCGAGCGGCAGCTTGCTCGAGCGGTTTGCGTCATCGTCTCGAGCGGTCGCACGCTCGAGCGGTTTCCGTACTTCTCTCTCGAGCGGGTGAGCGGCCACTGCTCGAGTTTAGGAGGTTCTGAGGCTTTGTGGGCCTGATAGTGGGTCGGCCCAGCTCGAGGGGGATTTGGAGGTTTCTCTGGTCAATTAGTTTTTGGGATTCTTAGAGAGGGATGAGGCTGATTTGCTCGTCTCTAATTCGCCCAATTTAGGACCCCTAATCTAGGTATCCGACAAGAGCCCCCGAGCCCTTGCTTGATTGTGAAAAACTTCAAGCAAGGGATCATGAAGTGGAGTTGAAGTACCTAGACTCGGGATCATGTCGTCTCGAGGAGTTATTTTGTTCTTTCTCCGTGGGGCGCGCGGCGTCCCCGCGGGGTAGCCCCCCGAGGCCCCAGAGGAGTGAGGCATTCCTCTGGGGGCTTTGAGATGAACGGTTTTGGGCAAGAATATTATTAACTGGAGTTGTAGCATCTTGAGGCAGGAGATTTCTGACAACTGTTCGAGCCCCCGAGTATTTCCTGCTCCTCCCGTGTCGAGGGAGGTTGTTTATGTGACTCGAGCCCCCGAGCCTCGAATGGCTGGGCTGGAGTCGTGATCCAGTTCCTCGCTGGATCTCTTGGATCAGATCCAAGTGGTGAGAGGTCTGACACTACTCGCGACCGAGCGAGCGCCATACCCCCCTGTGAGCTGATGGCGGGTAGTCCAAGTGAGAGCTCGCCTCCTTTCGAGGGGAGACGGCCGTGGCCGGGGCGCTCTCATTAGAGCCGGGCGTTTAGTTTCCGCAGGACCGGCCCCGTTCGAGGGGACCGCGGCTCGAGTGCCTCCCGTCGACGGGATCTCTTGGATACCTAGTGCCCCGCCTTGGACACGCCGTCTCGGGTTCGAGGGTTCGTTCTCGAGCGGAACCTTTCGAGGTTCCTTCCCATAGGCGCCCGACTCGGGTGCTCGAGGGCGGGCCGTTCGAACCCGTCCGTGGGTCAGCCTCCGCTCCTCGAGACTTACTTGTGGGACCGGGGTCCCCGGGTTTCTTACCGTGTAAGGGACCGTCGCCGAGACGTCCGTCATTGCGCCCGTTCGAGGCGCATCCGTCCGTTGCAAGCGGCGCGCTTTTTAGGCGGAAACGGCGCATCGTGGTGATCGTGGCTTGGCGACGGTTCCGCTCCGTCTCGCGACGCGTGCGCCCTGTAAGTGGAGGTAGGTGGCGGTTTGTCAGGGCATTTAATGCGGTTACCGTTTTTCGTCGAGTCCGCCGGGTGCGCGCGGCCGTTGGATGGCGTAATCTAGGCCGTTGGATGCGATTCACGCGGATCGGCTTGGGCTCTATGAATATGGAGGAGTAGGCTCCCGGTTCTTCTTCCCTGCATTCTCGCCCTTCTCGCTGTTCACGCCGCCAGTTGCGCCCTACTCCAGATTCAATCCGCCACCACCGTCATCTGCAATCGCCGCCGCCGCCGCCCGCGACCGCCAGCGCCGCTCTAGCCCACGATCGTGTCCGCTTTCTGCGCCGCCGTTCCCCGCGCCACCGTTCCTCGTGCTCCGCCGCCGTCGTTGCTCCACCGTCCCGCTCCCGTCACCGACATGAGGAGGTCAGTCAGGAAGTCGGGTCAGAGCTCCGGCCAGGGTGCTGGTGGCAAGGGCAAGGGCAAAGGCAGGAGTGCCGCCAAGCCTCCCACGCCGGTGGTGATGGAGGATGCGCTTCCGTGGCCTCGGTCCACGGTGACCGAGGCAATGCTGCTCAACTTGGTCAATGGCGGATTGCTTCCGCCCAATCCGGTGGAGGGGACACCGGAGTGGCGGGTGCCGGACGATGACCACCTCGAGCCCAATCCCCCGCCGGGCTACATCCTGAGCTTTATCAGGTTCCACCGGCGGGGACTTGGTGCGCGGCCGAGCCACTTCATGCGGGCGCTCCCCCACCATTTCGGGGTTGAGCTCCAGCACTTCAACCCTAACTCTATCTCGCTCGCGGCTACTTACGCCGCCGTGTGTGAGGGGTATCTGGGAATGGCGCCGCAGTGGGACCTGTTCACCCACATCTTCAAGGCGACGCTCTTCACCAAGGCGGTGAAGGACAAGGAGGCCGCCGACGACGACGGTGATGATGGTGACGAGGAGGAGGAAGAGGATGACGAGGAGGAAGAGGAGAAGAAGATGAAGCCAAAGGTCCGCCGCTACGTTCGAGCGGGTTCCTGCTCGATTGGGCTGAAGAGGAAGGAGTGCTGGCTATCCGGCGCGTGGTCGTCGAACAACGCTGGCTGGGACCGAGAATGGTTCTATCTCCGCAATGAGGGGGCCTCTTCCCGAATACACCGGCGCCGTGCTAACCGCGCCCGGTTTCAACCGACGCACGGCCGCCGGCGGCGCGCCGGCCCCGCATGGACTCCTCGCTGAACGCCATCTCGAGCCTCCGCAACCGGAGGTCTGGCAACCTCTTCTTCAACATTGCGCACGTGGTTGCCGAGTTCCACAGCCGCCGGGTGCTTCCGCTCGCCGAGCGCCCGCTGCGGCTCGACCAGATGATGGAGAACGCCGACCCCTGCGGCGCTCGCGACGCGGGATGTCGGACGCGCCCCCTCCGGCCGCCACGATCGTGGCTCGGGTGCGCGACGCGATCGACGGGCGGGAGGAACTTCGGCGAGAACCAAGTCGGCCTCTTCCGCATGCGTCCGGCCTTCAACCCGCCGGCTTCGTGAGTTTTTTCGAGATCCCCTTTCGTCGTTTCTTTTACTCGAGCGATCCTTATCGAGGCCTGTTCTTTTTTCAGAATATCAACGACCACGCGGAGTCGAGGCCCCCGGTGAAGGAGGACGCGCCCGACCGCGAGGTAAGACGCCTGAGGGGCGAACGAGAACACGCTGCCGTGGTCTCGAGGAGGGAGGAAAAGGCGCAGAAAGCCCGTGCGCTAGAGGAGAAGGAAAAGCGTAAGGCTAGGCGCCGCCGGGAGCGTGAAATACGTCTGGCGGCGGACCCGACCGACTGGAGCTCTAGCCTCGAGTCGACCGACGAGTACGAGGGCGATGATGACGAGGAAGACGACGAGGCGACCGACAGTGATGGCGCCACCACCGCTCGAGCCCTGACGCCTCCTCGCTCTCGCGTGCAGGAGCTATCTTTGGCGCCAGGCCTTCTGCGCGACGACTCGTCGCTGGTCCAGGCAGGCCAGCAGGTGGAGTCGTCGAGCCGCGGCGCTCGAGCGCCGTCGCCGGCCCAGGCAGGGCAGCGGGAGGGGGCGTCTCAATGCTCCAGCCACCGCGCTCGTTCGCCGTCACCGGCTCAAGCAGGGCGGCGGGAGGAGTCGCCCCGTCGCTCTAGCCATGGCGGGCGGGCGCCGTCTCCGACGCGGCGGGAATCTTCCTCCCGCCACCATTCATCTTCAACGGGCGCGCACACCCGGCAGCATGAGGCTGCAAATGTGCGCACTTCAACTTCTGCGCAGCCCGGCGAGCAACGCCGGGCTCCTTCCAGCGACCGCCGGGCCGAGCGGGCCTCGACCCGCAGGTCCCAGGATCCCGTAAGGGGCACCGTGCCCCACCCGGCCACGGAGTCAGCCAGGACGGGGGCGGTCGCTCAGGTCTCGAAGCCCCCGAGCGGTCGCGGCGGACTCGAGGCCCCCAGTCCTCGAGCGACTCGAGGGGGCGCCCGAGGCTCGAAAGCCCCCCGAGCGCTTCGAGCAAGCCGGGCGGCTCGAGCGCCGCTACCTCGACCGCGGGGTAAGTCTTCCGGTCGACCTATCCCTGATTGCACTTTTTTGTTCGCGTGTGAGTATTTTGTCACAGTGAATTTTTGTTTTTCTCTTTCTTCCAGGACTAAGCGTCCCCTGCAGACGTTACCGTCCCTCCCTCCCATGCTGCCTACTAAGAGGCTGAGGACCACAGGAGGGTCACGCGGCACCCCGTCGATGCCAGGTGGAGTGACCCTTCCTCCTTCTACTCCAGTTTGGTTAGAGCAGGCCAAGGATGCGCTTAGGCGTGGTAGGCTGATGGCAGCTGCGTCCCGTGCAGGTGCCGGGGCCGTGACCAAGGCCACGGGGGAGGAGGACGCCACCACCACCACGGCCTCGACCGCCCTCCCACTCGAGACCTCGTCGTCGTCAGGCGCGCTGGGCGACGCGGCGGCGGGTGACAAACGGGTGATGGCGCCAGAGCCGACGGCCTCTGCACCAGTGACGGGGGCTGGGTCAGAGCAGCAGCCCATCGAGCTCAGAGACAAGAGTCCGAGCTCGGGCTCCAAGTCCTCCTGGCCAATCGGCCTACGGCAGCTCGAGGAGGAGCGCAGGGAGAAGGAGGAGGAGGAGACACTGGCAGCCACCGATCGGCCGGTGGGGGATGTGGAGATGCGAGAGGCGGGCCCTGCGCCTGAGCCTCAGCCGAGCCGGGCCCCAACCCCTCCTCTGGATATGGAGGTTGATTCCTCAGCTGGGCAGCGGGTCGAGGAGGGGGAGGCCCAAGCTATCACTCGAGATGGGGCACTCGAGGAGCACCCCGCCGCTACGCAAGAAGAGGAGAGGGCGGAGGAGCCGGCGGAGCAGCAGGCGGGGCCGGCGGTACAGCCTGCCGCCGCAGGCGGCGAAGAGCATCAGCTGCAAGCGGAGCAGCAGGCGGCGGTGGTGGAGCAGCCCTCTGTCACGGGTGGCGATGAGCGCCAGCCGCAGGTGGAGCTGCGGGCTGAGCTAGAGGAGCAGCAGCCGCAGGTGGGACAGCAAGCAGAACTCCACTCGGCGCCGTATCAGGCGCCGCTGCCTCTGCAGCGGCTAAGGGAGGTTATGGTACCTCACCTCGTGCCTGACTCGACGATGGGTGAGGTGGAGTTCACCGTCATGTCCGAGGCTGACCACTGGGAGGAGGCCCAAAGGAAGGCGACGGCGTCGCCATCATAGACAACATATGCGGACGGTCGGTTTTGGACGCACCGAGCCCACCGACGTATCCATCGAGGAGCGGAGGCGGATCGAGGCGCGGCGCTCGCCCAAGAGGCATCTTCCTCCCGGAGTCAACCACGCGTCCGACAACCCCGGGCCGAACGAGTGGTGACGGCGGGCATCGACTTAGAGGCGGTGAGGAAACTCCACTCCTCCGTCGATAAGGAGATGCGGGAGGAGTTCCCCATGTGGGAAAGGCCGCCGGCCGGTACTTCCCGACCCTCGACCACGAGGCCCCCGCGATCGTGATGAACGATCGAAGGAGCTCGAGGCGCATATGGGGCCGAGGAGCGCCGGCAGCGGGCTCGAGCATGCCCCGAAAACCGCCCGTCACTCGTCTCCGAGGACCCGCCTCGGCTTTCTTCCGTGAGTATTCTCGAGCACGGCCATTTTTTATTCGACTTATCGTAGCTTGCATCCGATTTTTCTTTTCCCGTGATTCGACGGCGCAGAGTTGCTCATACGCCAAGTCGGTTCACATCCGCGCCCTTAGCGAGAGCGAGGACGAGATCCGGCGATATGTGCGCATGGGGTGGGATGCTGAGGCGGAGCTGCACCGGTCTGCCCGACTCCTTCGAGAGGCCAACGCCGCCCTGGACGCCGCCAAGGGAGAAGCCGGAAGAGCTCAGGACGAGCTTGCTCGAGTGGCACAGGGGGCTGAGGCGGCTCAGCGGGAGGCCAGCGAGAAGCTCGCCCGAGCCACGCAGGAGGCCGAGGTCGCTCGTCAGAAGTACGCGCAGCTGCACGAAGCCTTCGAGCAGCTCAAGAAGGACGCGGCTACGGCGCTGCAAGGTTATAAGGCCAAGTGCCGGGACATGGAGCAGCTCCCCAAGGAGAAGGGCGGCGTCGAGGCCTATGTGAAGGAGCTCCAGGCAACGGTCACCCGGGAGGCTGCCGAGAAGGAGGCCCTTGCCAGCGCGCTTGAAGCGGAGAAAGAGCGGGCGAGCGGTCTCCAGACGGAGGCGGTCAACCTCCGTCAAGAGATGATGGAGAAGGACCTCGCCATCCGGGCGCGGCAAGGCTTATGAGGAGCCGCGCGTGGAGAAACGCGACATCGAGCGCGCCTTCGAGAAAGGAGATCGAGCTTGCGCGGGCGCTCGAACGCGAGCAAGGGCTCTCAACCCGCCGCACCGGTAAGTGCTCGAGTCCTTTAGTTCTTTTTTCGTGCGTGATTCATACGTGTTGCTCGAGTACTTGATTGAGTACTTGATTCTTGTCGTCCTTTTTCAGGTTTGGAGGCGGACCTGGTGGACGCGCGTGAGTACGCAAAGTCGACCCATGCGCTGGCTGACCGCGTGCTTTCAGCCAAGGCCCACATCACCGTCGCCATCGACACCCTTAGCGCCAACTGGGGCTTCCCGCCGGTGGTGGACGTCGAGGGGCCGGATGCTGGCCAGAGCTATGCTAGCCGGGTCGGTGAGCTCGGCGCCTCTCTGCGGGGTCGTATCCAGGAAGCCCTTGTCTTTGCTGCGCGCCGGACGATGGCCATCTTCTACTCGGGGTTTAGCATCTCAAGGGAGGACGCCCGGGCCGGGATGGAGGCCGTTGCGAGCGGCTTCACCTACGCCGAGGGTGAGCAAGAGGGAGGGGTCAACCCCCGGATCGAGCAGCTCAAGGCCGAGGCTGAGGAGCCGGGCGCCCGTCTTGGAGGTGATCTGCTGCAAGAAGTCCTCCCGCCTGACGTGGAGTAGTCTTTAGCTGGCCTGCGAGCCGAAATCTGGGCAACAAGGCCCTTGTAAGAATCAAAATATTCTGGTCGTGGAATGGCCTAAGCGGCCTAAAAATCTTGATGCTTATAACTTGAACCGTTATGCTCTAGTTTTTTCTTTGCGCTTGATATCATTTTCCGTTTCCTGCCTTTACTTTGTTTTAGCTAAGTGTTGGCGCTGTGCTCGAACTACTTCGAGAGGGGATGAGTTAGGGTGCCGTAGCTCGGAAGCGTGGGAAGCCTTGTGCTCGATCGTCCTGACTCGGTGAGCTCGAGGTGTCGCAAACACTTAGCTTACAAAAAACTTCGAGGCGAGGAGGGGAAAGATTACATCGAGCGTTGTTTTTGAAAAAACTAGGTGCGTTTTTTTGAGGACTTCAGGGGGGCCCCCCCTGGTCTAGCCCCTGAGGGGGGCTTGACTTTGTGAAAACAAAGTCGAGCCCACCTTGCGTATGAACAATAAGTAAGAAACTGTCTCATTTATTCATACTAGCGGTATATTTAGACGAAATATGTACAAGGCATCGAGGCCTAGGGGAAAAAGCGACGTAGCTGTTCGATGTTCCATGCGTTGGTGAGGGTCGAGCCGTCCTCTTTGGCTAACTTGTACGTTCCTGGCTTCAGCACCTTGACCACGATGAATGGACCTTCCCAGGGAGGAGTCAGCTTGTGGCGCCCCTTGCTGTCTTGTCGTCGACGGAGCACAAGATCGCCGACCTTGAAATCCCTCTTGCGCACGTTCTTCTCGTGATACTATCGTAGCTTCTGTTGGTAGCGCGCAGAGTGTAGGAGCGCCGTGTCTTGAGCCTCTTCTGCTTGGTCGATGGCGTTTGCCAGCCTTTCCTGATTAGTCTGCTCGTTGTAGGCCTTGAGTCGAGGGGACCCGTACTCGAGGTCGGTGGGGAGGACGGCCTCGCACCCATAGACCAAGAAGAACGGGGTGAACCCGGTGGCTCGACTCTCGGTCGTCCGCAGACTCCACGGGACGGATGGGAGTTCGGCTACCCACTTGTTGCCGTGTTTGTTCAAGCGTTTGAAAATCCCGGGCTTTAGACCTTGCAAGATCATGCCGTTTGCGCGTTCGACTTGGCCATTAGTTCGAGGGTAGGCGACTGCCGACCAGTTCACACGGATGTGGTACCGATCGCAGAAGTCCAAGAACTTTTTGCCTGTGAACTGGGTGCCATTGTCAGTAATGATGACGTTAGGGACTCCAAAACGATGGATGATGTCGGTGAAGAACTCGACCGCTCGCTCCGAGCGGATGTTAGTGATGGGCCTGGCCTCGATCCACTTGGTAAACTTATCGATGGCCACGAGCAAGTGGGTGTAGCCTCCGTCGTCTTTTTGAGGGGTCCGACCGGATCGAGCCCCCGGGCCGCAAATGGCCACGTGAGGGGATCATCTCGGAGTGCGTGTCTTTGGAAGATGCGTTTGCTTGGCGTAGAATTGGCATCCCTCACACGCTCGAACAAGCTTGATGGCGTCAGCAGTTGCAGTGGGCCAGTAGAAGCCTCGACGGAATGCGTTCCCGACAAGGGTTCTTGGCGCAGCGTGGTGGCCACAAGCCCCCGAGTGCATGTCTCTGAGCAGTTTCCTGCCTTCCTCGATCGAGATGCACCGTTGGAGTACGCCAGTTGGGCTCCGGCGGTAGAGCTCCCTGTCATCCCCGTAAATGACGTACGTTTTGGCTCGACGAGCTAGTCGCCTCGCCTCCGTTCGATCTTCTGGCAACTCCCCTCGAATGAGATACTCGAGGAATGGTGCACGCCAGTCAGTCGGTGGGCGCGTAACCTGGTCGATCTCCATGACGGTGGCCGCCGTCGATGGGGGGTCGGTCGTAGGAGCCGGCTCACCGGGTGGTCCTGCCCCAGCCCCCGAGTCCCACTTCACAGATGGCTCGTGAAGATCTTTCGAGAAGACATTTGGGGGGAGCGGCGCTCGAGACGACGCGATCTTGGCCAACTCGTCAGCAGCTTCATTGAAGCGTCTCGGGATGTGGTTGAGCTCGAGGCCATGAAAGTTTGCTTCCAGTTTGCGTACCTCGTTGCAATATGCTTCCATCTTTTCGTCATGGCAGCTCGAGGCTTTCATCACCTGGTCGATGACAAGTTGTGAGTCGCCTCGAGCATCGAGGCGTCGAATCCCGAGCTCGATGGCGATACGCAACCCTGTAACAAGCGCCTCATATTCGGCCATATTGTTTGAGGCGGCGAAGTGGATTCGTAGCACGTAGCGTATATGTTCTCCGAGGGGTGAAATGAAGAGCAGGCCCGCACCCGCTCCTGTCTTCATGAGCGACCCGTCGAAGTACATGGTCCACAGCTCGGCTTGAATCTGTACTGGGGGGAGTTGGACATCGGTCCATTCAGCCACAAAGTCGGCCAGTACTTGGGATTTGATAGCTTTTCGTGGGGCGTAAGTGATGGTCTCGCCCATGAGCTCGACCGACCACTTAGCGATTCGACCCACTACTTCCCGGTTTTGAATGATTTCCCCGAGCGGGAATGATGACACCACCGTCACCGGGTGGCTAAGAAAGTAGTGCTGGAGTTTTCGACGCGTGAGCACGATCGCGTAGAGCAGCTTTTGGATATGAGGGTACCGTGTTTTGGCATCTGAGAGCACCTCACTGATGAAATACACCGGCCGTTGGACGGGGAGAGCGTGCCCCTCTTCCTGTCTCTCGACCACTATGACCGTGCTGACCACCTGAGTGGTTGCGGCAACATAGAGGAGGAGGGATTCGGTGGGTATGCCATCTCGGGCTGGCCGAGGTGGCACGAGCACAGGGGGAGATGTGAGCATGCTCTTCAGCTTCGAGAGGGCCTCCTCTGCTTCAGGTGTCCATGCAAAGTGCTCGGATTTTCTGAGGAGCCGGTACAGAGGCAAGGCTTTTTCTCCCAGGCGCGCAATGAACCGACTGAGTGCGGCTAAGCATCCAGTGATCTTTTGCACCCCCTTCAGGTCTCGAATTGGCCCCATTTTCATGATGGCCGTGACCTTCTCGGGATTGGCCTCGATGCCGCGCTGGGAGACGATATACCCTAACAACATGCCTCGAGGCACACCAAAGACACACTTCTCAGGATTCAACTTGATGTTTTTAGCCCGGAGGCATCCAAACGTCAACTTGAGGTCCGCGACAAGGTTTTCTACTTTTCGAGTCTTGACAACGATGTCATCGACGTAGGCCTCGACGGTCTCTCCTATATGTTTCTCGAAGACATGGAGCATGCAGCGCTGATATGTTGCCCCGGCGCTTCGAAGGCCGAAAGGCATTGTGACATAACAATACATGCCCATGGGGTGATGAATGAAGTCGCGAGGCTGGTCGGACTCCTTCATTTTGATTTGGTGGTAGCCGAGTAGGCGTCGAGAAAGGAAAGTACTTCACAACCCGTTGAGTGGAATCAACGATTTGATCTATTTGAGGTAAAGGAAATGGGACTTTGGGACATGCTTTATTTAAACTAGTGTAATCTACACACATCCTCATTTTCTCATTCTTTTTCTCTACCAATACAGGATTAGCTAACCACTCGGGATGATGTACCTCCTTGATGAATCCGGCTTTCTCGAGCTTCTCGACCTCCTTGCGGATGATCCCGCGCTTCTCCTCGTCGAAGCGGCGCGGCGTTGCTTGACAGTCTCGAACCGGACGGATCTCAAGGCGTGCTCGGCGACATCCCTCGGTATGCCGAGCATGTCCGAGGGACTCCACGCAAACATGTCGGATTTGCGCGGAGAAAGTCGACGAGCACCGTCTTCCTATTTGCCGTCGAGGAGGCACGATGATCGAGCGGGATCTTCTTGGTGTCTTCGGCGGGCTCGAAGTTGCCGGCTGTCGCTTGGGCGTTGGAGCGAGGGTTCGCCGCCATGTGATCGAGCATCATGGCTAAGTCTTCGGATGTTCCCATCACGTTCGTCGCTGATTCCCGTACTCGACGCACTCCACATCGCAGTGGTAGGCGTGCTCGTACGTGGAGTCGACGGTGATGACTCCCTTTGGTCCCGGCATCTTGAGCTTGAGGTAGGCATAGTTGGGGATCGCCATGAACTTTGTGTAGCACGGCCTGCCCAGGATGGCGTGGTAGGTCCCCTCGAAACTGGGCACGTCGAAAGTTATGACCTCTCGACGGAAGTTCGAGCGTGTCCCAAAGACGACGGGGAGGTCGATGCGGCCGATCGTGAGCGCTTTCTTGCCAGGGACCACTCCGTGGAAGCCCCCAGCGCTCGGCCGGAGGTGAGCTCTTGTGAGGCCGAGCCGCGTGAGGGTCTTCATGTAGATGATGTTGAGGCTGCTGCCTCCATCCATGAGAACTTTGGTGAAGCGGGCGTTGAGGATGATCGGGTCGATGACGAGAGGTATGCGCGGGATTGGTGACGTGCTCGGATGATCATCACGGTCGAACGTGATGGGAGCATCCGACCCGGTCGAGGAACCGAGGCGTGGCGGGTTTCGGGCGAAACCTCCTGCGCTCGGCCTTCCGCTCTCGGCGTGTCATCTGGGTGGTTGGGCCGCCGTAGATCATGAAGCACTCGGTGATGGGCGGGTACCCATTGTCGTCGTCGTCGTTGGCTTGATCGTTTCCACCCTTGTCCTTCTTGTCGTCGTCCTTGTCGATCCCGAGCCGCTTGAAGTAGCCTCGAAGCATTCGACAGTCCTCGAGGTTGTGCTTGACCGGTTCCTTGTGGTACGGGCAGGGCTGCTTAAGCATTTTGTCGAAGACGTCCCCATCCGGAGGGGGTCTAGGCTTCTTGCGTTCGGCTGCGGCCACCTCGCCATCCACGACCGCGCGCTTGCCCTGCTGGTTGCCCTTCTTCTTCTTCCCGTTCTTCTTCTGGGCCTTGCTCGAGCCCTCACCGTCCCCTGGGGGCGGCGCGGGCTTGTTCCCAGCTCCGCCAAAGAAGGCTCCCACGGCCTCGTCGCCGGCAGCATAGTCGGCGACGACGTCCATGAGCTCATTCACCGTCTTTGGGCGATTGCGCCCGAGCTCCCGCACGAGCTCTTTGCAAGTGGTGCCTGAGACGAACGCCAGGATGACGTCGTGATCTGGAATGTGTGGCAGCTCGGTGCGCACCTTTGAGAAACGTCGAGCAAAGTCCCGGAGAGATTCCGTGGTATTTTGCTTGCAATTACGGAGATCCCACGAGTTGCCGGGCCGGATGTAGGTGCCCTTGAAGTTCCCCTCGAAAATCTGGACCAGGTCGGCCCAATCGTAGATCTGATTGGGGGGAAGCTCCTCGAGCCACCGTCGAGCGGTGTCAGAGAGAAACAAAGGGAGCTGGCGTATGATCGCCTTATCCTCTCGAGCCCCTCCCAACTGGCAGGCCAGCCAGAGTTCTGGCTTGGTCTCCCCGTTGTACTTGACCACGCTCGTGGGGGGTCGAAACGGGTTTGGCAATGGCGTGTTGCGGATAGATCGACTGAAGACTCGAGGGCCCGGCGGCTCGGGAGCCAGCCGGTCCTCGTCGCTGTCGTAGCGCCCCCCTCGATGGGCCTTGTAGCCACGGTCCTCGGCACCCGCAGCCTTGCGTCGTCGGTTGTCATTGATGTCATGACGCGCATCTTGAGGTGCACGGTTGTCGATGATGCGTTCTCGAGCAGGGGCTCTACCACCTCGAGGGGGTGCCTCTTGGTGGACGGAACCCTCCCGCTCGTGCCGTGGTTGTTGCGGGGCTGCCTCACGCCGTCTCGAGGCCGAGCTCTCGGCCCGCTCGGACGGCCGCGACTTGGAGGAGCCCCCTGATCTCATCTCGTATCCGCAATGCATGTGGATTCGAGGGCGTCGGCATGTCCCGCAAGAAGATAGCCGCCGCAAGTACATTCCGGCTTGCTCGAGGGAAGTGGGCTGGCTCGGGTGGCGCTTCCGGTCGCCCGTCGTTGACGATGCGGTTGAAGACGTCTCGGGCCTTTCCTCGAGCGCCAAGAGGTCGAGGTGGAGGGAGCTGGCTTAGCTCAAGGGTCCTCTTGAGCAAGTCCAAGTTCGCGCGCTCCGCCTCCATCTTGGTCTCGATTTCCCGGATCTGGGCCCATTGAGCTGCCAGGGCGTCGTCTTCGGGTCGTCGATTGTCTTGGGCTTGTGGTGGCGGTCCACGCGGCTCGATCACCTGCAGGGCTCCAGCCGCCGATGTCCCGACCGCGGGTCACGTCGTCCGCCGGTTGGCCGCGGACGGCCATGGCGGCGCCATCTCTCGGTCTCTTCATCCGACGGACGTCATCGTTGAGATGAAAACACTCGCGAGCCGGGTCATAGCACCCTGAGTCCGAGTCATCGGAGTCTGGGTTAGCGCTGGACGGCGTCCAGGGCCTCCCCGTGCTCTCCTCCTCGATCCAGCGGCGCATATCCCCGACCGTGTTGCGGTGTTGCGAGCCAGGTGCTCTGTCGAACCCGCGGTCTACTGACGCCGGCCATACAACCTCCAAGTCCATGGTGGCACGCAGGAGGGGGCCGGGGCTCTCCTCCTGTGGTCCCATGACTGACCGGATCTCATTGGCATACGTGGTGGCGGCGTTGGTGAGCCCAAACGGGAGCCTGCGACGAGCTCGGTAGAGCCCGTGCGGCAACAGGTTGGGCGACGTCGGCCGTGCGCGCTCGAGGCACCACGTCCGGGCTCTCTCGGCGAGCGCATGGCGAACGTGAAGCCGGGGTCTACGTCAGGACTCCCCGTCCATGTGCCACCTCCCCGCCGCACACTTGGCACCCCGGGCCGGGTGCATCGTGGCGTCCGGGCCGGGAGGGCACACGAACGGGGTGCTCAAGGCTCGCACCCGCCGGCGGTGATGCTGATGCCGGTGGCGTCGGCGACGTGGTGGCGAGCCGTGGTGGCGCGGTCGGCGCGCGCGACCCCACCGACGCGTGGGGGTGACGAGCGTCCCCCCCGGTTCACCGATCGAGAGTAGAGCCATGTCGTGGCCCGGGCCGAGCGACACGAACTCTAGACTTCCAAACCGATCACCGTGGCGAACGGAAACGAAGGAGTGGGTGATGCCATCCGGAAAATGGCGGGAATCGGGTGAAAACACGCAAGCACCCCTACCTGGCGCGCCAACCGTTGTCGGTGTTTCGTACCCCGGGGTATAACACCAACAAGTAAATTTCTATGCGTGCTCCCTAATCCGGATGGTGATGCAAGATGGACACAAGCGTTTATCCCGGGTTCGACAAAGAATGCCCTACGTCCAAGAGAGGGGAGAGATTTGTATTATCTTGCACCGGGGTGCTTGTACGTGAGGTGAGTACAAGGTAGTCCTGAGACTTAGTGAGTGAGTGTGAGTGAAGGCGTAAGACCTGCCCTAGGCTAGGCCCTGGCATCCCCTTTTATAGGCCAAGGGGAGGCTGAGGGGTACAGAGTAGATAGGGCTGTCGTGGGTGTGACGTTGAGGTACATGCGCCATGTCGTGTCGTCGAGACTGTAGACGTTCCCTCTGGTCCGGTTCGAGCCTGTAGCGGTATGGTCAATGATGGCCTGCTCGTCCTTCTCGGTCGTGGGCTGACGTAGTCGAGGTGCGGCGCCGGCGTAGCCGAGCACGTGCGCCCGGGTACCCTGCGGTATGGTTGTCGAGGTGGGAAAGACAGGGCACTGCGCGCCCCATGCTCAGGTCGCGTCCGTCATCATTCCTCGAGCGGTTGATGACCGCTTCGAGGGGTAGATGGCCCGAGCGACGGGACTGTGCGGTGGGTTTGGTGGTGCGCAGAGTTGACAATCACGTTCCAAGGGGGTGCCGTACGCGTCACAGTACTCGGCGTGGTGTAATAGTGTTGCCTGGCACGCCTGAATCCCGGGTATGGGCAGCGGAATAGGAAAAGTGACCGGCGTACTTCTCACTATGTCACGCACTGTAGCCATGGGGTTAGGCGGAGCAGGCATACTTCCCACTATTACACATACTGTAGCCATGTGCGTGCCTTGGATAGGCAATGATTGTAAGCGGACTCGAGCGGGCGCTCGCTCGAGCGTTCTCCGTCCCGCTCGAGCGGCAGCTTGCTCGAGCGTTTGCGTCATCGTCTCGAGCGGTCGCACGCTCGAGCGGTTTCCGTACTTCTCTCTCGAGCGGGTGAGCGGCCACTGCTCGAGTTTAGGAGGTTCTGAGGCTTTGTGGGCCTGATAGTGGGTCGGCCCAGCTCGAGGGGGATTTGGAGGTTTCTCTGGTCAATTAGTTTTTGGGATTCTTAGAGAGGGATGAGGCTGATTTGCTCGTCTCTAATTCGTCCAATTTAGGACCCCCTAATCTAGGTATCCGACAAGTACTAACTAATTATGTATTATTGTGCAAGTTTAGGGTAAATGACACGCTATATTTCTTCTTTCTCAACAACTACCGGATTCTTTTGGGTTTCAAAAATAAAAAAAAGTCAAGACCCTATTTAGATCCTAGGCTAAACTTTAACACACACTTTTCTTTTAGCACTTGAGCCATGCAAGTGGTGTCACGTCACTCCCTCCTATCAACAGTGTCATTCTCTAAGGCAAATATTTGTAACTTTAGTCAAATACTATATAAAAATATTTAATATTTCTAAAATATTTAATATTTCTTCTTTCTCAAAAATATTTAATATTTATAACAAACTTATTGAGAGCATAAATATTTTTTTTTTCTATAAATTCAATCAAACTTAGCACGAAACTGCAAAGACACTCTTTTTGGGATCGAGGCATATTTATATAATCCATCAACACTCAACAAATCATGCCTGCTCAACAGTATTTGGGCACCTATCCATCGACCTCGCTTGATGTCAATCCATTTTTTTAAAAGCAAGTTTAGTAATTTAGCCAGCTGCTCTTGGATGAGAGACCGGCCCTATCAATCCAAGCAATTAATATTTTACAGTTAGAGCCGTGCACATGCGAACGACGAAGCGGCAGCTCCAGCTAGCATCCGGCTGCAATCAGGCTTTTGCAAGCAGGCCTTTTGTCTCTGATCTTCGATTCAAGCCGTCAGAGATGCTAAACGCCTACTCGGCAGTCTCTTTCCTGAGGTGGCATTTTTCTGCTGAGGTGGAGCTCATCTCGCCAACTCATCTCCCTCCTTTTGACAGGATCAGATCGATAAATAAAAGCACGCGCGCCCACTGCGCCATCGCAGAAGCTCGTCGGTCGCCGCCATGATGTATCCGCGCATCAAGACCATTATTGCAGAGGCCCGGTTGGAGTCCGGCGGCGGAAGCGACAACAGCAGCGGCGGCGGTAGCAGCCCGGCTTCGCCAGGCGCCTCGTCGAGCGATGGTTCAAGCAGCGCCGACGAGTTCTGGCACCACGACGTGCGTGAGTTCCGGCGGCACGCCTCCCCTCTCTCATCCGCCCGCGGCGACGATGTCGACCGTGACAGCATCCGCATCTGCCAAGTCCTCGCGTCGTCAGCACGCGACCTCGACGACATCCACAAGCACCAGCAGCGCATGCACCTCCTCCTCCCATCCTTCGCCTCACCCGCCGTCGACGCGGCGCGCGCCAAAGCGTTGTCGTGCTGGCTCACCGGGTTCGACGTCGGCTGGGTGCTAGACACGGAGGCGTCTGTCTTCGGCGGCAGAGGCGAGAGCCTCCCGCGCCGGGAACTCGAGAGGAAGGTCACCGCGTGGGCGCAAGCGCTGAGCACCATGGAGCGGGTCTTCCGGTTCCAGCACCGTGAGCTCACGCCCGCGCAGGTGGCCGCTCTGGAGGAGCTTGCGGTCGCCAGCGCTGGCGCGATGCTGAAACTAGTCGGCGCCGTGGCGGCGCTCGGGAGCTCCCCGTCGAAGCTGCTCACGGCGCTGGACCTGTACGCCCCAGTCGCCGAGACGTACCCCGTCCTCGCGAGGCTCTTCTCCTGGGGCCCCTCCCACCCCGTGACGGCTGCTGCGGAGGCCACGCTCGCCGCCCTGGTGCACGCGGCCCTGCGCTGCAGGGGCGACCTCACGGCGTTCGTGCGGTCCCACTACCCGTGGCGGATGCCGCAGGGTGGCGAGGTGCACCCTTGCGTCGGCTTCTGGATGGGCTACTTCCGCTGTATGGTGCGCAACCGCGTCTCTCTCCACTTCATCCTCGGCAACGAAGACGGCGACGCCGAGGCGCCAGGCGCTGAAGGCGGCCTCAGCCTTGTTGCAGAGCTGATCTCGTGCCTGGAAGCCGTGCTTGAGGAGAAGTCCGCGGCGCTCGCGTTCCCGGGGCTGCGTCAGGTGTTCATGCTCAACAACACGCACGCTATCATGCGCCGCGCAGGCGCAGTGGGCTCCGACCTTGAGGTCTTCCTGGGTCCGGAGTGGACCCGTGTGCGCCTCGACCGCATAGAAGGTTACATCAGAGATTACATGGACGCGTCCTGGACGCCTGTCGTGTCGCGCCTGGACGCCGGCGGCCGCAAGCACTCCGCGGTCTCCCAGCGCCGGAACCGGAACCCGCTGAGCGCTTTCTACTCGGCGTTTGAGAACGCCTGCAGCACGCAGCGGTGCTGGAAAGTGCCCAACCCCGAGCTCCGGGGCGTTCTCCGGAGAACCGTGGCAGAGAACGTCATTCCTCAGTATCGTCGGTACTTGGAGGACCACTCAGAGGTTCAAGCGGCATGCGGACGCACCACGGAGGAGCTGGAGCAACAGCTGAGGGACTTGTTTGAAGGATAGAAGACGACCGAAGGTTCATTCAGTTCAAGCCGTGTGGCTGCAGAAGCCTGAGGTGATACTCTGTACCGATTCTATAACTGGAGCAGGAAACAGAGCAAGTAACCTCTGTTTCAGATATCACTAGTAGAAACGGCACATCCCTGCGCGCCGAGTTGAAACAAACATTGGTTATCAGTAAGAGAAAGGATAAATGGACATGATATGATAGTGTAAGATTGTAACTTTATGTATAAGAACTGTCGGAGATCAACCAAATGGGTATCCCAAAATAACGATTAGACTCGCTGATTAATATGCATTTAGCATATTAGCCGAGTCTGATCAAGGCTCGGCACGCCTCGTAGCGTTCGGGCATCAGCCGTGCAGGCGATGACGTACTTGGTCCCACCGGTGGGGCCCCGAGATCAAGGGGCGCTCTGGCGGGCCACTCCGCCTCGTCCGAGCGGGCTACTGTCACCTCTTGCGACGCTGCGCCCGAGTGGGATGTGCTCGAGCAACTTCCCTAGCTTCACCCTCTAATCAGGAGGGCCCAGCGAGCCCCCACCTGTTAGTCACGCTCCTCCACGTTCCTACTCTAACAGTACGGGGAGTGCCGCTCGTATCGAAGGCATGTCCACTATCTTTCACCACCGCTATGTTGTCTAACCCACAGTGGTTGTGGTACGTCACATAGTGCCCACCACGCCAGTGCCCACGCCGCGGGTACCGATGACACGGATCAAAGGCATGGTTCGGCATGCCGCTACGCTAGGAGAGGCTAGCCCTCATATCACCATGCCATCAACAACACCGTCCACTTG
This sequence comes from Themeda triandra, assembly GCA_018135685.1. NCBI lineage: Eukaryota > Viridiplantae > Streptophyta > Magnoliopsida > Poales > Poaceae > Themeda > Themeda triandra. Next base: position 727,854 of record JAENPR010000147.1, on the reverse strand, counting down.
GTGAAAATGGAAGCAAGCACGCTGGAGGGCCCATTTTTTCTTTACTTGTATATTTTCTCTTTTTTGTGTGTCCCTTCACTTCTTGCTAGCCGGTTCCTTCTAGCCTAAGATTGTAACTCTACCACCCCTTGGTCTATAAAAGAGGAGACAGGGACCCTTCTCCAACCAAGCCATGTCTCTAGGATTCAAGCCTCGCCTCTAGGTCACCGAGACCCGGTGCTCTCTCTCTCTCTCTCTCGACTTGGGACCCTCGTCCCTCTCTCGACACGCTTGTAACCACTACTATAAGTTTCTGCTGGAAAGCAACACGAGCTCACGCTTGAACTAGACGTAGGGATTCTTTCGAACCAGTATACACCCTCGTGTCCACCGCATACCATCGAAGCCCGCGTACGTGCAAAATATACTAGTCGCTCTGTCTAAACCCCCAGTTCCTAGACACTGACAAGAACTGTCACATAAACAATAATAAGAGGTGGTATTGCATAACATAAGGTGATATAAATCAGCATGGGCAGCCATGAGTTTGCTATTTTAAATGAAACAAACCAGTCTTGATACGACTGACATGTTCAGTACATAGATAAGGTTCGGAGTTTTAGTCATACATACCATGGCAAAAAGTATATAGAGATTTATCTACACATTGATAACTTGTACATAGAGTGTCTCGTTAAGCTATTTTATATGTTGATTGGAAAGGCGACTGCGGTATATATTTTTTTTAGGCAGTTAGCCCTGAAGTTATTGATTGTTTGAGGGCATCATGTTGTCAATTCTTTAGTGTTTGAGTAAAAGTATGTAAGTTTTGTGATGTTAGATAGAAATACAAAGTATCCTTTGTAGATATGGAATTTTATGAAGTGCCAAGTAAATAGAAAATGATATAAATAATGTACCAAAATTTCAAACCAAAAAATGAGCACATTAGAGATAAAGAAAACATTAAGGAGAGGCTGACACACATGGCGCTTGTACTGAGATTGCAGGCAGTCCAAGAACACATGTACCGCACAGTTAAATAAGCATATTTTGACCAGCTCAAACTTCATACCATTTTCAATTAGAGGTACTAGAAACCGTGAAATCTGATAAAATAGCCAAGACAAATTAAAATTAGAAGTCTTTTACTAAGTATTTTTCATGTCATCTGAACACATATGAAATCTGATTTGAACACAGGAAGCAAAGGGAAGGACATATAGATGGGTACATAAGTAGGCATCATTTAGATGTGTTAAGAAATAACCTAAACTAACATATAGGGAGGTGTCGCCGCGGGTAGGCTCCGGCTCCGGCTCCGGTCGTGCTGATGCGGCATAATAGCAGCAGGCCACGCCTATCAACTCTGGCCCGACGTTTTGCTTTCAAGATGGACCTCTCCTGACATTTAGAATACGGGTGAAAACCCTGCCTAGCTATAGCTCCGGGATGACGTCAATGGCGTATCTGGTGTCATATTCCTCCTTGGAGACATCGTTACTACTTCCACTTGCCTCTTCCATGAAGGCCATTCCGAGCTCGATGTTTGTGATGGGCAGCTCTCCGGACGAAATCCCTTAGGAGCCTAGTGCTTCGATCATCGTTGATGTCATCTGTGGACGTCATGCTCCTTAAAGGCATTGACACAAGCAAGCCTGTTCCAGTCGTGTCCGGCATGACCTTTGTATCCCTTTGGTTGCTCTGTCACCTTTTCTTGTTGTTGATGTACATAACCCTTCTACCTTTCTATCCTTTGGCTTCTGCAGACACCGCTTGCTGCCATCGCCAAAAACGTCTTGCTCTGTTGTCCTCTAAATCTCTGGAGTGCTTCGCCTCATCATATACTAGGTTGCGAGGACCTTGATCTCCTCTCTGGATCTCCTTGTTCTCCCACCAATGGTCCTCCCCCTTTGAGGCTTCCATCCCCCATTTGGTGTTGGTGGACATTGGTTGGAGCCCAGATGCGCCTATAGACGATGCATTTCATGGCTATCTTCTATGGATTTTGACTCAATGCCTTACAGCCTCGTGGTTGTCATCTATCGGATCCCACTCAAAGCCTTACATCTGCATGTGGTTTGGAGTTCGCTGGAGTCTGTCATTGTTGGTGGCACTTGTTAGTTAGTAGTGTTTGCAATCGTTTTTTGGTTAGTACGTTGAGCTGGTAGCTAATTCCTATTCTTGTTGTTTGGTGTTGTAATCTCTCTCTCTTCTTCCCACTATATTTCTCTATATTGTTGTTTTATATTGGCGTCAAGCCCTTCCACCAACTAGGAGTTCCTTCCTAGCTATCTGTGGAATGGAAGGCACAATGCAGGTGGGGATCGTTTTAATCCTATCCGAAGTGTGGTCGCTAGCCCTAGGATTGAGAAGGTGTTGTCTCCTATATGATCAAGGGAGGCCAACCTGGAAAATATAGCCTATATTAGATTTGGCGTTAACAATATCACGAAGCAATAAACCTCATGACTGCATTTTGTGCATTTTTTAGGCATACGGTAAAGCAAAGGAGTAACTGGCTGCACATTTTGTCGCTGGCTTTTTTTTTGTTTGTACAGCATATGCACATTGTCCAATTAGTCAATTTTGTTGCATCATCTACCTAAAATCTACGAATGTGTATTGGGAAATAGGTAGGACTAAGTAAGAGGAGAGAATGCGAACACACCAGCACTAACCAAGAAGAGTTTTGCTGTGGTACTCCGAAATGAATGTGGACCGTCGATCTAGACGTCTATAATTGCATATTACCTCCTAAGAGGTAATAGAATAAATGCATTTTTTAATTTTCAGAAACATGAAAGTAAGCAAAAATTTAGGTAAAATATCTGTTATTTGGATCTGACATGCATGCAACCGAAGCAAAATTTTAGATCAAATATCTATTATTTGGATCTGAAATGCATGCAAGCGCACCACGCCTGCTTGGTTCGTTTCTTTTTCTTTTTTTTTAAGTATAAGTATATGTTTGGTTGATTCGTAACGTGACATGTGATGTTTTGAATTATAGTTAATTAATTGTCTTATGTACATATAATTTATGCCAACGTTAATCTATCTAAACATGAGCTGTATTTTTTTTTTCTACAAATGTGACAAAAGTATAGAAGCACATTTTTGTTATTTATTTAATTTAGAATGTGAAAGTGTTGGTAATAATTAATGAGAACATCCATCTTGAACGTATTGCCATTTGAATGATTTATTTACTAATTAATTTTCATAGTCCCAAAATTAGTATTTTTGTGATTTAATGTCTTGCAAACGTATATGTTGGTAATGGAATTCTACTATCGGTCATTAGCTTTTGACATTAATTTATTAGATTTATACCATTAGATTTGTTTACGTGACATGTTCAGGTACTTGATGTACGTACCTCTACGGTGCCACGTCTATCATACGGAACTCAGAACTCTCAAGAAGCACGGCACAAGGCTGGTAAATTCCACCCGTAATATATGGGTTGTTGCATGCAGTACACGTACGGTCCAAAAAAACCCCGTATATATGGCAAGGAACAGTCTGTTCTTGAATGGCGGATATTGTGTATATATTTGTTGGTTTGTTTCCTTTTCTATTTTCTTTTTTTACATTTTAATTAGTTAATAATTAATTGATTTTTGTATGCACTTTAAAAATCAAGGGCTAAGATTTGTTTGAGATCTTACCTCCTGCGAAGTAACCGGAGTACCTTAGCAAGGCCAACCAAGAAACATGGTCGATCTTCCTATGAAACCATCAAATTTTCTTGGGAGGGGTGCATGCTAAAATTCAATTCATGTAAACCGTTCCGGTTGTACTCAACTCTTCTTAATGAAAATACACACAAACATTTTGCGTGATTGAGAAAAAAAAAACTAGCAACAACAATTTTTTCATGGAGGCCTGGGTTGGCAGCTGTCAGTTGAGAGAGGCTAGCCACATATTACCTGAGACCCTGAAGACAAAAGGAAGGTGAACCAAGACCAACAGGAATCGACAAGGTAAACTTTAGGTCGCAAGCATGCAGCTTATCAGATCTTCTTTTCAGAGTATTAACTAATATATTTAAGGTTAAGTTCTGAGACAAATATAAATATGTGGACTGTTGTATCTGGAATGAGCATAGATATGAATAGTCTGGAACAATATATGCAAAACCTAGGATCATAGTAACAGTAATAACATGGTATTAGTAAGATACCCATTACAAAAGGCAAATTTGATAGTGCAAGACTATTGAGATCTTGGTGTTAATCCGTTAGTTCATTAGGCTGCTGAGGTCTTGTCATCATTTGAATTCCTGCCCATGATGTGTTTTCTGGAGAATCGGGGCTATTCGCCATGGATGTTTGTCTGTCCTTGTTTTCTTGCCACGTCTCACTAGTTATATATTATATACTTCTGAACATTGAGTTCTGATCGCAACGAATATTCAGAGTTGCCAGTGTTGCCTGCTTGTTTCGGTTTCTAAACACTAGTGCTCTGCTTTTTACTAATGAGGCTGTTAGTTACTGAATCTTGATGCAATCAATTCCTTGCACATTTTGGGCTAAGATTATGCGAACACATGGCTTTTCCATGGCCATGGTGTAGCAGGTTTTGTGTTGAGTGATTGTCAACATGGCAACACAAGTGTGTGCGTGTGTTGTGTTCCACTAACCGATGGCACGCGGTTTCGTGTCAAACAATGGTGTCTCTTGGCTTGTGTTGTTTTGCAGGTGTCGAGCTTAGACGGTGGTCGACGGTGCGGTGAAGGTCAAGTAGGGTGTGTCGTGCTGACGGACCGGGTGCGGTGAAGGGCGGACGTGAGGCTTGGACCGAGGAACCTCGAATCCGGGCGACTAGCCGTGGTGGCTGACAGCTGGGACATCGACAAGCGCAAGTGTACACGGCGGGGGATGCGTACGGGCTACGCTACTCGCGGAGGGTTTGGTGGTTTGTCCTCAAAACCATCGGCGACGGTTTGGTGGTTTCGCCTCAAAATCATCGGCGATGGGTTTCGCGGGTTTGCGCCTCAAAACCCGGGAGGTCCTGCGTGGACGGACGGCACGTGGCGGCATCGGGGAGATCGCTTGGAAGCGAGGCTACCGGTGAGGAGGCGCGGTGGTCGTCGGATCAAAGTGAAGCCTGAGTTGGACACTTATGCCCCTGGCTGAGGTGTTTGGCTCTTCATGTATCCAAGGGCAAAGAGGGGATGTAAAATAGGCCCTATAAATAAGGATGAGGGGTTCCCTTCCCCCCTTACCTCTGGCATTTCCATTTTCTCCTTTAGGTTTTCTACTTCTAGTTGCTTGGTGAGAGAGAGGTCTATGAATCCTTGATTCATACTCGAACCAACATGTGTGGCAAGCGAATCGCCTAGTATTCGCTGTTTCCTCCGGGCTTAAAGACTTGTCTCAAATTTTGTGGTGCTTTTTGTGTTCTTTGCGAGCTCCACTTTTCCCCCTTTGAGAAATTTGGGATTTCTTCATTTTGTTGGTGTTTTGATCTTTGAGCTTCACCAAGCTCCGGGGACCTTCACCGTCCGCCTGAGCTCCGCCGAGCTCCGGGACTTTCACCGTCAGTCTGAGCTCCGTCTGAGCTCCGCCAAGCTCCGGGGACCTTCACCGTCCGCCTGAGTTCCGCCGAGCTCCGGGATCTTCACCGTCAGCCTGAGCTACGGGACCTTCACCATCAGTCCGAGCTCCGCCAAGCTTCGGGACCTTCACCAACAGTCCGAGCTTCGCTAAGCTCCGGGGGACCTTCACCGACAGTCCGAGCTTCCCCAAGCTCTGGGGGGACCTTCATCATCAGCTCGAGCTTCACCGAGCTCTGAGGACCTTCACCATCGGCCCAAGCTCCGCCAAGCTCGCAGCGTGTCCCGACCTTCACCGTCGGCTCGACCTTCACTGTTGGCCCAAGCTATGCCAAGCTTGCATCGCGCCCCGACCTTCACCGAGAGCCACAAGGAAGAGAGCGAGCTTCACCAACCTTCACCATCGGCCCGACCTTCACCGTTGGCCTGACCTACACCGACCTTCACCGAAGGCCACAAGGAAGAGAGCGAGTTTCACCGACCTTCACCATCGGCCCGACCTTCACCGTTGGCCTGACCTACACCGACCTTCACCGAAGGTCACAAGGAAAAGAGCAAGCTTCACCGACCTTCGCCGACCTTCACCGAAGGTCACAAGGAAAAGAGCGAGCTTCACCGATAGAATATGTGGTCGTGAAGGTCGACTTACCTTTGTGTGTTTGTTTCGGTATTGTGTTGTTTTTCCGCTGGCTGCACTCTGAAGCTTTGGTGTTTTGGTTCTTGGGGTGTGGATCTGGGACAGAGGTTCTAGACTTCGAAAGAAATTTTTTAGCTCTCATTCACCCCCCTCTGGTCGCAATTCCGGTCCTTCAGATTACTGCATTTTCTTAGGGAGCAGGGGTTCTGTGTTCTTGAAATCTTGCTTCTCTGCATTTCCTTAGCCTTATTAGAGAACAAGTTCATGGTGAGACTAGATCTACTCGTCCTCTCATTTCGTACTAGCTATCCAAACTGTCAGTTCAAGAAACTAATTTCGCAACCTTTCTTGGAATAACATCCCTAATAATGTAGGCTTGAAAAGTTGGAATTCCCCCCATGATGCGTTGCGTTGGTTCATTGGGATGTTGGGCTGCGGTGGATCATTAGGCTGTTGAGTTCTTGTCGTCATTGGAATTCCTCCCTATGATGCGTTTTCTGGATAATTTGGGCTATTCGCCATGAATGGTTGTCCGTCCTTGCTGCTTTCTTGCAACATCATGACAAGCAGTGGTTATCTAGGTCTGAACATTTTGTTCTGATCGTAACGTATATATTCAGAGTTGCCAGTGTGGCCTGCGTTTCGGTTTCCTAAACACCAGTGCTCTGCTCCACTGCAAAAGCCACCAGCTCTGCCCGTCGGTGGCCTGATCCGCCGCCGGCGCCGGGGCGTCCAGCCGGAAGCGGTGCTTCGGCGGACGATCCACTACGTGCGGGCGGACGACCATGGGGACTTCAGCCCGCTCGTCTGAAGAATGCTACATTTCGATGGCCGCTCTGTGTCCCGCCTGAGGAGAGATTTAGCAGACCAACTGGGGTGTGGGTGAAGCCAACGTCCTCAGCATCACGCTGAGCGTGCGGGCTGGCTCCAACGGACGGCTCACGCCTTTGGTCGTCGACCTGCTTTCCAATGACACCACACCACCCACACCACCCCCCCCCCCCCCACACACACACACACCACCCCCCGGGTAATCTTTGCCCAGTTCTCTTCTCATGAAAGGTGTTCGATTGATCATAATGATAGAATACATATGCTAACTTGAATATTGATATATAGTCTGCAGTTTTGTATTTTGGCCTTTCCTATGAGAGATCAGTGAACTCGTTGTTGTCTGCCAGATGTTTAGAACAGGTAACTTGCCTACCCTGTACTTTAAGTTCAGATGTTCAGATACTTTTCTGTAGTTTTGAATTTATATAGTTGGTTAGTTGTTGCATCAAAATCCTCTTGGGTTTTGCATTGGTTCTTATTTAGTTATTCTACTAGTCATATTGTTTGAAACATATATAGATTTTGGGTTTCTATAACTGTGTTTCAGAAAATGGTATACTTATTTTATTGTTGTTGTGTTTATTGATTCTCTTGAATATAAGTCTTTTTGCAGATACAAACATAGTCAGAGTATACAAATATAATTCGATTCATTACTACTTTGTCAGTTCAGAAAACCGTGCCACCGTTTTGACTCACTGTCCGAACTTCAGTTTTTGTTGAATGTCTTATGTTTGAACTGCAGCAACAATTGCATCACTAATACATGATGTCTAGAACCCGAATGTTTAAATCTTTTTACTTGTTCCCTTGCACATTCAGAAGCGTTGGTGCACCATAGAGGAATATGAGAGCAAGACTTCTGCCATGAAAATCGCGGTTCATCTCTTCAGAGATGAGAAGTTCCCTGCTTCGGATTCAGTTAGATGAAAACTGATATTTTATTCTGATAACTTCAGAAAACTACTTCAGAAAACTAAGCCAGTCCATTTGGGGTTGATGCGTTCTGCTAACTGGAAGTGTTTTGAATTGACCTCTAAGTTTCAGAACTTCAAAATTGCCGGAGGCATTCTGTGAAAATGTTGCTTGAACAATTTTACACACAGCAATTGTAGATACTGTCTTCACCAAAAGCTTACAGCCAAAAGTTTTCTTAGTCATGATGAAGCTCTGCACAATACTCGTTGAACTCACTGTTTCTTGATGTTACTAGTATGCATAATTTTTCAGACTTTGGCAGACAGTTATTGACATATATGTGATACAACATCAAAAGCAAGTATTTTAAATATGAATATAACGTTTATTATGACAAAATTCATTTTTTCACTATCAAAACCGGGTCCCCAGATTTTAGAAACAGGGCCATCTTATTGCATTAGGCTGTGTCACTATTATGCTGGACCTTATGTTTCCCAAGATTTTGTAGAAGCAAGACATTGATTTATTCTGCTAAAACCGGGTCCTCATTTTCCTCGTTCATCTGAATGTGGATGAAATAAGACTTTGCTTCTTTCATCTGGTGGTAGTAGTTGGTCGACGAAATACAGGATAGTGCTGTCGTGCTCTGTCGCGTGTCCTTGGACCACCTCAGCTCATTTCTAGGTCAAAGCGAAAGCCTTTGTGGTTTCATACCTACCAGCCCCATCCATGATCTTAACGCATTCGTACACACAGAAATTAAGAGAGAAATGCTTTTAATGTTACTTTGAACACCTTTTGCAATACATGTTGCCTCCAACTTTCGGTATACACAAACACCTCACAACTTGAGGTGTATTCTCTGCAGTATATTAACACAACAACAACAAAATTAAACAAAAACCTCTCCCGTTGAAAATTCTTGAGAGAGCGAATTAATAGCATCACAAAAGAAAAACAGAAAAACAAAAGAATCGATGAACAATCTGTCAGCTAGTAGCTATGTACACTTGTAAACTCGCAATCCCACTCATGCCCTGCTCAGCGTCGGCGGGCTCTCCGGTCTCTTCACGGCGCTGGCGTACCGCAGCGGGCTCTCCGCGTGCACGGCCGACATGACGTGCCTCTTCCCCTGCCGGCTGCCCGCCTCCGCCTCCACCTGCTCGTCGTCTGCGGCGACAGTAGCGACACCGTCCGCGCACGCCTCGACGGTCTCCACCGCTGGCGCAGCGGGCGCGGCCTCGGCCTCGGCGGCGACCGTGTAGACGAACGGCCCCATGGGCACGTCGTCGTCGAGCGCGAGGAGCGGCTCGAGCGCGTCGACGACGTCGCGCATGCAGGGCCGGGCCTTGGGCACGCTCTGCAGGCACTGGTGCGCCACCTTGGCCGCCTTCTCGGCGGCGCGCGCCGAGTACTGCATCTCCAGGCTTGGATCCATGAAGCGGTGCAGCCGGTCGGCGCGGCGGAGGTAGGGCCGCGCCCAGTCCACGAGGTTCTGCTCGCGCCGTCCCCGGCGCTTGTCGACGGAGCGGCGGCCCGTGAGGAGCTCGAGGAGCACGACGCCGAAGCTGTACACGTCGCTCTTCGCCGTCAGGTGGCCCGTCAGGATGTACTCCGGCGCCGCGTACCCGTGCGTGCCCATCACCCGCGTCGTCACGTGCGTCGCGTCGCCCGAGGGACCCTCCTTCGCCAGCCCGAAATCGGACAGCTTCGCCGTGTAGTCCTGAAAATGAATTTTCAAACTTGAGGTCAGACACGATTCGGTAACATTTTCTGATGAAAATACGGCAACAGTTGTTTGAGGAAAAGTACTGTGCATCTGTAGTGCTACAGAGCATCAGGTTCCAAAATCCAAACTAATCACAATATTATAATGCTCCAGCTAGGTTATCCCTAACGGCCGGCATCTAGAATAAAACCAGAGGCATTTGCTGCTAATTTGTCGGTAGTTGAAGAACAAATCAGATTTGAGCACGAGTGGTTCGTCTACGACTATTCCTGAATGACTGAATTCGTAAGGAGGAAGGGTTTGACACGGAACGGTTGACAACGTGCGAGCAATCAGCATGGTTGGCGTGTAGGTAAGAAACATTTTATAGGCGAAGAAAACATTTTATAGGCGAAGAAAAACACAGTTCCCTTGCTAACAAAAGAATCTGCAACGTGACAGCGACTAAACACCAATGGGGTAATTCTTTACCGTCCTAAAATTGCTCACTTCGTCAGTAAAGACTAGAGAGGTCGTCGGGTTGGCGTTCTTTTTTGTGGAAATGTGCTGTGTGCTAGCTGATGCTCGCTGAGGGAAAAAGAAGAGAGATTGGACTTGGTGGATGCTCGCTTACCGAGTCGAGGAGAATATTGGAGGCCTTGAAGTCGCGGTAGATGACGGGCGTCTCGGCCTCGTGCAGGAACGCCAGCCCTTTCGCCGCGCCCACGGCGATCTTCAGCCGCGTCGACCATGGCAGTGACGCAAGGAGATCTGCAGCCAGGCACAGAGCTGTTAACCAACTAATCGATCGTGCATCCAAATTTACTAAAAGTGGTGTGGTAGCAGTGCTTACTCTTGAAGAGATGGTTCTCGAGGCTCTGCCTTGGCATGTACTCGTACACGAGCATCCGGTGGTCGTCCTGGTTGCAGAATCCCACCAGCTTGACCAGATGCGGATGGCTCAGCATCCCGAGGTACACCACCTCCGCCTGCAGACAAGACAGCGCAACCAGATCAGATCAGGACTCGATTATTCAGATTCAGATGCATCAGCACGCAAAGTAGCTGCAGTGTAAACAAACAGGCTGGAAGAACTGAGCAAGAACAACGTACCAGCCACTCGCGGTGGCCCTGGACGCCGTCGCTGTCGAGGTACTTGACGGCGACGTGCTGCGGCTGGAGCCCCGGGCGGAGGCGCCCGTCGACGAAGCCCTTGTAGACGGGGCCGAACCCACCCTCGCCCAGGAAGTTGGAGGTGGAGAAGTTCTTGGTGGCCGCCTTGAGCTCGTCCAGCGTGAAGGCGTGCAGCTTGGTGGTCTCCAGCTTCCGCGACAGGTCCTGCAGCGACAGCGACCGCAGGTTCGCCGTGCTCAGCCGCCGCAGCGTCGGCTTCCCTCCCGGCCGCCTGCTCGCCGCCGGCCGCGCCGTGGGCTCCTGCTTCTCCTGCTCCTTGTCACCGCCACTGCCGCCGGCTCCGAAGCACCCCAGCAGGCTCTCCCTCAGCCCCATGATGACCAGATTGTCGAAACCACCCGCGTCGATCTCGTCACGAAGAACTACGCTCGCCGGAGAAGAGAACCTTGAAGTTAGAGAGGGTGTCGGTCGCTGGAGAGGTGGAGGACACGGAGGCACGGCGGGGTGGCGCGGGTTTATAAAGGCGGCAGGCAGCGGCTTTCTGTGTGCGTGCGACCGTGCGTGGTTGTGGGCGTGGCTTCGTTCGAGGTGGGTGAAGGTTGGAGCCGGAAGCGTCTGCCTTTTTGACTTTCGTGGTGGCTGGGACCAGGACCAGAGATGTTAATCGCTTCGCTAATTCGGCAGGTGATGGAATTAGCAGGAGTGAGGGCTTGAATCATTGGTGATGCCGGCCGGGGCCGGAGCCGGTTTGTTACGGGACGAAAGCTCGGTTAAGCATATCATAATCATATTATTATGGCGTTGGTGATCGCTGATGTGCGCATCCATGTATGGATCGACGCAGCCTGCCGAGCGGGAGACGATGGGGACGCGCCAACGACTGCAATTGGTGGACGAAACGGGCGGACCCGTTCTTATCGGCAGGGAGTGGTAGGGCAGTTGTTAGACTGTTTATGTTAGACTGATGTGTGCTACAGTAATATTATAGTATCTTTTCTCGGTTTTATTTTATTTATACATGTATACGGATGGTAGCCGGTAGGGCAGTTTATTATGGGTCGATGGATCGATGGTAGACGGGATCGTACTTGCTAGGCGATCTTTTTTGTATGGTTGCGTTCCAACTCCCAGCAGGCCAACACGACTGTATCTGTACTCGTACTTGCAGGCCTCGCCAGCCCTGTTGTTTTAAAACTGGATCTTTGTCGTTATTATTGCACACTTCATTTTGTTTCGTCATATAATAATGGCGGGTGGTTTCGTTGGTTGGTTCGGTTGTTTACGTCTCCTTGTCATTTTCTTTAGTGTTTGATTTTGTATTGTACGATTCCTTGGTTAGTTGCATGATTGATCCACAAGAAAAAGGAGGTAAGCTGTACAGTACCTGTTTCAATATAAAGGCAATTCACGTGCTTAAAATATACAGTGTGAGAGAGTGAACCAAACTGTCCGCCCATGTAGTTATCTTTTCATAAAAAAAACACACGACATCAGGCGCCTGGGTTTTGTGTAAACATCCAGGCGACATGCTGCTGGCTAGCTCATGCTTCTCTTGCTGGTTACTCCGTGCGTTTAGCTCAGCGTGTGGCACACAGTAGATGAATCGTCGCCTGACATGTCAGGCGACTGGACTCTAGCATATGTGGACATCTTATTTTCCATATTTATGTATCAAGAAGCTCAAAGACGCACAAAGGACCAAAGGTTCATCCACTTCTTTTAGAGGTGAAGGATGCGCAAATTACATTGGTCTGTTAAAATAAGCACTTCAAAACTAAAGGTCTGACCATTCCGTTCCCACCGTATCCAGACAAAGTTCTGCTTCAATTCAAACACATTAAGCAGCTTTTTTTTTACAGAATTAAGCACCTATTGATATTCACCCTTTCGTGAAGCACAGTAACTTACCACTAAAAAAAGCTTGTCTTAACTGAGCTAAGTTCAATTTACCTACTCCCTCCGGAAAAAAAAAAAAATCATTTCAGACGTAATAAGTATAGACAAACACTTGTTCACGTGCTTAAAATATACAGTGTGAGAGATAGTGAACCAAACTGTCCGCCCTTGTAGTTATCTTTTCCTAAACGAGACTTTTTCCACATTTATGTGTCGAGGAGCTCAAAGACGCACAAAGGACCAAAGGTTCATCCACTTCTTTTAGAGGTGAAGGACGCACACATTACATTGGTCTGTTAAAATAAGCACCTTCAAAACAAAAGGTCTGACCATTTCGTTCCCACCGCATCCGGACAAAGTTCTGCTTCAATTCAAAGTTTCACACACATAAGCACCTATTGATATTCTCCTTTCGTGAAGCACGGTACCTTACCACTAAAAAAAAGCTTGTCTTAACTGAGCTAAGTTCAATTTACCTACTCCCTCCGTCAAAAAAATATCATTTCAGAAGTAAGTATAGACAAACACTTGTTCAGATTCATATATAAAACAACAGTTTTTTCGGCAAAGCTCAGTTTGCATCCCCTCTATCCCAGAAAGACCTTCATCCCAAAAAGATTGATGTTTTAGAAGCAATTTTACATAAGTGCCTGTCTAGATTCATTTCTTAAATAATTTTTTAGCACAAATGGAGTATCTGTTTATCTTTTTGTGTATGGTTGGTGGTTGCGCTCCTACTCCCAGCAGGCCAACACGACTGACCATCGCCAACATGACTTACCGTCTGTATCTATACTCATACTTGCAGGCCTGGCGCAGCCCTTTGTTTTTTTTTTTGTTTTTTTTTAAAAAAAACTCGATCTTTGTCGTTATTGCTCGTGCAAGCAAACTTCATTCCATTTCGTCATATACTACTAGCGGGTGGTCATTGGTTGCTTCGATCGGTTGTGTCTTCTTGTCATTTTTATTTGATTTTGTATTGTTCCATTCCTTGGTTAGTTGCATGATTAGTCTAGAAGAAAGGTAGTAGTCTATAGTAACCCTTTTATTCACGTGCTTAAAAAACGCAGTCGAGAGCTAGTGAACCAAACCGTCCACCCTTGTAATTATCGTTTCTCCAAAGACGCGAGAGCTTTCAGCATTAATGTATCGAGAAAAATCAATCCACCATTCAGAGGTGAAGGGACGCGCATGCTAAACTGGTGTGCTAAAATAAGCACTTCAAAACTAATCACAGTAATTCACGTGCTTAAAAAACGCAGTCGAGAGCTAGTGAACCAAACCGTCCACCATTGTAATTATCGTTTCTCCAAAGACGCGAGAGCTTTCAGCAATCGAGAAAAATCAAATCACCTTTCAGAGGTGAAGGGACGCGCATGCTAAACTGGTGTGCTAAAATAAGCACTTCAAAACTAAAGCTCTGACCATTTCGTTCCTACCGCCATTTGAGCTTATACCTTTACGTGAATCACAGTAATTTACTTATACCACTAAAAGTTAGTTTAGCCTAATTGAGCTAAGCTCAATTTACATATGTAATTATCTTTGAACGCATTTTGTTATTTGGGTATCAAGTTGATTATTTCCCCTATACTAGGTACCACCATGTTCACACGATACGATCCCTAGAAACTTAGATACTAGCTAGTGTCTCACTCGACATTCTCTAAAAAAAAAGTACTCATCCAACACACAGAAAAATGTATGAACTCGTCCACGACCAATGAACAGACCAATTGCACAAAACATACAATCGTGTCATTCGCGTGGAAGAATCGAAAGATAAATACGCGTCACCAGGGCCTAGGCCAAGTAGTACGTATACACGCCGTCTGACCAAATTGGAGTTGGTTTCACATGTCTCTTTTAGAACAGGTTTCTTTTCACACAGATTTTGCTTAGCAGATGGTGGCAGGACCAGGACCTTTCCACAAAAGGTAGAAAATTTAGTTGGTCGTCCTTGTTATTTATTTCCATAATCCCGTGTATGTACAAGTAGTAGTTGCAGTTGTTGAAGTCGTTCAACAGGCCTGTTCCTCTTTCTCGTTCCTCTCTGTCAAAGAAAAAACAAGAAAATAAAGAAGTTCGTCTCTCCAAATTAAAAAAAAAATGAAGAAGAAGAAGAAGAAAGAAAAGGAATCCTGGTGGTGGAACCTGATGTTGGAATATATTAACTCCATTACTTGGTGCTTATGCATGGTAATCATCATAGGTTAAATGCGGCCGGCAGTAAAGTGGTAAAACGGTATAGTCGACAATATGATGAAATGAGATAGAAGGTCGCCGTTCCAGCTTCTGATACAAGAAAGGAAATGTGGAATGTCATGTTGCAAAGTTGTCTCAGTGGAAACTAATTAAAGGGGGCTTGTTTATACATCAGGCATCCATTCAGCGCCACGTCGTAAATTGTGTCCCATGACAAAAGTGGGCACAATATCCTCCCACCACAATGGAGTAGTGCTATGATTGATATCACATATATTCGTCTTTCCCAAAGGATAGTTCGCTTTAGATCTTGTTTGCCTATATAATCTGTGTTTACCACTGTGATACAGGTGAATTGACTATTGAGGTGAATACGAGTACATTCAACAAGTCCTTGGTTTTATGGGTTCATCCTATGCCATGTTTAACTTTAATCAAATTTTCTTCAAAATGATATATATTAGCATCTGTAAATTCAAATATGTACACAATACATAATGCTTCTATTAGAGAACAAAACTAAAAGAGACTATAATATAGAAGAAAATGTTGCAAATAGGGTCATGTAGTAGTTCCGTTTCATATAAAATTGACATAATGAATGTTTATTGAACCTTAGAAAAGTCAATGTAGCTGCTCTAACTGTCTAACACTTATGCTTTTGGCGCCTTGTTACTTTCACCTTCCTCTTGTACTCGACTATTCTCCAATCATTCCTCGACAAATGTGTGTGCTTGTCTTTGTCATAGTGCAAATTCTTTCTCATGTGATCGTTGCACTTTCTTGAGCTATGATTTGGGAGGGTGCCTACTGCCTATCACCATACACATAATTTTTATTAACATAGGAGTGGAAGAAATCAATGGGTTGCCTTTTCTTTTGGGCTCCCACAAACATTATGGCTTAAGCATAACACTGTGACATGTCAAAGTAAATGAAATGACCGTTTCGAAATATCTTTATTATTCTGGGGGATATACTCTTCGAAGCATCATTACTAACTTTATAAGTAGCCATGGGGCCACGTATCAAAGCCTCAGGTCCCTCCACTACCAGATACGGTATGTGACATGACGCCTAGTGTGCTGTGTGCGCAACAACGACAGCCTTGGCACATTCAAGGCGAGTGGTGACACTCTTTTTTGTGGGTACAAATGTTTCGGCCTAAAGATAGAGGGCCTGATGCTTGACACAGTGGCTCTCGCACGTGCTGTCAGACTAAAACGCACGCGGTGCAAAACGATCAACGGCGACCACAGAACGCGAACGCAAACGCAAACGCGCACGCACACGCGTAGGCCACCACCACGCGCTCGTGATGTAACAGCGCTCAGGCGTCCGTCCCCGCCAGCGATGACACGGACGGACGTGGGCACGTGGGACGGGATCGCGCGCGCCGCCACGTAGGCCGCCGCGCGCCGCAGGTGCCCGTGCCGCGTCTCTGTTGGCTGCTGCTGCGCACGCGGAACGCGGGGCGAGGAGCCCACCGGAGCTGTGGTCATCCGTCATCGGCAGCGCGCTGGTCCGAGTCCGTCCGGGCTCACGTGTGCCACTGAAGCTTCCCGACGAGGCCGGCCGGGGCCCTGCCGTCATCCGCCGCGGCACCCATCGTGACCTGAGACACCTGACCGGCGACCGCGCGTGTGCGTGTTGACTTCAACTCTTGGAGGACGCACGGAATCGGAATGGGCGTGGTCGCATGGGAACGAGCTCCCGGCTGGGCTGGCTGGGTCCGTCACGGGCTCGCGAGATCTGGCTGATCCGATCCGGCGCCGCGCGACGAACGAGCACGCGCGCAACGCAGCTCAAGTCAACGGAGGCGCTCGGGGATGCGGGTCAAGGGGCCACCCTAGTAGCCCCTCGTGTACCGTACACATCGGCCTGTCCTGATTGCTGGTCCTGCGGGGAGCAGGTGCGCTGTCCTGTTGGCTGCTGGCGTGGTGCTGGGTCTTCTCTGTTCTGACCGGCTCGCCGTTGTGCCTGCCTGCCGGCCGATCGATCGGTCGGGAGGGTGAACTGTGATGAAGGCACTAAACTAGGGAGCGTTGACTGTGCATTTGTGGCACGTTTTTTATGCTCACTTGTTCATCTTTAGTCTTTACTCCTGCCACTTGCACAGTACTAGTACTAGTATGTAGGAGTCGTTCGTTCCACGGTCAGCGACTCAGCACGTCTGATCGGAGATAAGATCAATGGTTTACTCGTCGTGGCAGCGGGCGCATCTGGATCGCATATTCTATTTGTTGGACCAATTTAGCTCACTGGCTTCGATCAGACGATTACTAGCTGTTGATGGTTAGAGGCGTTCATATTCAAGTGCAAGTGTGGTTAGTATACTCGGTTTAGTAGGCTGACCTTCACAGATGACAAGGATTTTCAAAAGACAGGTCATCGAAAGTCTTGCTTCATTCTTTGCACGTTAACATCCAAATCCGTTCATTCCTGCTGCATTTTCAAAGTCATTGCGGTTCCACCACATGTTTCATGTTTGTAAGATGGTGTAAAAGCAAGTTCAAAGTTAATAAGATTGTAAATGAATACTAATGATGAGCATATGGGTGAAGTATATGGGTGAAAAAGGCTTTTATAGCTCCAAACAGAGAAATGTGTCACAATTTTGGAGTGGCTTGCATGATATTAAAGAGTGCTGTCAAAGAGGGCTAATTTACAGGGTTAAGGATGGGAGGAAAACAAGATTTTGGCAGGATGTTTGGTTGGGTAGTTGCCCATTTAGGTTGAAATTTGACAAGCTATATGCAATCTGTAATAGACAGGAAAGTACAGTGTATGAAGTTCTGCATGATAATGAGATTAATCTGACATTTAGGAGAGGATTTGGTGAACAAGAGATGCAGGAATGTGAGGGTTTGCTTAGACACATTGGAGATTTCCAGCTACAGGAAGGAGAAGATACTGTAATCTGGGCTTTAGATAAAAAGGGTGAATTTACCACAGCTTCTTTATATAGGGAATTAGTTTTCCCAGGGATGGAGAACAAAGAAATCATGAGTGTTTGGAAAGCCAAGCTACCACTTAAGATCAAATATTTTCTATGGTCCATCTATACAGACTGTGCTCCATCGGCAGTGCAGTTGGTAAAGAGAAATTGGCCGGGAGAGGAATTTTGTAAGTTGTGTGGACAAGAGGAAACATCACAACACAATTTTTTCCAGTGTTCCATTGCTCAGTTCTGCTGGTGGACAGTAAGAGAGGCTTTGGGGTGGACAGAAACTCCAACTAACATTTTTCATTACCTTGCACTAAGTAGAGGCAGGGGAGAGGTCCCTAAGCCCATGATGATTTTTCTTCTAGCATGCATATGTTGGAGTTTGTGGCTGATACGCAACGATTATGTCTTTAACAATAGAGTGATCGCAGGTACTAATACGGTGTTGCATCGATCATTTGTGTATATGCAGAAATGGAGTATCCTGTTGCGGGACAAGGAGCAAAGATGGCTCGCGGAGACGATGGACAAGCTGGCACAATGTTTGGAGTGAAGCGCCCAAGACTGATGGCATATGGGGAGACTAGAGCTCATGGCTGTCAGTAGATTAAAACTAGTTTGGGGGAGGATAGAGCTTTTGCTGTCAGTAGCTTAAATTTAGTTGGGAGAGGTCCTTTTGCGTCTTAATTCTTGGAGTCTTTAAGATGTAAGTCTGAAGGAGTGTCAGCTCATCTTATTGTACTAATCGTTTACTGTAAGCTGGTATCCCAGCAGACCTCTTTTGCTTTCAATATAAAGCAGGGCTTCGGCCTTTTATCTAAAAAAAATGATGAGCATCTTTTCTGGTAGGAGTGCGCCGGCACTCGGAACCATCCCATCCATACCTGAATGAACTGATGAAGAATCAACAATGACATGACATAGGCTCACAGCCACTACTAGTGGATACACGGTCGGCTCGTCCCGGAATGCTTGCCAGCCCGGCTCTAGTTGGACGAAGGAAGAATCAACACTGATATGGATCCAAGAAGACGTCCGTGCAAAAGCGTGGGCCTGGTCTTGTTTCCCCGGTTTCTGTGGTCGACCACGGGTCTGAGATGAGATGAGTACCGGACGGACTTTGTCTTGACTCGACGGAGCTCCGCCCCTTTTGGACCATAGTAGTACTCTACTGCCGCGCACACACGACGTCGATCGCCGAAAAAGCTGCCGGCGGCGCAACCGCATGTCACGCTCGCGCGCGTCGTCGGTCAATCAAAATCATCGGACGGAGGCTGCTCAACTGAGTGCGTTCATTGCCAGATGGATTCCAGCCGAACGAGATGGACAGTTGAGCACACGCCGGCCGGCCAAGCACGCTCGTCCTAGCTTGGAGGCTTGGAGCCGACTCCGCGGCCGCGCCGAGTGGGCGATGCGCCCATGCCGCCGGCCGGCGATGACGGGCGAGAGTGAGACGTGCCGGTTCCTCCATCCTCTCGTCTCCTTCCCGAGTTCAGGACGCGCTGTGGCCGCGGTGGGTCGCTTACCTTTTTTTTTTTTTTTTTTTTGAGAAAAGTGGGTCGCTTACCTGGGTTGGTGGATTCGGTTCTGCAAGAAACAGGCCTCGCCTACCTTGTCAAGTGGTTCGCTGTTCATATTGGGCCACTAGAGGGCCGAGGCACTAGGCCAGCAGCACACGAGGGCCCGAGTGGTTTTACTGGCTAGTTCAGCGGGCCGAAATTGTTCAATGGGCTGGCAGGATACGCTGTTGATCTTGTTCCTTTGGGGAAAATGACTTTTTTTTTTAGAATACTCTTCTTTGAGGGGTTTTTTTTTTTTTTTTTTTTTTTTTTTTTTTGAGGTGGAAGCCGGAGCTTCATATATTAACTATGGGATAGTTAGAATCATCGTTCAGGAAATCCCTAAGACCTGGTGGGGTTATAAACCACTCCTCCACCTGGTTGTCTTGGGACCCTTCTGTAAGCAAACGATTCATTCCGATTCCGACTTCTGAGACGAATCATCTGCGTCACTCGCTATATTGGAAAATGGCATGTAGGCCCTGGTCCTCGCCAATGACATGCCTACGGTCAGCTTGATTATTGCTCCCAGGAAATCAGTCGAAGGAGTTTGTGCGAGAGAAAATCAGAGTGCTGTGTGGCTTGTGTCTGCCTACAAGACGCGCGGTGTATGATTGAACTGAGCCGGTGGAGCGTAATAGCGTATGGCTGTTTTTTTTTTAAGAACAAGTCCACTGGAAATCTAGGGCGTTCCTTCTCTTCTCCTAGCCGTCGCAAGCCTGCAATGATTAGCACCAAGATTGTCCGCGTTGGCCATTTCTGCTTTGGTGGTGTACAGTTGGCAGAACCGCCTGAAGCCTCTCGGGCTCTCGGCAAAGCTGCAGAGGGTGCACGTGTCTCTCTCTCGCATCGCACCGCCACCATGGTGCTGCGCTAAAATTGACGACTGCTTTTTTTTTTTTTTGGTCTTGACTTGATGAAAAAGATTCGTTTTCCTATTTGATCCGGATTTTCATTTATACTTCTCATAAAACATGTCTTTTTTAAAAGAAATATATTGATATCCCATCCTCTACGCCAATTAATACCTATATAGTTATCGTTATTACAAGCACAAGCAAAAAGATCCAAGGAAACTGAAAAACAAAAAGTCAAATAGGAACCTCTGGCACCACCAAGCCAATCCCGATCACCAAAATCCAAACGTTTACACTGCAGTTTCTAGCAACATAGCCACCAAGTGTCACATGGGTCCTACAATTGCAGAATACTATGCTGGTAGGGCCGCCGTTGAGCGGGGAACATCGGCTGTCAAAACGCGTCTAAACTTAAGAATTACTTGATCTAACTTCACCAATTTTGGAATGATTGGCAAAAATGAAAATCCATAATGGAAAGCAGCACCAAGTGAACATGTGAAACTAGCCATAGGCAAACACAGGACCAACAAACAGCTACATTTGATAAGAACAAGAAAATTGAATAACACAAACCGTTGCAGCATAATTGAAAGGTCCTTTCCATACGTTTCTCCCAAAATCGTTTTTTTCTTGCAAACTCATATGAACTCTTTCTCTCCCGCTTGCATCGCGATGACCCCATACATTTTCCCCTAAAATCCAAATTAGTGCATTTCAACGAGTTTTCCGTCATTCAGATAACCTAGACAAAGAAAACTAGAATTCATATTCCTTTTGATCTTCAAAACAAATTGGTGGTCTTAAGTTACGTTCTTCTCAAACTTAAAACGAACCCTTCAAGCCAAAAAAAATCCTTCCATCGACATACTTCCTCTGCCCATACTAGAAGACAATGGCGAAGGTACATGCATGGAATAGTATTGTGTTTTCCAAAGCAGAAAGTCAAAGCATAGACAAATCAAATTACCAGCGAAAGCTTTGGTTGGACCTGTCGACGTGGTCGAAACAAAAGCAAAAGACCCCGGTCCATTTAAAACGTGTTTCAGCCGACGCCCGTGTTCCTCTCCGCGGTCGACGCGCAATAAAATTTTCCCCGACACGTCACATCCACCGTCCGGCCGTCCAACCCAGCCTCCGGTGGCCGTCCGATCATCCCGCGGAATATCCCCGCGGTTCCCGGTCCAGCCCCCGGCACCTTCTCGGAACGGCCTGGATCTTATACTCTCCACCCCCTACTCCTCCCACTTATCCGAGACGAGTCCAGACTTTGCACTAGAGAAGGACTTGTATATAAAAATAGAATTTTTGTGTGGCTGTTCGGGGAAAGTTAGAGCTTCCTATTTTTTCACCTCCATAGGCTAGGGGGGAGGAGGAGGAAGAGGAAGCAAACGTCGGAGCACTTGCACGCGTTCTTCGCCTCTCACCCGACGACGGGACGGGAGGCGGGGGCGCGGCGAGGCGAGCCGGCGGGCGCGACCGGACTTCGGGGAGGCAAAGGAGATCCCCCCCATTCTCCTCCCGATTTGGGTTCGGTCCGCGTCGATTAGTCCGGCGCCGTCCGAATCCGACAATCCCATTCGGTCGCCGAGGGATCGAGGAAGCCAGGCGTGGATCGTGGGCGGTAGTGCCCCTCCGTCGCCTGTTCTTGCCCTCCGTCCGATTTGGAGCCGACAGGTTGGTTTGGCGATCGCTCGAGCTTTTTTGCTTCGGTGATGTTCGATTTGTGATTGGGGAGATGTGAATGCGGGTGGGTTTAGTGGTGTGTTGTTGATCTGCGGCGAGGAAATTGCATGCTTTTGGGCAGATTGATGTTTATCAGAGGCATCTCTGTCGGTTGTTGGAATCTTGAGGTGGCAGGGTGGTTGGTGTTAGCTTGGAGGGATTTTTGGTGGCAGAGGAAGCATATTTGCTTGGCTGGCATAATTGTCGGCTTGAAGTGTAATTCAGATTGAATTGTCATTATGTTCGTCAAAAAAATGTATACATACTTGATAACATGCACACACACATTGTGTTTAGGTGATTGGTTCGTGTGATTAGTTTCATCAACAAAAGGGATTTTTTTTTCCTGATAATAGTTAAGGCCTGTTTAAATAGAGGACTATGCTGCAAATCAACTATGCCAGAATTCAAGTTGGTGTCCTTCAAATCTTTTTTATTATATATAGCCTATTAATTAAATGGTTGACTGGTCTGAAAAGTAACAAGAGCTAGGTTGAACTGTAATTTGTCTTTATAGCTTTATTTCTAGCAACTTGTGCGAAATATTTCGTTTGACCTGATACGAGTCATTTCCTTGTGCCTTCTTACTGTAAAAACTTGTTTATCTGATTCAGCTTACTTTGTTCCAATTGACAGATCATTAAATTCTACTTGTCATACATTCCCACCCTTGATATAAAGACCTCCTACATACATTCAGAAGCCTGTGTTTTGGAAGGATATTTCACAATGAAGCCCAATCACAATCAGTTGATTCTATCCAACCTCGATATAGACAGGGGATACGCATACAAGTTCCAACCAGAGTTTCCGATGTCTCATGATCTTGGATTGAGTTTAGTTTCGCAAGCCGGTACAGTGCTGGGTACTTCTTTAAGACATCATAGGAAGATTTGTTCTTCTGGAAATGTAATGGTCCACGGAGCTTTCAATCGCCTCAACAAGCTTTCCCGAGCTATCTATTTCTGGCTCTCTAGACCATCTGACCCTAAGAGTTTGCGCTGGCTGGCAGCTGTAGCAGCGAACAGTTCTAGATCTTGTCAGTTGCGTTTGAACCAAGTGGGCTCCCACATGCAAAATTTGACTAGACTGCAGTTCAGCTTTCTAGCGAGACAAGAGCAAGCAGTACAACTAATTTTAGCTAGGCTTGCAAGTGCAAGTATTGGGCGACTGTTGAATGAGCAGCAACATGCCTCCAATCTTCTTACTCTAGCTGGCGCTGCTGCTATCGTACCACCACTTGAAAATATGTGAGGACCATGCTCCAATACATTTTGTTTGTATTTGTGATGCACTCTCCTTATTTGTTTCTTTCTGTTGTATAGTGTCTCTAGTTAACTGATGATTTCCTTTTTTTTGAATGGACAAGATCACCAATGATGCTTGCCGAGTCGATCGCATCACGGAATATTGACAGTGATATTAGAGGACTTGTGGACCAGCCTTATGTAGAAGGGAAGAGCCTAAGATGTGCTTGTCCTTCTGTGCCTAGTACTATATTTCAAGAAGATCCAATTGAACCAAAAACTGGAATCAAATTCCCAGCATTTCTGGAAGATGACTCCAGTCCATCTGCAGAGGTATTGTCCTTTTCCTTAAAACCATAGTTTTTCTTGTTCCAGACTCCAGAGGAATTGATTTGATTTCTAACATATATACAAATTTTCATTTTAAATCATTTTCATTGTTAAGCAAGCTAGAGGAGTATAGCAATTAGTATTTTTATGGTTCTGAAACATTGACTTAAAGCTTTCAGTTTTGGTATATTACTTTTCAGCTTTTGTATTGTTCTGTAAATTTTTTCGTTTTGATCCCTCTTGTGACAGTTTCCATTGATAATTAAACCTTCAGGTCCTTGTTGGGATAGGTTTCAAAGGCATGAGAGTAATGAGGGTCAAAAATCTGAACCTGTACGCTTTTGGTTTATGTGAGTGACAATTTTTTCAATTGGTTCTGTTCTGTGTCAGTTTGCCAGTGAATACTGCTTATTTGACAAGCCTCTGTTTTCTACTGATGAAATTTTCTCATAGATATGCAACCTACTTCTATCCGGGAGAAGCTTGGTCCTAAGTATGCTTCATTTCCAATGGACAAGCTAATGGAGGACCCTGATTTCTATAGCGATCTTCTCAGGTATATTGATACATCATGGTCCTTTTTGTGAAGGATGTTTTGAGATCTGTTTCTTAGGATTAGTTTTAAATCATAAAATTTCTAGAGCAAATCTCATCTCCCAGTCAGGCCCTACGTGAGTTTGGTGGCCATACATTTTACGAAATGCATAGGCCTTCACCAATTAATGTGGCTGCAGAAGATTCAGCTCCCTTGTTAAGTAATGTAAGACCAAAGGTGCATATGGTGCGTCCACTGAGCTGGGTATGTTATTGCGCTAGGTGGTTGCTGGGAGCAATACTTGCTATCAGTTGATATTTATCACTAAATAAATTCCTGCTTATATCTGCATTTGTATTAGTGTCATCCATGTCAGAGTGTATGTGACACATAACACACAGGTGCTCATGCAAAGTTTACAGCCTCATTTGCATATACAATCACTTATTAATCCTCAGAGTACAGATTTTTGTTTAGGGGACAATCTGATATTGTAGGATTCTGAATGTTTACAGTGAATATGTTGTTTTGGAGTATGACAATAGTTCTCCTTGTTCATTCTGTTATCTTCTGATGCTAATAAACTTGTATTGTTATTTTCCAGGGAAAACCTTGATATGAGGGTTAGGTTGGTAGTTAACTACAATGGCCTTAGCGTTGGTGCAGTGCGAGAGTAAGAAAACCAAAACTGTCATGATTCTTCTCTCAGAGCGAAATTATGTTATCTTTTGAAGACAAAACTCACAATAATTTTATTTTTCTTGCAGCGTGTTTGAGAAGTCCCTTGGCCTGCGTCTTCAGAAGGTACTTTGTGGCTCAGCTGCTACTGCAATTCTTTTCTAGTTATGTCAAGTGTAGAACTGATTTACAGGCCTTCTGCATTTCCATTCAACCAGATAAATCCTAACACTGACTTTCACTGCTTGAAGACCTTTGGTTCTCACTTCACAGAAGATATCGCCATACCTACGGTAAGGTCTAATCCATCATTTGAGGTTCTATAAGTTTAAACATGGTCGCTTGGCTAGTTATACACCTTCTGTTCCTTGCCGTAGCAATAAACTTACCTCGACCAATCTAGGAGAAACTACGTGGCATTGTAAATAAGAAGAAATAGGCTCCCAAGTTATGACTCCAAGTGGATCAAACCTGGCTAATGATGTCAATCACACTTACCATTAATTGAGATAGGTTTTCCTACAATTAGTATGATCTTTTTTTATAAACAAAACCAAAGAAAATCTGTTTGAACAATATTGCAACCAACTAGAACTACCTAAATAATTACTATGTTCTATAAATCTCTCGTTTGTTGATAATAAAGAAAATAAAACCTTGGTTCATTTTGCCAAATTTTGGATGTGAGTATAGTGGTAAAATGTTATGATATTACATGGATAACATGTAAGTATAACTGCAGGGTACGAAGATTGACTTCTGTCAAACATCAGATGGGAAACTGATAACAGAAAGTAAGTACCTTATGCCCACAAAAATCTATTGAGCTGTTCTTAACTGCAATATTGGATCCATCTTGACAAGAACATTTGTATGCAGTTGATGGGAAACAAATTGGTGCTGTTCAGAGCAAAGATCTTTGCAGTAAGTAAAAACTTGTCAAGTACACCCTCTATTCCAAATTATAGTTCACTTAGCTTTGTCCTAAGTCCAACTTCTTGGATTTCACCAAGTTTTAGAAAAATATATTGACATCTGCAAGTACAAATAAATGCACTATTAAGACATATTTTCTGGAGGATTTAATGAAACTAATTTGATGTCCGTGCAGTTTTCTATAAACTTTTGGCCAAAGTTAAAAGAATTTGACTTAGATAAAAAAACTAAGGCGACCTATAATTTAGATTTGAGGGAGTAGATATTCACGGAAAATGATATTTAATTTGCACAATATGTATCCTTGCTTTCCTTGTACTCCCATTCCCTGAACATGTGGCCTATAATTTAGATTTGAGGGAGTAGATATTCACGGAATATGAAATTTAATTTGCACAATATGTATCCTTGCTTTCCTTGTACTTCCATTCCCTGTTAATATGGAAGTCCTGAAAGAAAATACGAAATCTACAGATAAGCTTAATTTGGACAATGTTAACTTGTGCCTCTTTCACATCTGATAAATGATGTGATGGAGTACAGCATGCAATTAGCCTAGATAAGGTTAACAATATGGTATACTTTTTTTGTTTGTAACTCTTTCTTGTCTGATGAACAGAGGCTTTCTTCGACATGTACATTGGTGATTCACCGATTTCACTGGAGACAAAAAAAGTCGTTGCCCAGAACGTGGCTGGACTCATTGGAAGGCGCTGAGGAAAGCCAAACATGATTATTTCATTCTTCTGTACAGTTATTAGGGAGGATTTGTATGAGCGGGAAAATAGGCGAGAGTCAGTGCAAGTATATAGAGTGATCTGTGTCTTGTAAAGAAAGCAGGCAAAAGCTCCAATGTATATGTGGAAGATAGCATCTTCAGTTGTGCAAGGCCCCCCATTCTATTTTTTGTTTGTTTGGACGGGCCTTTTGCCTCTAAATAGCTGCTGTATCATGTAAAATGCTCCCATTGAGCCAGGAGTTGTAAAATATCAAACTGAAGATGCTTCTTCCATAAAAATGATGCATAGTACCTTTATATCTCTGTTGCCTATGGGATGTTCGTGGTTTTGGCATTTCAGTGTGCCTGGATGGATCTTATAGAGCCCCGAATTATCGTTCTTCCTTCCATCCATTATCTAGACAATTATCCGATTATTATGTCCGTTTGTTCTCCTGTGCAAAAAAAATCGCTGTCTGATCTGAAAGTGCGAACTGTGTAGGCTGCTGCGTTGTCGCCGCCTCGCAGTCGCTCGCGCCTCTCTATCCACAGCGGCCGCCGCTGCTCCATCCACCTCTCCACCCCATCTGGCGTTGAGCTGCTTCCACCGACCGAGCTCTCCAAGGCTCCACTCACAGTTTCGGCTCCCTGCCCATCCATCTCTCTGCTCTGGACCGTTCACTCCCCAGCTCCGTTCCGTTGCGCCCAACCACCACCGCCTACTCCACCAGATCGGCGGCGTGGGCACCGCCGGCGATGACATCCACCGTCACCTCCACCACCGCCGTCGGGTGCGGGGGGCTCCTCCCCGTCCGCCCGTCGCCGTCGACGGCACGCCCCCGCAGATGCGCCGTCCGAGCTCAAGGTACGTCCGTACGTCCGCGCCGATCCCCCAGATTCGTGGAGGTCTCCAATTTCTGCCCTCCCCTCACTGAAATCGGGATACTGATGTGCTATCTGTTGTTGTGGGCAGCCGCGGGTTCGGATGGCGCCGCCTCCAACGAGAGCAAGTCGATGGAGGTCATGCGCAAGTTCTCCGAGCAGTACGCCCGCCGCTCCAACACCTTCTTCTGCGCGGATAAGACGGTCACTGCCGTCGTCATCAAGGTCAGTGCCGTCCGCTACTCCTCAACTCCGTCCTCGTAGGTGATGTATGATACTGCGACCCAATAATCAAAGACATCCACTGATTAACGCCGAGCTTTAGGTGTATTGTATTGGCATCCTAGCACAAGATTTTTATTTAGGATATAAAGTTAGGGGGGAATAGAGAGCAAAGGCCAGGACCGGGAATAGCAATCTAGACTGGAAAGTAGCGGATTGGGGAACAACATAGATGTCATAAGGCTTAGGAATTAACGAAATGTTAAGAGTCATGACAAACACATCATCCACAGTTACAGCCAGGCTAAGCCATGAATAGCACTATGGTCTTGCACTGGGGAAGAACATAAGCTGCTTCATGCTAACAATAAGGCTGAAAGAAGGAACAGTAATCTGGATTGGCGAGAACTAATTCTCCAGCCTTCCTTCTAGATGCTCCTTGGTAATTGGTAATTGTAATGCATTGGTAATCCTCTCAGGGGCCTATAGCTCCTGATTGATAACCTGAGAGGTAACTGTGCAGAGGAGAGTCTACGTAATACTTGGATTACATGCTAGCGCCTAGCGGTCCAACTTCAGCTGCTGTTTTGGCACAGCCAGCTTATGTGCATCAGGTGGTCGCAGTATGGCTCAGCTTGTTCATCCAAATCCCTAGTAAATATCTGTTAACAAAAGAGAGATATAATTTGAAAGATGATGGTTTATTTTATAGAAAATAAGATTGCTCTAAATTACGAACAGTTGTGTTTAAGGGCACCACCAGGTTGAGGATGGTGGTAATGCTGAACCAATTTTTTTTTTTCTTATCTTGTTCCCAACCCAGAACACACACGTCCTGTGGGCTGTGCGTCACTGCATCCATGACTTGTTGGAGGATCTATTTAGAAGTTTAGGGTTAAGGATATCAGCTTCAGTGCCATTTTAGGAAATGAGGGAATGACTGCAATATACCGTTATAAATCAGCAAGCTTATATCAAAGCACATGGGTATGTTAAATGCATGTGCTCTACTCTGGTTTTCTCAGAGCAACCATCACCTTTCTTGATGATAGGTATATGTATAGGAATTCTGTAGTTCCTTCTTGATGATAAAGCACACATGACTGCATGAGAATTCTTATTGCGTCTCGATCATTCTGAGTATGACCTGTAACATGTTTGTAGGGACTTGCTGATCATAGAGATACTCTCGGAGCTCCTCTATGCCCTTGTAGGTAATTTATCTTGTGTATTTTCCCCCTCAATTGTTCATCCATTATTTGTACAGGGTATCAACTATTTTTCTTTCTGAAACTTCTTGTAAATCTGACCAGGCATTATGATGACAAAGCTGCCGAGGTAGCACAAGGATTTTGGAACTGCCCATGCGTCCCCATGCGTGAGAGGTGTGTTTATGAACTACACTTCCAGCTATTTTTCTCTGATAGTGCATAGAGAAAATATTGTGGCATCACTGTTTTATGTTCAAAGTTATAGATATGTACCTGTAATGTTGCAGAACAGGCTGAGGTTCTTTTTCACTTGCGGTACCAAATGAATAATTGTCGAACTAGTTATCTCTGTTCCAATCCCACATCATAAGCATTGACTATGAAGGCATATTCCTTGCAAAACTGCAAACAGGCTACCATGTATGCATTTTTTTATTACAAAAACATCTGGTTGATAATAATGTAAACCACAAATAATGTGTCTAGAAGATCATTTCTTATGTGAGCCTTCTACTTCTGCAGGAAGGAATGCCACTGTATGCTTTTCCTTACTCCCGATAATGATTTTGCTGGGAAGGAGCAGGCATGTCCCTTTTCCATACTATCAATGCTTTCTTGTCCTCTGATAACTGCATCCATGATATATTCGGTTCAAATCCCTCGAGAATAATGATTTTTGTTGCATACTTCTTGCAGGCTATCTCCATGGAGGAGATCAAAGAGGCGACATCGAAGTTCTAACCCCTTGTATTTTTCACGAAATGTTTACTTGACAGCTAGTTTTTTTATGTGTATGTACCTAAGTAGTATCAATAAGATATGTCATCAGAAAATTTTTCATAAAATGTGCAGTAAACAGCACTTCGCAAGGCTGTCGATGATATGAGCTGCTTTTAGCCTTTTATTGTACCTGGGCTCCATTTCGTGAATTACAGAATTCGCCGTTCTTAACTGCTATTCCTGTGTTACTTGATTCTCTCTATGCCAGATAAGAAACTATAAGAAACTTGCAGAAAGCCCAAAATTAGAATAGTTGAAACAATTACAAAAAAAATGTGGAGCCATGTGTAAGATGGGCTGCTGCCATGCCCAACAGCACGACCTCCTCCCAATCACAGCAGCCCAACAGCCATGTCATGCGGCCCATTGCAGCCACGACGAATCACGCCACATGTGAAGCGTCGTGGTCGTGGCGCCGCGTCCGTATGCGAACTTGCGATTTAGAGTACAAAATTGAAAGGCTAAAACCTACCACATTGATTCTACACAGATCAAGATGTAATGTTTTCTGGCAAAAGATTTAGGAAAATAAATAAATGAATCCAATATATAGATAAAAACAAGTATATAAAAAATAAAATACGTAGAATTCAATGAGTGTGTTACAACCGGCGCCCTCGCTCGCTTTACCGCCTTTACCACATTCTCGCATTTGCTGATTTGATGTGAGAGAAAAACACCGTCAATCGGGCGACCGGAAAGCGATAAGAGCAAACGAACAGGGCGTGGATTTTCCATGGTGACAAAAAACAAGAAACAGATATGTGGGATACATGTATGCAATAGAGCTATCCAAGCCCAACACTAATCTCTTGGCATGGTATATAAAACCATTGAACCACTTCTGATTCCACTCTGCTCCCACTCTGCTCCTTCCCTGTCATGTAGTCTGCCTTGGAATCTCAACCTGTCCTATCGCCATAACCCTATGCTCGCATTGTCGTGCATTCAGGCTCTATTATGGTTTTTGTGCTGATGACCACTTAATTATGGGACTAATACATATATCTATTACATACTAACGTACATATCACACTAATTGACTAACATGACATAACAATATGTGGGGTATTGTAGATTATGTGCTACTTTGCTAAAAAAAACCCATGAGTTTGCAAAGTCCGGGTACCGTGCTCAAGACCCATGCCGATAAACCCGCTGGGTCTAGCTTTTTGCCCATTAACAAACACACATGTAACTTGACCTAGATGTGTGCCCTAGTAGAGTGAAAATCCATCGGGTTCGGGTACCCATTGCTATCTCTGTGAGTTCGCCAAAGCCCAAAGCTTCACGCGCTGGCCCGCATGACCTGCAAACCGCTCGTGGGGTGGTCTGCGGCACCACAGAGGAGTGCGGGTTGGACACGGTTGGATCCCGAGGAGGGGGGGGGGGGCGAGATCAAGTCGACCCGTGTTTACATACTTTGTTGCGCGAGCCAACTCGGTTTTTTATGGCCAACAATATCATATCCTCTACGTCCCATAATAGACGACATTATGTGATGCGTGCACATCAAATTTATTTAACTTTAATTAGGTTAGTAAAAATATGTGTAACATTTATATCTCTATAAATAAGTTTATTATAAAAGTATATCTAACTATTTACCTAATAATTATATGTTATAAATATTAATATCTTTTTATATATAGTTTGTTAAAGTTCCAAATGATGATTTCTCAGAGAAGCAAAACAACTTATATTTTGGGCGAAGGGAATATAGATAAATAAAGCAGTGGAGTCATGATTGGACTAGTCACACCTCTTGTCCTAACCCGATCACAAGTGGGTTCACATCAAACTTTTTCCTAAAAGGTTTAGTTCGGAACTTCTATATAACTAGCCATTGTTTCGTTATTATACAATCGTAAATATACATCTCGTGTCTATCTTATCTCTAGCTATCGATCTGTGCCTGTATCTCGCGAAGCACCGTGACCTTGGGACAATCCATGGATGCGGCCAAGTTCCCCCCTTCAATCCGGCCCGGGCTCCGCCAAGGGACGCCGCTCCACGTCGCCTGGAATTCCCCTCGCTGTTGGATTTCGAGTTGGACGTCTACGGTTTACTGGATCGGATTTGTACAGCGCTAGCTTATGACGCGAATCATTTACTTTCTGCTGCTCCTTCTCTGTAAAAGAAAGATTCTTGCTACGGCTTCTATTGAAATCTAGCTTCAGCTCCTTATTTTACCGTCCAAATATCTACTCAGCTTCGCCTGGATCTAGCGCCTCACGAAGCTTCTCTTCCTCCGGGCTCTCTCCTCTCCGATCCCTCTCTCCCGACGCCGGCGGCGCGACCGGCTGACCTCGTCGGTCGCCGGCCCTCGGCGCTGCGGCAGCAGCCTCCTCCTCCTTCTCCTCTATCCCTCCCTGTCCTCCCGGTAAAAAAAAAAAGAGGCCTCCTTCTCTCCCGATCTGGCCGCGTCGTTCTCCTCTGCTTGGCTTCTCTCCAGTCCACCTCCTCTCCATTTTCACGGTGAAAGACGACGCGAGGCGGCGCGACCGTGAGGCCGCGGCCCGCCGCGGAGGGCCGGCGCCCGGTGCGGCACGGCGGGAGGCGCGACGGCGACGCCGCGGCGGGCGGCCGGGCTGGCCGGCGCGGGGCGCGCGAGGCCGCGGGCGCCGGGCGGCCCGTCCGCGACGGCTCCGCGAGGCCGCACGGGGCAGCGCGGCGGGCGCCGGGCGGCGCCACGCGGACGGCCGGGTCACGGGGCCGCGCGACGATGGGCGGTGCCGGCGGCCGGAGCGTTGGCCGATCCCCTCCCCTCTCCCTTTACCTCGTCTCGATCCGCCGACGAGGTGGTCCTCGGGCGGCGGAGGCGGCGACAGCGCCAGAACCCTAGGCCGGTGGCCGCCGTCGGACCCCGGAGCGGCGACTTCGCAGAGGCCACCGGAGCGGCGGCCACGGCACGACCCGGACGGTGCATCGGCACCACCGCCTCGCACGTACCGGCCGCGTGTCCTCGCTCGCCCGCTTCGCAACGGTTGGTGCGTAGCCCCTCAATTAACGGCCAACTCCATGCCCGTTCCACCGGCTAGGGTTCGATCTTTGTTTGCCACTCTCATTTTAGTCTTTCTTCCTCACCTGCAAGTTATTTCGTTCTTGGATTTACCATTTTTTAAGTCCTTTATCTTGCATCTACTACATCCATGTGCGGCTGCTATGTTCAGCAAATTGCAAGATCCATGACTCAGTTAAGGCCACTTGAGGGAGCTCGTGCAAGCCTGCAAGGAAGGCTATAGCATAGAGAGGATTTTGCAGATCAGCACATGTCCGGGAAGCATCCCACTGCTTTCTGCAGCCAGACCTACGTAAGTGTGATTTTCTTTTGTTCTTTGTGTGGTTCCCGAATCATGGTTTACTGTAATGCAATGCTTTTAGAGTATGTTACAATTGTTCTGCATGTGTTTGGGTCGTAGTGGACCTTCCTGCAGTACCAAGTAATGAAGAGGTGTTTTACATGTGTTTCAGTTTGATGCTCTGGCTATTGTTTTCAGAGATCCTATGTTTCGCATATGAAAGGGCCATTGTTTTCCTTCTCTACATTCTGTGCATTATTCACATGTTCTATGTTTCGTAATTTGGCGTCATCTTTTCAGGTTTCACTTCCGAGGTCACAGGATCGAATGCTATAAAGAGATTTCAAACTACCAGCTACACTCTAGCAGCGTCGATTGCATTCAGAGAGCTGGATTACTCGAACAGAAACGCAAGGTAGGAACGCTGGGGCATGCCAATGTGACCCTACATTAATCTATTTGTATTCGTGTCTAATCAAATAGCAGTGTTATAAGATTTCTTTAGAGGATCCTTCTTTAAATATGGTACAAACAAATGCTGTGTCTGTACTTACGACAACAGGATTATGAAAACCACTATTTTTTTTACTTGCAAAATTTATCCTGCAATTCCTCATTTGGTTGACAAGAGCTAATAATGTTGATGTGTTCCTTGTGTCAGGAGGTCTCGGCCAAATGAGCATGGTGGTCCTGTAATATGATGCTATCTGTGCCAATGGTGGCGGCTCTAGAGATTACCCTTGCACACGTATTTCTGGTTCTTCAATCAGATTGGGATTGTGGTTCCGTGATGGCAGCCTCGCTTTAATTTGAGGTAGCTAGATTTTCTAAGTTTCATTGCCAACCAAAATTTCCCTGAAATGGTCGTTATTTGGAAAATGATATCCTATGTAACAATGGCATAGTAATTTCCTCAGCCCACATGGAATAGTAATTTCCAATTATGCGCCTTTCCTGTGATTAGTGAGGTATTAGTTAGCTCCACCTTCAGTAATTTGCTTAGCATAATTGGCCCAACATAACTAAATAGTCATTCTTTATGCTTCTAAAAATACACCCCGGTTTATACCATCTTCATGCCATTTAGTTGCATGTCCCTTATCCCTAAACACCGCTACAGATACAGTTGTTAATAAGGTAGAATAACTAAAGTAGTTATTTATTGTGCTTCCATCTGCATGGCTCTTGCTCTTTGTTATTGTGCTTTTGGCAAGAGCTCAAATACCTGAGTTAGTATGGTCTGCAAAATGTGTGGATGAACTTCAAAGCCAACTCGAAAACATGGAAGTCTTAAATAAATTGACTTTTATTGTCGCATCTTACCACAGTAAGTTTACATTGCAGATGGATGTGTGGATGAACTTCGAGCCAGCTCTCCAAACATGGAAGCCTTAAAAATATGCCCCGTCTGTGCCTTCTCATTTGCCGCAGCCGTGGATGATCCTACTATCCGTGGGGGCAAGGATCTCGGTGTCCGGTGACATCTCAGCGACAAATAGGCCCCGTCTGTGCCTTCTCCCCGGATTCTGTGATTATGTGGTGCCATCTCGCACTGCTCTTATGTTGCTCTATTTCCTGTATAGGTGTGTTATTGTGTTGTTTGCCTTTCGATAATTTTCTCGATATGTGATGCATGCTCTTTAACGTTACATCTATGCATATCTTAGCTCAGGCAGTCTTACCCCGCTCTGTTTAATTTTAGCTCATAAATAGATTAGTTGTTTAATTTTTATTCCATCATATACAATATCCAGTACCATGATTAAACTATGCTACTATAATGTAGCTAAATGGTGGTAATGTATTTTTACACAACCATTAACCCAGTGTCTCTTGGATGTGTTAAACGAATTTGAAAACAAGTTTGCTCTTAACTTTGTCCTACATGGTTTGGTGTGGCTATACCAAAGTTCACTTTAATAACTTCCAACCATTGATTTGTCCGAACATTTCAGTGAGCATGCTGAGACGAACGGATTTGCTGTTGTGGAGTGTTTTGTTGGGCATGGAGTTGGCAAAGTATTTCACTTACAACCAATTATCTACCACCCGCGTAAGTCTTTTTTTGGCAATATAGATGATAGGCAGTATATATTGTAGCCGACAACTTCAAGGCTTCTCACAATACTGCTTTAATATTTACATAGGCCGTAGATTTTCTCCGAGAATTAAAAATTTTAATGGATCAATACATAAGCAGTGGTTAGGTGAAAAGTAAATTATGTTGATGCCTCACCGTGTTTCAAAAGACTTCCGGACTGCCGACTTTCGTTTTAGTATATAAAAATTAATTTGATTGATATTATGTCCTCGTATACAAACTGGGGCTACCCTGTGCCTAGGCAAAACATGAAAATTCATAAGTGAGTCTGACCAAGTTTGTCATGCTTACATAAATGCCACAAAGTTACAAGAGAAAAGATAATAGTAGAGTCATAATGATAAATTTGGAAGGTCTCTCCGATATTCATCTTGTAATAGTAGTAATTTAGTTCATTATCCTAGAATCTTTGTTCATTCATCTGAGAGAATGTTGCAGCCTCCACTGCGTAGACATTTTTTTTGTGACCTCTACTTAATCTATGGTGCCAGGTGATGATCAAGGTTTTGTGAGAGACTCGATGTTTTCCCAAACCTATTTGGATGTCTTCTCCAAAACCTTGGTTAAATCATGATAGATGTATTTCGAGGCCTCTAAATATTTTGAAGCTTCTTTTTGCAATCTTATTTGTTATGGTCCACCCCTTTGTGTTGGTTTCATTATGGTCTCTCGTAATTTTGTTTATGTCAAATTGATAACCAGGTTCCAATTTGGGTGCCATTAACATTCCTTCCTTCTGATCCATTTCTATTCTTATGTCTATGACGAATATAACACAATGATCAAGATCTTGTGAGAGACTCGACATCTCCCCATCTATTCTGATGTCTTGATGCTCCAAGATCTTGATCACATGTTGGATACATATTTCTGAGGGCTCTAATTTTTTTAAAGGTTCCATTTGTGATCTTCTTTGCCTATGATGAAATCGTTCATACCCATTTACGATCTACAATATAACAAAATGATAAAGATCTTGTGAGAGACTCGACATTTCCCATCTATTCTGATGTCGAGATACTCCAAGATCTTCATCACATGGTGAATAGATATTTCTGAGGCCTCTAAATTTTTTAAAGGTTTGATTTACGATCTTCTTTGTCTATGATCTTTGGCCTTTACATACCTGGCAGGGCTTACCCTGGGAAGCACCAGCCACGTTGACCAAAAAGTTGTCACTGTCTGAACTTTCATCGTGTGGGTGAAAAGTACATTCTGGGTACTGTGTTGTGTGTGGCCCTTCCTATGGTGGCTCCATCTCTCTGTGTCTCCCACCGTTTGTCGCTTCTCGTGTGGATCCAAACTTCTCATTCGTGCCGACCCACCAAATATATATGGACCCTCTATATCTGATAAATATATATAAAAAAGAAAAAAAAATCCCCTTAACATTACCTCTTCTTTCTCCCCGCTCGGCCGATCCGGGTGCCACTACCATTCCTTCCTTCTCGGTCCATTTTTGTTCTTATGCCTATGATGAAATCATTCATACCCATTTATGATCTACAATATAACACAATGATCAACATATTGTGAGAGACTCGACATTTCCCATCTATTCTAATGTCTTGGTACTCCAAGATCTTGATCACATGATGGATAGATATTTCTGAGGCCTCTAAATTTTTTAAAGATTTCATTTACGATCTTCTTTTCCTATGATGAAATCATTCATAACCGTTTACAATCTACAATATAACAAAATGATCAACATCTTGTGAGAGACTCGACACTTCCCCTCTATTCGATGTCGAGATACTCCGTGATCTTCATCACATGATGAATAGATGTTTCGAGGCCTCTACATTTTTTTAAGGTTTCATTTCCGATCTTCTTTGACTATGATCTTGGGCTTTTACATATCCGATGGGCACACAACATATTTTTGCAAGGACCTCTTCTACATTCTCCGGCAAAGTCTCGTTATCTTCAATCCTCTTTTTGTAAGCAAATGCAGAGAATAGAAATCAGCAGATATGAATGTATGGACCATGCTTGCTAGGAGTTATTCATGGTGTATTTTTCTCGAAGTTATTTATCAGTAATGGTGCCACTTGATTGTTAAGAGACACAATTGTATTGGTGAGAATCTAATTTTAGCGCTTAATCCATACCAAAACTTCAAGCAACTAAAGGTTACTTCACTCTCATATGATTATTAGCCTAATACTAACATAGCCATATTTGTTTCTATTCTGTACAGAAATTTAGAGGAAGCTATATGTGATGATTGCAAAGGATCTGTGTTGTGATGGTTTCTCCAGCTAACAGGTAATTTATCTCACGCAATAAAGATAAACATACTTCAAATCCTTTTTAGTCTACCAGCAGCAAGGATTCAGTGCATGGTTTAGGTTGCTCATAGTTAACTTAATTTTTTATCCTGCCCAAAGTTCCATGAAAATTAGAAATAGATGGTTTTGGGTTTGTGCAATCGTAATAGAGTCCAATAGGGATACTTCTATTATTCCGCTTACGTCTCGTGCTCGACTAAGTATTGATCACATTTTCATCTTCGTGACAAGAAGGGGATGCCAAAGACAAGTCCAAGCAAAACAGGGGTGAGAAGAAGCGCAAGGCCATGCTGAAGCTTGGTATGTCTTTTTAACTGCAACCATTGCAACCATTGCAGCCTGCAATATGGAATGTCTTTTTAACTGTCATGTTGTTTGTTACATTTGTTTTACTACAATGACCTCCAATAAACTGTCTTAAATATCTTATACATACACGCGTTGGTGGCTATCCTATTATTCCAAACTAAGCTTATATTTTTTCCCAAAAACGACCTCAAATTCCTAGATTGTTTATGCCAATTTGTTTCTCATACCATAGGGTCGGTTCTTGGCTCAGGTACGTACAATCGATGGAGCCTTGCAATTTGTTTGGGTATAATTAAAACATGCGTTCTCAAATTACTTGAGTTCTTAGTTATGATTAATCAGTCAACCTGACATTTACTATGGACGTTTACCTCCTGTTACGGCTTATGTATACTGCCTAGGTATGATATGATGCTCTTTGCTAAACTAATCTCCCTCTATCGCTACTCACGCTAGCTAAATGTTAACAGGTTCAGGTTAAGTCTGACCACCTATTTTTTCTTCAAAGATCATCTTAATTTCAAATTTTACATCTTGGTATGTTCTCTTTCTATGTCTTAGTCCCCCTGAGTACTATGATTTTTACCTTCCAGGTTTTATTATTTTTGTAACCTTGTGACAGTCCACTGGAGCACCACAGTTAGTGCTTCTATTATGTTGCGATTTCATCTTTGGTAAAAGAAAGTATAAACTCA
The DNA here is from genome assembly GCA_018135685.1 of Themeda triandra. NCBI lineage: Eukaryota > Viridiplantae > Streptophyta > Magnoliopsida > Poales > Poaceae > Themeda > Themeda triandra. The sequence continues at coordinate 689,649 of JAENPR010000147.1, read as the reverse complement.
AGAAAAGGCATTACCTACAGATTCACATGCCATAACAATAGATTTCATTTTAATGCATAATTACGATAGCTAAGTTCAGAAAGTCGGTCTCATGTCATTCTTAAATTTAGTGACTATATTGTTGCATGATATGGTAGGCCTGATCAATTTTCTCCGCAATTTGACCATCTGGTATCTCGGAAACAGTGGCATTGCAAAATCGTGAAGCTATCTCACTTCACAGTGATTTGGAACAAATCCTGTCAATTTATTTGAGTTCGTGTACCAAGTCTTGAAACTACTCTACTTCGGCTTGATTTGGAAGTTGGAACAGATCATGTCATATTTTTGGGTTCAAGAACCTCACACTAACTAGAGTGTGCTCAGTCAGAGCAAAAGACGTTCACAAAGCCATGTCTTGTTAACTTTAGTTTAGTGATGATAATATCTTGCAACTTAGAACTACGTGCTTAGTTTGCCTACACCTGCTACATTTTAGATCATGGTTGTGTACAACACATTTATAATTTTTGGGCCTCAAAAATTTTCTGTTTTACCATATCTAAACTTTTCAGCCGATGTTGCTCACCTCCCTCGTGCAAGGCACCGTGACGCAAGGGGGCTCCTGCAGCTATGGATCAACCAGTCCCATGAATGCACCCCTTCCGAACCCAGTCTCCTTTGTGATGCACCCTTAAGTACTTCTCCCCTCTCCACTTTGCTTCAGTATATTTCGAATGTAAAAAAAGGATTTTCGTAGTGGACTTTTCTATTGTTATTATGGCTAGGTTTGCAAGCAGATTCTTCAGCACAAGTCTACCCTCCATGTACACAAACCTTTCGACGCTGCCATGCTTCCGAGAAGAGCAAAGAGCCAGCCTCACATCCTGCGAATGTAAAATTACACCGACAACTACCATCCGACCTGTGCGTGGTTATGTAAAACATGTAATTGCTGCCTGTGCGTGGTTATGTAAAGCATGTAGTTGCTGCCTATGATGCAGCCGAATGAATATAACGACCACGAACCACATGCCTTATCACGTATCAGTCAACTACCCATGTTATCTATGTAATACATAAAACAAACATGTTTATCACTGCACCGGGTTATCTTATGCTATCTCTTGCTTGTGATGATACAGTGTCATATCCGCTTATCCCTTCTCTTGGTGATAACCAATATTTGTTTCACCTAGGCGCGCAAGGGCGCGCCGTTCCACTAGTGTTTTATTAATTTGCACAAGGCGACCTTGCATCCGCCTGCGCTCTGGCGCCGCCCTGAGGACGACGACGACGATGCTGCTGCTGGTATTCCCTGGGTCCTCCTCGACTGGGAGGCCTACGTCGCCGACCACCGCAACGCCACCACTGCCTATGCATGTACGGAGTCCGGCAAGGAGATCCAGGTCACCTTCGTCCTCGCCCGCCCACCGCAAGTCTCCTATTTCTGTGTTTTCTGCCCTGGGAGGCACCACACAGAGATCCCTGTCGAGCCCAAGATCCTCGCCATGGACGACAACCTTGTCCTCCTCAGCATCATCGTCAGCCCTGAAAAGGAGACACTCAGAGACCGCGACTTCTACATCTACCAGGCCAACGGGGCCGAGGACGGGGGCCCGTCGCTCGAGCGGCTCCCGCGCCCTCCGGGGCGTTGCTTGTTCGATCACAGTAAGGTCGGCCTCCTGCGCTGCTGCGACGACCACGGCGGCGGCGGTAGTTCGGTCCTGCGCCCTCACCGCAACAGAAAAGATCACTTCATAGTCGCCGCTCTCTTTGACTTCTCCGAACCAGGCGTTGGTGTCCATTTCACTGATGAGAACTTCAGGGAAAGGCCCGGGCTGTTCGCTCTTTTTGTGTACAACTCCAAGTACAAAACTTGGAGTATCAATGCTATCTCACTGGACCAACAGCAGCTGCAGAAGAAACGTGAAGATCTCTTTATGCATTTCAACAGCAAGGTGATTGCCATAGGAGGAGAAGCTGGCACCATGGCCTTTGTTGACCTCTGGCAGGGCATCATCCTCTGTGATGTGCTCACTGGCAATCCCAACCTTAGCTATGTTCCACTGCCCAAGCCGAAGCTGCCAGACAGGGAGTGGATGGGAGAGGCGTGCCTCCATCGGGACATTGCCATCATCGGAGGCCACATCAAGTATGTTGAGTTGGAGGCTCTTTTGGATCCTAGCGTCCGTAATCAACGATATGGCAGAGAAGGTTGGATGGCCTGGAGATATAGCAGGCCAGTGGCAGCAGCTAGCTCAGTGGCTTCAGTTAGATCTTCTTCTGATGATTGGAGAATGGAATGCAGTATCGAGTCCTCCGGTGACATATCTGTCAATACTACCACACAATTTGAGCTGCTGCCTAGGCGACTTGATAGCGAAGGCCAGCCTCTGCCACCCTTTAAGGGCCTTACCATTTGTCATCCCGTACTCAGCTTGAGTGACGATGACAACACCGTCTACTTCATGAACAAGATCTTCCCTAGGGATGACAAGGCATGGGTCATTGCTGTAGACATGGTGACAAAGGAGCTACTAGGAGTGGCTAAGTTTGCTGCAGAAAGGACTGAAGAAGTACCCTTTGCCTACGCACATAGTAGGATCTCCAAATATCTGACAGGAACTTCAGGTGATTATACTTTACCAGTGCATTCATATTTTCTTTTACATCTACAAACCTGTTGCTTGGCCTAGTTTAGGAAAGAAAGTAGTGCACCCGTGCACCTAAATCATAACACGGTGGGGTAAATTGGTCGGGGGGTGGGGGTTTATCACGTGATGAGGGACTGGCAAGGTTCCTGACTTGTTTGAGATTGCCATATAAATGATTCTGCGCCTTTTGTAGATACTAGCCATACTGATCTGCAAATTTGTCCTTGGGATGCTGCATATATTACTTGCATACCGGTTGGAATGGGATATATGACCTATAACCGGGTTGTTAATGCCAATACATGTAGGACTTGGAACTGTAGTTTGGGGCAATGCTCTTCTGTTTAGGGCTTATGATATTACCAAGTGATGGGTGACCAGATGAATACCTGCTACTGAATTATTTAAATCTCTTTTTCTGTGGAGATCTTAGTTTTTGGGGGGTGCTTTTCAAGTTTTTGTGCACATTAGTCAAATATTATCGTTGCATCACTGGTTCAATCGAGATGTTATGAAAAGGGGCACAGCAAGTTCAAATTTACTACAGTCTCGGGGGGAGAATACAGGATATATATGTGGGCCTTCGATTTTTTTTTCATTAATTAGTATCTCTTATCTGGCTAAAACATTTACTGTTTTGCTAGGTGCTGGTGCCAAGGGAAGCCTTAAACGACCAGGGTGCTTGCTGATGCGATCCTCCAGCTAGAGGCAGCCTTCACCACTGATATCGTTGGGAAGCTGGCTTGAACACCTAGAAGGTGAAAGGGAAGATGCTGATGCTGAGGACACTAATAATATGATTTTGGGCTAGGCCTTGTTGAATATAACTATAGAAGGGTTATCTATCAGTACTTCAGTAGTATAGGTGGTCCGCGTAAGATTTCTTACATTGCCAGATACTTATTTCATAATAGAGAGAAGATCTAGCTAGGTTAATGGATGGGCAAAATTGGCTGCTGGACACTCTTGGAAGATGGCTTTTGCCACAGACTGGCTTTGCCAAAACACACTACAAATATATTCAAGTTTACTAGAAAACACTACAGTCCTTATTATAATAATCTATCACACCCAAACACGTCAGGGACAGACATTACTGGACAAGTATGTCCCTGTCCTCCATTACAGCGGTGGAGCTCCTTGGTCTTCTGCCTCTTGAGGATGAGGCCAGGACGAGGGCATCCTCGAGCGTGAGAGACGGAATGCGTGGCAGCGTGGGTACCCGGATCCCAGAGCGAGAGCAGAGCGGAGAGGGCCACACGGTAGGGGGAGATGACTGCGGTGGAGGCGGCGACGATGCCGACAATGGTGGACGAGGCGAGGATGGATGCGAACACATAGTCGCGGAGTGCGGCGGCGATCCAGGCGGACCAACGCGCGGGCAGGTGCTGAGGTAGCGGAAGATGAGAGGCGGGATGGCGTGCGGCGGCGGCCGCAGCTTGGAGGCGGCGGCCGTTGGAGGCTCGCATCTCTCAGGCAAGGTGGCCGCAGTCGATTGGGATCGCCTTTCGAGCAACCACCGGAGATTGGCCGGAGAGATGGAGGGAGGGAGGTAGGCAGGCGGAGAGATTTGGGGCCTTTGCCGCCACCGCCGCTAGGAGGAAGCGTCGCGCCTTCAGGTAGCAAGGACACTGCCGTGGGAGGGGGCTCCACCGCAGCCTGTAGGGGGATGCCGCCGGGAGGGGGTCGGCAGCCGCCGCCGCCGGCGGGAACATACGTTGCGTGAGTCGTACAGAGACAGAACGGGAGGCTTTCTCTCGTGACGAGGAAAGATAAGGATGAAGGGAAAAATTGTCAATTCTTATGGTTTTGGATTAAAACTGAATATAATGGAAATGGGGTTCCCGAGTGCAAAAAAAACTGAATATAATAATAGATATAGTGTCTCTCAGCAAATTTACATGTATTTATAGTGTCTTTTGGCAAAGACAAATATTTTTAGTGGTCTACAGCAAAAGCCATCTTCCGAGAGTGTCCAGCAGCAAATTTACATAGAGCATACACGTGAATGACTTCTACAACATCCTCTAATTCTTGTCAAAAAAAAAAAAAAAACATCCTCTAATTTCGGACGAGAGAGAGTATAAGACCGTCTGCACCGCTGCCTGCACAGCCCACCGGTAAAGCTCCATGCAAGCATTTAACCTAAAATTTTGCTGCAGCGGTGCACGCCAAAGCAACGCCAAGCAGCATGCCAACGGCATATTAAGCGCTTTGCAGTTCGAACGGCATGCAGCGACGCGGGCCCCACCTCACTCTCATTCACCCTCACGCGTGAGGCAGCAGCAGCATGTGGTGTTTCAGAGCGCATGCACAGCAGCAGGTCCCACTTTTCAACACTAAAAAAAGTTATAACTCACAAACCAAAAGTCCAAACTAAATTCCGATTGCACCATTAAATTTGTTTAAATAAATCCTTCAAAATGAGATCTCACATGAATATATTTTGATAAAATAACAAGTGGGCCCACACTAGAGAGAGAAGATGGTAGTTGAGATGGTTGAATAAAATATTTGGTAGTTGGTATGGAGTAGAGATATAGAGATAGATATGTGCGATAAAATAGATAAAGATGAATCTTGATGATAAGTGATGGGTAGAAAATAAGAGTATAAAGTCTAACATGACCTTCTTAACGACTACCACAAGGCTCAATATATAGGCATGGATAGAGTAGAAATTTAAAGATCCATGAGTGCGGGTAGTCTAACATGCACCTTCTTAACAGTTTCACTACCACAAGGCTCAATATATAGGCATGTAGGAGTAAGAACGTACACATGAATGACTTGTAAGTTATAATTGGTGGACAGGAATAGGTCCAACCATATATATAGGCTTATTAGCTCGTGTGCCGGTGCTATATGTGATTATTTCTGCAACTTGAAATGCCCGCACACCACTATGACAACAATGAAATTCCCCTAATACCTGTGCGATGGGATAGTCCTGGGTCTTCAATTTGTCCATACGAATGCTTTGAGTTGAAGTAATATTTGTGCAGTCTAACAATAACGTACATATATACGGAGTATAGTAGAATTTGGTGGACGGGTGTCACAAGCACAAGGTTCATTTCGTATGAAAATATTGTGATGTTTGTGATTGAAAAAAAAAAGGTAACTTCGCTAGCAGATACTCGCTGCTGAGCTCTGGTTGTTTGAGTGTGGCTGAGTGAGACATGCAGTCTTTACAACTGGACGAAAAAAAGAGAGAGATTTGGCCAGTGCATAACTGGATATATCGCCGGCCGGCAGCGCAGCTCCGCAGGTGCACTGTATTCAGTGGTCACCTACTCACCTCCGATGTCTGAGCATGACCCAGAGGCCAGAGCCATGATGAGTGCATGGCCTTCATTTCCCCAACGGGTCCAAGAACGCACATTCCCATATATCCTGGATCATGTCTACAAACCAACACTTTGTCTGCACACCTGGCTAACGATCTTAGATTGGTAGCCCTTAATAACTAACTCAAGATCAATGAGGGGCTCTGTACATAATAGAGCCAAGATCTAGCTAGGTTAAACAAACATAGAGCATGGGTTTAGTTGGCCTGCAAATCGCACCATGTTCGAAATTAGTATTTCTCATTCATACTCCCTTTGTCTCATAATAAAAGACCTTATACGAAATTGGCGTCGAGCAATGCGCAAACCATCCCCCTTCTTTATTTCTGCTCATTATACCTTTTCCCCTTGATTCTCATGCCCAGACCCATAAGGTCTTCTATTATAGGACACAGAGTTCAGCTAAAATATCTATTCGATCGGAGTGGTTGCTGTTGCATTGCTTCGGCAGTCAACATTAACATTTGCCTAACCGAAGCATGTCTTGGGAACACATTGCCTAACTGAAGCATGTCTTGGGAACAGAAGCAGGATGGCGACGCACGCATGGTCTGCCTCTGCCCGTCTTGCTCCCCTGACCCGCTTCCTCCCTCCAACGCCACGAAATCAGGATCAGCGCGGGGAGCTCGCTCGCTCGCGTTGAATTTTTTTTTAGAGCGCAGCGCAGCCGGCAGCACCCGCATGTGCCTGGTGTACTACATGCCAGCGATTAAAGAAGTTTTGATAAAATTTGGCTAGCCGGCTCGAGGGATCTCATCGTCTGTCCTCTCCACCCACCTGGTAGTCACTGCTGTCAGCACTTGCCGGCAGCTAGCGGCAAACCTGATCCGGCCATCATCTTCCCTTCAGCAAAGCATATCATTCCAAATCTCTAACGCGATCCTTTCATTTCCAAGACTAGTTATACTTTGTAAGGACTCGGTTGCACATTACCCATACCTACGAATCTATGGGGTGAATCCTCTTGTGCTTAGTTTCGACTTTCGAGAGTGTTTCAGAGCTTTATTTGCTCATGAGCTATTGCCTCTATGATCTATCTCCATCTGATGAGAGAGCTTGGCCACTTGGCAGCATCATGCAATTTCAACGCTCCGTGCATGGCTAAATGCCAACCAATGAGGAAGCTTGGACCGGACCCTTGACTCTTGGAGGTAGAGAAGGTTGGTGTTTGGGTTTGTGTCTTGAGGAGCATTGGACGGACCACGGGTGTCGCTACAAAACATGCGCGCAAAGGACGGGGACAGGGTGATGCACAAGACGTTGGGAACCTGCGGGCATTGATCGTATATACTCCACTGCAGTGCTCAAGATGATGTGGACCATATAAGACACAAATGTCATCGTGTGCTGCAGGTTTACACAAATAACGACAAGAAATAAAGTCGATAGAGGAGGAATAAGGGTGATTTCCTACATTTTATAATAAGGGTAATTGTGTCCACCATAAATGATCTGCCCGACCTACATTTTTTTTGTTTATTGGTTGGTTAACGCTATAACCTAGAGAAGATATATCCCAAACTTAATACATTAGTTCATATCAATTCATACAATTCGCTCCAAGGTCCTGCTTTTCATATCCATCAATTATATTTATTTTTCCTATTGCATTTGGCATCAAAAGATATTTCTTTGAGTCTCCTTTTATTCCAAGACGATAATACAGTCACAAAGCAAACATTAAGCAGTAGTGTTGAAAGTTACATGTTTTGGTAACTAGAAGATATCCCTCGCGTTATTGCGGGGTATTGCGAAGAATTTGAAATGAAATTGGGTTGCGATGATACATGTGGACGATAGCTTGCGGATAGCTTGCAATTAAAATATTAGAAGTTAGTCGGATGCCATGACTATTAGTGGATGATGTGGATAATTGGTGGGGGTTAATGTGAATGGCTTGCATTTTGAGATAGACCTCAAGCGAATTAACTTTATAAGATATAGATAGATATAGTGAATTAACTTTATAAGATATATAGACATAGATAGAAATAGAGAATTAGTGAATTATAAGAGATATTATATAGATATAGATATAGATATAGTGAATTAGCTTTAGAAGAGATATATAGATAGAGATAGATATATAGATAGAAAATTAGTGAATTAACTTTATAAGAGATATAGAGATAGAGAATTGATTTTATAAGAGATATATAGATATAGATATAGTGCACTAATTTTATGAGAGATATATAGATATAATTATAGTGAATTAACTTTATAAGTGATATAGAGATAGAGATAGAGGATTAGTGAATTGATTTTATAAGAGATATATAGCTATATATACAGTGAATTAACTTTGTAAGAGATATAGTGATAGATATATAGACAGGGAATTAGTGAATTAACTTTATAAGAGATATATAGATTATAGATAGAGACAGAGAATTAATATATGAGTATTTTTTGTATCATTTTTTGTCTAATAATGATATAAATCATATATGAATCATTCGTTACAACATTTGCCAACTTTAGTAGTAAATTAATATTTGCATCGGCATTCCAACTTTCTTAGGTGTTGTTGGCATACTTATCGCTTTAGATATCTCATCATATAGATTTATGAATATTATGAGATATATATTACACACAAACTTTAGCTTCTTGCATGAAAATAAAGTGAAATGGAGGATATCTAAAAGCCTCACATCATAAAAGAGAATAAAGCTGTTTTTTGTATGGAGCTCATATTTACTGCTAGGATTCTTTGCAGATCATGGTGACCATTCAGATGTATACCGAAACCTACTACTCTCCTCTCAAAATATAATATGTGCTCATGTTCTAAAATTTAAAGTTCACAGATCAGTAATTAGTCTAATCGCCTGAGAAGTTTGTGCTACAAAAATACATTAAATTTTATTTATAGACATTAGATTAAATGCTTCCACTGACGATACAATATAAGAAACTAGCGATAAACACATGAATTTGGAGACTGCACCAAATCAAATCATACTTTGTATTTTAGGACAAATGGAGTGCACAGAATACTCTACACTATATGGCCTCTATGTGAGTTATGCATTTAGCTATCAATTGTTATAAGTCTCATCCTTAGGTTGAGCTGTTGTAAGCATGATACCATGGTTTAGGCCATGATGCATAAACAACTATGAAAAATTAATCAGTTCTTCAACCACTGTACGTGTAAACAACAAGTTTTGCAAAAACTTCAAGAGAAAAGAGATGACATGACCTTGATAACACTGACATGTATATGGGAACATTAAGCAATGTAACATGCACTTTAGTCGTGATGCATTATGTACATATACCCCTTCATTATACATGGCAAGAAAATGGTTATTTTGTTGATATAAGTTGGTAAATTTGATGGAGATCAACATTATGAATCATGAAAATTAACATATTTGGTATCATTAAACAACCGATCATCATATGTCGTCTATTCATCTAAGCATTAAAAGATACCACCATAACTAAGTTACATCAAATAAAAATTTAAGATGTTGTAGACTAAGAAAGAGACTAAGATAGGGCGGGAAATCGTAATAAAAGAATGACAATGAGGATAAGGCGGGAAATGACATGGCAATAACGATAGCCTCGGTAACGGACAACTCTATGTGCCTATGCAAACAAAGGTAATGATTTGGTCTCGACTGATGTTGCCAAATGTGGAATGAAAGAATAGTAACGAAAAAGCATAGAATCTAATAGTTGTGTTATTACAAAGTACTGTTGGTATTCTTCTTCAACAACAAAACTAAAAGAATCGAAGTGTGACCTAAAAACATAGAATCTAATAGACGTGTTATCACCGACTACTTTTGGAATTCTCCTTTCACACACATAAAATTTAAAACCGAAATGTGTGAGGAGATGCACGTGGATTTGAGCCGTTGATTCAATGTGATGTGTTCTAGCTGATGATGGCGGTCTCAGTTATTTTAAAATAACTCTTGTACGGTCATTTCAATAAGTAATGCTTAAACCCGAATAATTGAGTTTTCTTGAGAACCTTTACCATGTTCAAAGTGGCTTTTCAACCTTTGATGAGGTGGCTGATGAGCTTGCAACAAATTACGGGTAATGCCACTGGCGGTGCCTTGAGAGGCATGACAGGTGTCAGCCTTCCACGGTTCCACTTCCCGCAGGCCCAACCAGATGATCCGAGCCGCCCATTATCGATCGACGGTCAGGCTTAGGCTTCTATCTCCAAATTTCAGTTTCAGGAGAAAGGATATGCCCCACACGTCATTGCAGCCAAAATCCAAAGCCACAGTGCAGACCAAACGACTCGGCAGAAGCGAGCGAGCGAGCTGCACGCGCGCGCGGCAGGCAGTCCCCGCAGCCCACCACCACCTCCACTCCTCCCCGTGCGCGCGCGCGTGAGGCGCTGTTCTTTTTCTTTGCATGTGAAGGAAGGGGAGTGGGAGGAGTGGGAGAAGGGGGAGCAATGCCGATCGTGTCCGAGCGCGGGCGGCGGGGTGGCGGCGGCGGTGGTGGCAGCGGCAGCTCCAGCTTCGGCCGCCGGGGCAAGTGCTGCGCGCCGGCGGCAAGCGGCGGGTCGTTGTCGTTGTCGTTGTCGTTGTCGTCGGCGCGGCGGGGAAGTGATAGCGTGGCCCTCGGGGTGATGCAGTGCGGTGAGGTGGAGAGCGATGAGGAGGTGCAGAGCTCGTACAGGGGAGCCTTCGACACCATGGACGCGCTCAGGACGCACTGCCAAACAAAAGGTCAGCCCAATCCGCCAAAGCTCGCGCCGGCTTTTGTCAATCTTGTTTCCCTAGTCCGTAATCATTCTGGGTTCGATTTGTTATGGATTTTGATTGGTGGATTGTGTTGGCCTTTGCCACTTCTTGCGTCATACGGTGCACCTGCAGAATACAGATAGAGGAGGGCATGTACTCTCTCCCTTTAGAGTGTTATACGGAGTGATGTAGGTGTAAAAATAGTTTTTATTTCGATTCTGTAGTGTGCGTCTGTGGAGGGTGTCGATGGATTTTGTTTGACTGGAACAGTGCAGTGGGATTTGTTTTGGTGGTGAAATTTTGTGGCATTTTGAGGTGTATCTGAAGCAATCTTTGATCGAAGTGTTCTGTCAAAAAAATATGGGGATTTCTCTGGTGATCGTCCTTTGCAAAGTGGCGGGGACACTCTGTCTGGATTCTTTTGGTGCCTGCAATATGCATACCAGCATAAGCGTCATAGAGGAGCTGCGACTCATGATTGTCTTAAAAGTTTATTTCTTGATCGCTCTGGTTGGTGGGTGCTATGGTACAGAGGCTGGACAGGGACAGTAGTGGATTTAGTATGTTTGGCTAGCTGCTCAATTGCATCTGACACAGGGGGGCCGCTTGTGGTGTTTTCATTTGTTAGTAGGCCTGTGGGTGCCATGCCAGTGCCATAAAGATTTCAGACAATTTGTTGGGAAGATTGGAGTCTTGTTTAGAGCAGGTTATGGTTCATCCATCTAAATTTTGAGTAATCCCACTTTTTTATGTGAAATGTTACCATTTTCACTGAAGCCTTGCTCTTGGGTCTTGGCCATGCCTTTTGCTTGTTACAGTTTAGTTCCAGTGTGGGGTTCCTAGCAAATCTTCATCAGATATCTGTATGATTTTGTCACAGTTCATGTCAGCCTGAACATATGCAGATAAAATATTTTTTGCAGACATACTTCAACATTTGTGGTTTCTGATTTATTGGTAGTATAGGATAGATATGTCAAGAACCCAAAGGTCTTGAGTTAATGTTCAATTATAATGAAGTTGGTAGGATTGCTTAAGATTGATAGTAAAATTGATATTGAAATTAAAAGGATTATTACATTCCATTCTTGATAATTCACCACTGGCTGGTCCCAGCTAATTTAGACAGTAATAAGCAATAATAACCTTTGAAACACTGCACACTCTTTTAAACATTTGTCCAGGAGGTAATTATTTTTAGAAGTAGCAGCTTTTTTATTGATATATGTTTGCATAATACATAGAATTATATATTCAGATATAAGCAATTCATCATGTCATCTTAACTAAGTTTTTTTTCATTTTAAAATTATGGCAAAGAGTGTACCTGATTGGGTTCTCATGTTCTCCACAGTAACAGAAAATTATGGCTGAGCTTTGGTTTGTTTGAGTGTTTCTTGAATCTTTATTGAGCATTTTCATTTATATATGGTTAGATATGGTGCAGTTGTACCTAGTTGTTTTCTCAGTGTTTTCTCTGTAGTCTGCAGTAACCAGGAGACACCTTCCACATGCCATAACAATGAGCTTCTTTGATCATTTTTCAAGGATAACTGCAGCTTGCACGCCTTCTTTGCAGTCTTGCTTTTAGTAGGCTGTTGTGTATATGACCATGTTAAAAGTGCTATAGACAGGTCTTATGCAATGTTAAAAGTGAATTGTTATTCCTACTAAAAGCTGATGAGAAGGTTTGAAGTTTTGGGGTTTTAATAGGCTAAGATAGTCGCCACTCAGTGGTATCAGTGACCCTGTAGCCTCTTGAATTGATGTGCGAAGCTAAGTGCCAGAAATTGCAATGGTATAGAACGCTTATTTGGTTATAAGTGATAGCATTCTTTTCTCAAGTGTCTATACATAATAACTCTTTTTTATTTTGCATGTATTTAATAATCTGGGCACATGATCAAAGGGGCATAACCCACATGCATTTGTTGGCTAGCTTTCAGAGTACAATTTATATATGTTATTAAGTATTCAGATACTTGTCTTATTTCTTGTCACTACTCATGCACCTGCTATCTTTAAATATTTCGTTCTCACAAACTGACTGGAAATTGTTTGTCTCTGTTCAGTGCTAGATCCTATATGGCCGTGTATTCAGATAATACACTGTATATATCCTTCTTCAGTTGTTCTAACCAATTTGAATTCTTACCTACAACAGGAAAGGAGGATTCAAATTCTACAATGGCAAAACTAACTCTGTGGTAGATGCTGCTCAACCGGCAAAAGGAATTGCTAATCCAGTGAACCCATCCCCTAAGAAGCGCAAGGGTTTTCTTCCATTCAGTTTCAGCTGGGCCAAGCCTTGGAGCAAAGCGTCAAGGAGCAGACGTGGTCAAGGCAGCAGCAGGGGCGGTGGCAATGAGCACCAGGCGGACAGCCAAGACCCTGCTCGCCACTGCCTTCGTCTGCATAGGCCCAGCACACCTGCCGTCTCTGCCTCCCCACCTGGAGCTGCTGCCCTTCGGGCTCAGCGGATCTCAGTGCAGATGCGGTCGGTCTCGGTGGCTGGTGTGGAGGACGTGTCGGAGTCCACCGCCTCAATGCAGAAGCGCAGGAAGAGCCTGCAGTATTGACAGCTTCGTCTGTCCAGTTACTCCACCCACTGGCGACCGCTTTTAGACGGCGGAATCCAGTTGCTGGTGCTCCCAGATATAGTGCGATGGATGATGCCTTGTAATGTTAAGGTTGAAGCTGCAATTGTGCATAGTGGTATACATATAAGAAATAATAATGGACTAATAATAGATATGCTGAACTTGGGAAAGTGATGCGTGATCTGATAGTTAGATTAGAGTACTTGCGTTGCTTGTTCTGAATTTCTGATTGCCTTATCCGATGTTATTCTTGGGGTTATGCTCCTGGCGGTTGGTTCTTGGTTGTTTTTTTTTTTTTTTTTAGACAAACCGAAGCTTCATTAATCATGATCAAGATTACAATCCTTGTTTACAATGTCCATGAGATCAGATGGGGCATTATGCCACTCCACCACCTGATTTTCACTGGACACCAAGCGAGCACAAGCATGGGCTAAATTATTAAAATTTATGCTAATGAAACGAAATTCAAAACTCTGGCTGCATCCGTTTCAAAAAGGGAAGATATCTCAGATTCTTGCTGTGATCGATTTGACCCATAGGGTGAGCAGGACTTGACAGTCCGTTTCAAGCAACAACCTGTCGACGCCACGATCCTTTGCTAGCTGCATCCCATCACAGCACGCCAAAGCTTCCGCTGTAAGAGGGTTCAGACAGAACTCAAACCACTTGCTGTCCCTCCGCACCATCTGCCATCTTGATCCCGAAGCACGACGCCAGACGCAGCTGACCGATTCCGCTCGTAGAAGGCTGCATCGACGTTGCATTTAGTCCAGCCTGGGGGAGGCCGCTCCCATGAATTCAGAGTGCAAGCCGAGGGTCTTTCTTTCTCTGGATGGATCAGTTATCGATTGCCCACTGAACTGATAGTCTGATTGGCATCGTTTCCTTTCCATGCCGCCTGTCATTTCTCGTCATCCACAACGCCCACATTCAGGAATTGCAGAGCCTGAGCTTGGTACATTCTGATACTCTTTTTTTTTTTTTTAGAAAAGGTACACCCTGTTACTTGGGGAGCAACCCATTTAGAATGGTCTAGTGTTGCTACATCCTGTTACTTGGGGAGCAACCCATTTAGAATGGTCTATTAGTGTTTGCTATTTTGTCGTCACCAACCATTCCGAAGTCTGAACCTCTGTTCCCCGAGCATCTCCAAGAGATTAGCTAAAATGACTAGCTAAATTTAGTGATTTTGGTGTTTTCTAAAATGGATCTGATAAACAAATATCAAACAACTCCAGCAGACTCGGTAAACTTAACTCTCTATATTCGAAAGTGTCACGTTGTCAACATTTTTTTTTCGGTTGGGCAAGGCAACACGTACATCCTATTTTTTTGATCGGCAAGGCTGCGTACGTCATGAGGCGTCGTCTTCTCCTGGTTAAAGACTTCCGGCGGCGCCAGGAAGTCTACTAGGCGATCGACACAATTCAAGAAAAGCGAGCAGGGGGGGCCAGCCAGCCGCGCACGTCCTGCTGCAGTGGTTCCAGGTTGCCATGCCCCATGCAGTAGCTAGAACATGGCGATGCGGCGACAAGGACATGATGTTGTGACTGCTTTGTGAGCGAACGCAAGGGGCTGAAAGCGGGAGGGAGGGAGGCGCGGGTGCGGGCACATCGCACAAGAACGTGGCCAGAGAGCGATAGTGAGCGGTGGAGGCTCTCCAAGGATGGAGAGCGAAGAGGGTGGAACAGAGGTCTTCTAAATTTAGATAGTCATTTGCCTAGTCTGTTGGAGATGATTTTTTTCTAATACTAGCTATATTTAGCTTTGCAAAGTGATTTAGATAGTCTCTTGGAGATGCTCTTAGAAAATAAAAAGTCAGAGCCTGTTCAACTTCGGAGTTGATGGAAAGGCTCTAATTGATGGAGTGGCCGCTGCTACTCAGGATGCCACATACTATGTGTCGATGTCAAGGAGGATGGCAAGAGGAGGTTGGGATCTGTGGTTGTCACCCATCAAAAGAAATATCGGAATGGTGATGGTTTGCAACACACTACATTTAGGGTGAAACCGTGAAAGTGGGGTTTTCTTTCGAGGCTACTAAAATTAATTGGCATTAAAAAAAATACAAAAGTGACAGTTATTTTATAAGTCATTTTGACTCTTCTAGACGTAGGCACGTTACGCACGTAGCAAGAGCTACATACTTTGTTCAATTAAAAAACAAAACCTATGTAAAAAAAAAAAAAAACAACTTATAATTTAGAGTGGGAGTATTTAGGATACGATAGGTATTTGGCTAGAGATGCTTAAGCACAAAGGTGTGTGATCTTAAAATTAGGTTGTATAGTTGTATTCGCATGTGTTTTTAACTTGTTCCGTCCACTACAAAAATATACTACATGTATTTAAACTGTTGTACATTTGATGGCATTTTTTTCCCTTGAACTTGAAAGTCAAACATATCTTGACAATCTTTGGTACACAATGTGTATCATCATTGAACTATCGCTGCTTTGACCTGGACTAGGTTTACGGCCGTCAGGTCGTGTACTCGTGTGTTACGACAACTGAACAGTGGCTAAATATTACACAAAAAGATTGAGAATAATACATTAAACCCAATGGTTCATGACACGTTCATGTGGTTGAAAGAAATGCAAAACAACAACAAACAAAGCCCGTCATACAACGGTGTAGGCCTGAAATACGGAAATATTTTTCGATCATTGAAATACGGAAATATGATAGATTATACGCGATTAAGTTACAAAAGGTGAAAGCATTTCCATGCACCTATATTTTTTTAATATGGAACGGATAGATGACTCAGGATGCTTCAAACCAGCGACGGACCTACAAGGTATGCAGATAGGTCCACCGCATACCCTGCGTCCTGCCAATCAGTATGCAATTAGCTAGCGCGGCAAGGCCCAATTGACCAGCATGCCGTAGCTAGCAAGACCGAGAATGCAAACGGTTATTTGGTGCAGCAACAGCTGTATTTTTAGTTGAGTATTTGTTCTTCTTTATTACATTCATTCAATAATTTGGTGTGTAGAGTAAAAATAATTTACAAAGCATTTTTTCTGTTATTTAGTACTTGTATATTCCGAATTGTGTGGTAAACTTTGGAAACTCTTACCGAGTTACTAAAGAAATTTTAACGATTTTGTATATGAAAATTTTATCACTGCATACCCTATAACAAAATCTTAGGTCCGTCACTGCTTCAAACCATTGAAGTGGTGGTTGCCAAGAAAAAAAATGTATTTGTGTCCATGAGCAATCTAAGAGATTATATGCTCACGGCTCGAGAAAGCCAAATTGGTTTAGTGCTTGGCTTAAAGTAAAATTCCAATGGGTGGCTAATAAGGATGCAAATGCCTGTCTCCATGTCCCTTAATTAATCACTAGACAACAGGTGAATAATAGTTATTGTATAAGGAGATTTATGTTCAAAATGCAATACAGAGTTACTTTTCCAGCTCCAAGAAACATGGTAAAATTAGATGCTAAATTATGAGATTTAGCCATTATGTAAAACTGAAAGCTCATCTAAAATATAGAGTTTTCCAACAGACTAGCTAAATTGGAAAACACATATAGCAATCATGACTCGTTAGGCAAATATGGCCGGCGAGAGTGGTGGGATAGCTAGCTGGGTACAATTGAAAACAATATAGCCAACTTGTTGGAATGCATTTTTGGAGCACAATATCTATAAATAGCTTTGCTAATACATTTACCCAGTCTATCGGAGTTGCTCTTGTCTAAAATTTTCCGAGAAGAATATTTGCTAAATATATTAATAAAGATAAAATGTTAAACATGCCCTGTCATTTAACTGAGAAAGATAAGTTATAAAATTTAAAATTCATTCTTTAGGGTGCAGTGGTAATTGGCTATTTGCTCTCTCTCACTCTCCCATCGAACTAGGAGCAAAGATTTGTCTTTGTATAGATAGTGATTAAGGTATTCAAAAGTGTTTGCTCTCTCTCACTCTCTTATCGAACTAGGAGCAAAGATTTGTCTTTGTATAGGTAGATAGTGATTAAGGTATTCAAAAGTGCTCCTCAAGACCTGACCCTACATTGATATCTAATACTTTAAAACTACTTGGTTTTCTTCATCATTGATAACCAGTGTATTAAAATGATGAAAAATGTAGGGATGGACAGGGTCATCACATGAAGTAAAGTTAGGTGTGGCCAGAAGGTGGACGTGATGCCAGCACTTGCGTTTAGAATCACATGTGTTAGAGTGGACTTAAGTGGAACTTAATTTAAATACACTCCAATCCACTTCAAAACATGTGGATTGAGGCAAATATATAAACTTCCAAACAAGCCAGTAGAGGTGTTTTTTCGTGGAATGAGATAATCCAGTGTCACCTCACTCTTTGGTGTTTTCTTTGTTTGGTTTGCGAAGTAGAATGAGTTGATCCATCATCACTTTATTCCTCACAGGATAATAATCAGTGTTAGTACAGGGAATGAAACCACTCTATTAAATTTGAAGGAGGGACTCATAATCCATTACCTCATCTATAGTCGGTTGTGATTCTCAAGCCAAACTAGATGATACCCCGTGTGTGCCGCGGGGATTTTGTAGCATTTGCACATGATCATAGATAGAGGAATATTACTTTGTTTCTTCCTGATTTTAGCTAAAAGTATTAATGGAAAACAATAATCTATCTTTAGTAAAACCTAACACATTCTGCGGTAGTGATGTTCCTCATATACCGTCTCGCTTTGGAGACTGTACTTATAAATAGATATAAGCAACTCCAACAGTTTGGCAAACATTACTTGGCAAATCTCTAGTTTTGCCAAGTCTAAAACCCATTTGCCAAGTGAAAAAATAGCATTTCTCCAACAATTTGCTATTTTGGGCTTGGCAAATTGAAAATTAGTGGTCCACATGTCTTAATTTTTTATGGGGACGCATGCAGCTTGGTAATTCCTCTTCCTCTCGCGTGAAGGAGATGACGCATGCACCATTTGCCAAGCGCTCCCATGCGCGCATATTTGGGAAGACCTCTTTTTGCCAAGCTTGTCAATTTGCTAAGTGCTTTTGGCAAGTTGTTGGAGGAGGTTTTTTATGGTTTTGCCAAAAATTCTAATTTGCCAAGTGATTTTGCCAAACTGTTGGAGTTGCTCTAGATTGTGTATCAGTTGGGTGAACCACCAGAAGTTCTGTTTTCAAAAATATCTTTCATCTCTTGTAAAAGGGAACACCTTTCCGCTACTCAAAAAAAATGGAGAAAAAGAATCAGCTGCAATATCTCACAAAGTCAGGCGATCAGCCCATCACGTACACGTAGTCCAGACTCCAGCGCGGAACGGTCGTTCCACATGGAGCTCCAAAGCACATCTTCGCGTCCCTCCCATGGCCCCGCACAGGTCAAGATTACTCAGTTGAGATCAGACCATCGGTGAATGGTTGCCAAGGCTCGGGACACTGCAAGCGACGGAGGGCGGGCGCGGTGAGCAAGTCATCGCGGCGAAGCTCTGCAGGCACTGTGCCGGTAAACGGGCGAGGCATATATAGGAGGTGGTGTGGTGCCGCTGAGCGGGGCAGGACATGGCCTCGGTGGGTTATTTAAACGCGACTACAGCGTTGACCTTTCATTTTTCTTCTGCATGCATGGCAGCAACCTTTCATTTTTCTTCTGCATGCGTGCATTTGCGGTGAGAGTTTTTATGCATTAATTTGTTGTGATCAATGAATCGGTGGTGCATGGTTAGTGCTCCAGAAGGAACCATGGGGTGGATGTGGGTGACGTGGCTTAAGTAGAAGGCAAGAAAATAGACTAGTGGGGTCTCCTATTTAGGCATAGAAGATAATGGAGACAAGACACTCCATTAGTTATTTAAGTGATTTTTTTGCTTTTGGTATCGCCGTGCCTCAAACAACTATTTCCACTGTCAGAAGAAATGTCAGCATTCTCAGTGCCCCTGACCACCAGACAAGGGATATTTAACAACATTGACTTAAACAACTCAGTAGCGATGAATTTGAAATAGTGTCAGATAAGGTATGTAGAACGCATTGAGTTAGCAAAGGTTGAGTTAAGAATTCCATGAAAGCTATCTAGGTTTTACAACACTCTTGTATTTATTTAGCATGTTTTCTGTTTTGCACGATTATAATTATCATAAATTCGTAGAACGAATGACATATATAAAATGTTTACATGAATGTACTGTTAGACTTGTAGGATCATGAGTTCTAGATTTAGGACACAAGAACACGAAAAACAAATGTTGAACATACCTTGATTCGGTAAGTTAGCCATAGGCTCGTTAAATTTTGCTAAAGTCCCATGGAGCTAAGAACCTAGGAGTGCGTTTCCAGTATTTCAAAAGCTATCTTTTATAGTGTTATTGCACACTAGGGGACTCACCCTTACATCGGCTGAGCATTCTTTAGGTCAGTTTTGGGCCCTTGATCAAGATGCAAACCACCTACTCTTGACCTCTACCTCGGTGTTTTCACATCTTAGTCAATAGTCAATTTCTTCATTGAGTGTTCACACTCAACTCGTGATCAACCCAACATTACCCCCCTTGATCATAAGGCTAATATCATAAGCTTGTGTCTCAGCAAAATATATTGACTTCACATCAATAATTACTAAGTTTGCCAATAATATCAAGTTGCTACATAGAATCCCGCATTTCTTGAACATATATTTTGATTTTTTTTATTCACAATCATATACTCAAATGGTAGCAGGTGTCCATGATGGGCATTATCGTATTCATGTTTTGTAACCATCGAGCTAAAATCACTATCTACTGTGAGAGTTCAAGTTGTATGATAAGGACCACCCTCTAATAATCAACTTAGAGAAAATCGTGGGACGTAGAAGTTTTGTAGGACAACGAGTGACCCATAGCATAGCACGTGCCACAAAGGCGGCACATTATGGAAAGCAGATGAAAGTGATAAGAAAGAAACCTCAAATGCAATGTAAACATACTTCTCCAGTGGGAGGCACCTGCAATCAATAGGACGTGCACAAAGCGCACAATATTTCTTCCTCACAAGAGAGGGAATATCATGGCTACAAGCAAGATATAACCTACTCAATTAATTTGGTGGCCTATGAACCACGCATGGGGTCATGAATGGACTATGGTAATATGGGTGAGTACTCTTCAAATGTGAAGCATAGTAGCAACTCCTTATCCATCGAGGCTAAGTTTAATTGTTTGCTCACGATGATGAAAGGTTAAGCTTGAAGGATCTTGTTGAAGGTTCTAAAGACATAAAACTACATACTTAAAACACCATCAATAAACTTAGTTTCAAAGGAAGAATAACATGACATGAACATATTTTTAGCAATAAGAGGTTCCACTTGTACTTCAGCTATTTGTATGCAGGGGTAGTCATCCGAAGAAATATGAGGCCTATGGACCCACCATATGGGTTTAGGATCCACGAGAAGCATCCAAAGTCATTCTCCACCCTTGGATCACACTTGTGTTTTCGTTCAAGGGTGAAAGATCAAAGCACATGGATTCATGGGCCCACAAGTGAAGCCAACCGAAATGATGACCAAAGTTACAATCTCACTTACATGTGGGGACATGTTATAGAAGCAAGAGGGCCACACTCCATAGGAGGGTCGGTCGACTCCCCCTTAGGGTCGCCGATGGCCAAGTGGGCCTAAGGAAACTCCAACACCTTCCAACAAGCAAGACATATGTTGAATTATCTCATCCCTAGATCTTATGGCGGTTCCTTGATCTTATGGTGGTTTATCCAAGTGTTGCATGATGGAAGGTGCACGGATCGCTAACGTGGCACCCCTCTACTTTCAACTATAAATAGAGGGTCATTTTGCCCTCTCCATTCATGATTCACATTTAGGCCATAAGCGAATGAAGAATAGTGTGGTCCATGTTGATGTTTATTAAGTGCAACTGAAATAAGGAGGGTTCCGCAAGCGCACAGAAAATATCATCGTAGCATTTTAACCAGGAGTAATCCAGGTATCGTTATTTATAATTTTACCACTGGGAAGGGAATGCACTGGATAATGAGTGATGAGCAATGCACATGCGATAATGGAGAGCTTAACCTTGTCTGTATCGATCATCTCATACAGGGTAAGTGTCACATAAAATATAGGAATGAATGATCATTGACATAAGATAAATGAGAGCATTTAGCCACATAAAATAATAGTAACCATCTCAACTTAGCACTCTAAGCTTATAACACTAGCATGGACTAGGACGATCTAGGGTATAATCCTATGTTATTCGAACTATAAAGTCAAAGCATACGATGATTAGTGCAAGAACATCTAGCAATCATGGCGGGAAAAGGTTACATCTATGCATAGTGATATTACCAGAGAAGACTAGAGACATAGCAATGACTTCAATGTAATAGGGGTATTCTGCTAGACCTATACTCGGGAGAAGGGCTACAAAGGACTCAACAGGACTGTCACTCCCGCGATCTACCTCACGATCCGAAATATAGGGTGCAATCGCAGATAAATACGGTCTGGGAACCATGCCTACACAATATCTATCACTCACCCATTGGCCTAATGAGCAAGCGCTATACGATCCTATGCATAAACATAATTCTAGTCCAACTATGCTAAACATATAATCAAAGTAGACTAAGAACGATATAATTGAGAACATAATCAAATAGAGCAAAGTCAATTCGATATAATAGAATAGAATAAAGTACTATTCATAGTATCACGAACAATGATGAATATTACAAGAATGTAGAGGGGAATTACCAAGAACTCCGACAGATCCGGACTCCAAGCTAGGCTTGATTCCCTCTAGATCTATTCCTATGTAGCTATGCTACTAAACTATGGAGCTCTAATTGAGATGGTGGCTCGGCTCCTCCGAATTCTCTCGATGAATGAATGGAGAATGAATTAGGGTTTTTCCCGTCGGGGCTCAATATATAGCCCTCTAGAATGCACCACAGCCCTCGGATCAAACCGACCTAAACGGACGATTATTATTCATCCTCAAAGGCGGTGGAGGCATAATCCGCGAGACTCAACCCGATTGGTTGAGGGGAGGGCGGCTGCCTTCAGTCAATGCCGGTGTGCCCCGGTTTCGTGTGTCACCTTCTCGGAGTCTTCTAGAGTATACAATTTTACCCGCTCGGTCTTTATCTCTATGTAATCCCGACATGTGGGCCTTCATTAGGTTCTTTCCGATAACCCCCTGTAGAAATAGACAATCACCAAAACTCATGGAATTACGTCGATGTAACCCCTATATCTAATAGGTGAAGTCATTTTAGTCCTTTCTCTTGCTGCGTTGACGGTATAAAATTGATACTTAACTACCGTCAACAAACTCCCCCAAGCTTACCTTTTGCTCGTCCCTGAGCAAAGATAGGCTCAGTGATGGATCAGGAGTTGCTACAATGCTTTCACTCCTCATAAGTACACATGCGTTCAAACAAGAACCCTCCTCCGGATTAGAGTGAACTATTCTGACTCAAAACTTACTCATATTACCTTCCACCATGGGGCTTGTAACCGTCACTTGGGTCTTGAGTAGTTGAAAGATAGAACGGTCAAGTCAAGCGCCATGTTTCTCGCTCTTTGATCAACTATTATTCCGGAGTTTTTTTGCAAAGTTTTGAAATAAAACTCAGAGTTCCTTGTATGAACCTTTCAGGTCTCTCATTTGTGGTATTTCTGGATCCTCTCCAAGGCATGAGTAGTGTATGCCTTCTCTCTTCTCTCAGAATATGTGGTATTTGTGGAACTAAGGCATAGTGGAAAGTGCCTTCTCTCTCTCACCCTACTTCTAATAGGCTTATGTGGAGCTCATAGGTGGGGAGACACTCAAACTCACTTGCATATATTGCATAGTTAAGCCACGGATCCAAAGGAACAAAAATAATAATAAAGTCATATGTGCATGTGAATGAGGGAATGGGATGAATGATAGGATGATGATGATAAGGAAATGATTATGAGGGGTGATCACTTGATGAACATCTACTTCTACACTTGCTCCTTTGGGGATAACATGACTCCCTTTATTTGGAAACTTGAAACTTCTTGAACGGAAGGACTTGGCTACTCTTTCTCTTTCTTCCTCTTTTTTTTTCTTTTTTCTCTTTTTTTTTAGAGCAACCAATCCTCTGAAAACAACACTTTAGCAACGGGGAGTATATAACTTGAAATGACAATGACTGGAGCTTTTATGTAGGCAATGGAACGGCGATGATTATTTCTAGATGTTCACTCCCAGGATAGGAGTAGAACCTTTTTCTGGATGAAGTGATATGAGTGGTGTATGTATATGTGGATGGATGGATGGATGGATGCATACTCCCAGGGTAGGAGCAGCATAAGTGCGTATCTTCGGGGTAGAGACAGCACAATATATGGGGGAATGCGTACTCCCAGGGTAGGAGCAGCATAGGTGCGTATCTCCAGGGTAGAGATAGCACAATATGTGGTGGATATGGATCTGTATGTAGGTGGTACCTCTAGGGACAGAAGTAGCATAGGATGAATGTAACATTTATAAAATGGGTGCATGCTTCTGAGGACAGAAGTAGCATAGATCAATGGATGGAGAGCACATAGTATCGACTTTAACTGCATGACTGATTCCTTATGGGTCCACAGCATAACTACACTCAATGCCTATAAAGACTACACTCAATGTCTACAATATGATCTATATAAATAGATAGGTTTTCCTAATCTAGTAAGCATGAATATATCGTGGTAGGAATTTGAACTCTCATCATAAAGGAACTCATCATGCAGGAATTTAATATTTTCAAATAAATTCTCCGAACTCTAGTATCTCTAGGAACAAGATGGACAACGGCTCAAAACCTTCCCATATCATACCCGTCAACCACCTAGACTTAGATTAAGTGTTTGCTACCCACAAGTTTCGAGTTCGAGCAAATCTCAAATCTAAACGGTTGTGTCCAAAACTCGGGAGAGTGCAAGGTTGAAAACTAGGTACTTGAAAGGAATTACGGCAGAGCAACTATTCATCATCTCCATGTAGAGTTTATTCTAGGGAATGACTTAAAGACAGATTACAAGAGCTCTCCAAAAGGTAGAAAAAGATAAATAAAGAAATCTTTCTGGGTTTCTATGGTTATGCATCTTTTTTTAGTTGTTTTAACAAAGCACACTCTGACAAGGTATAAATAGATAAGTTGGAAATACTTAGCTTGGTACACGGGGATGCTCTCCCCCAAGCCGGATGTTGACATAGTCTCGATATTGCCGACGGGTAATGAAGACGTTCTAGTCCTCCCGGAGTGTTTGTAGATAGTTGCCGTTGGAGACAAAGACTTGAATGTTGCGGCAGCACTCCGACGGGGACTTTGGATGTCCTTCGCTGTTAGCTCTTCTTGATCCTTGATGTTACGTGAAGCTCAAATAGACAACAAAGCTTGTGGAACTAATTAAGCGTTAATGATAAAACCTCTAGGCCTTGGTTGTCTAGAACTTTCCTAACTTAAACTTATTCTAACAGGATCTCAAGAAATATTTTTATCTTTTTATTATTTAAGAAATGCAGACAGGGAAAGATAAATATGCTGAGAAATTATTTTTGTGCCACCACAGTGAATGATTATCCACATGGGGCTTAACGATTTTCGGATGCAAATGCACAAGATCTTTATTTTCTTTTTCTAATGCGAGATAATAAAGCAACGATGTAGCTAAGATACAAGTAGGAAAATAAAAAATGCAATGCTGAAAAGGAAATGCTGATAAATACCAAGTTACCTCTTGGCACGGCGTTCGGTGGTTTTAAGTCCTCCGAACAGGACTTGTCATGTTCGCTCATTTTTCAAAGGGCGCATTGGCTAGCGCCTCTGATGATGTCGCCTCGTGCGTAGGAATTGATTTTGATTTTGCTTTTACCTTCCACACCTTCTTTGTTGGAGAGGATGACCTTGAGGAGGAAGCTTCTTGGGGAACTTGTTTTTCTTCTGCTGGTAGCACCTCTTCTTCTTCTGCAATGTTCTTCTCTTCTGGGTACCGATCTTCATATCTAGACACTTCTCCCTCATAGTTAGCCCATCCATCTCGTAGTGATGTTCTTCTTGTTCTGGCGACGGGTACGCTGCCTTCTCCTTGCTCTGTTCTTCTTGGGCTCCTCGGTGATTATATAATTATTGTTGAAGTAGCGGCGTACCTTCTCGGTGGGAAAGTGGAAATGGATCTCTCCCGTTCCAATGTAGATGATAGCTCGGTGGTGTTCGGAATGGTCTTCCTAGGATGATCGGAGGGTCGTAGTCATCTCCCATATCGATGACTAGGAAGTCTGTGGGGACATAATGGTCATCTATCTGGATGAGGACGTCCTTCACTTCTCCTTCGACGAAGCGGAATGTCTGATCTGCCATCTGTAGCTGTGCATAGGTGGGCTCCAAAGGCATAGCACCATATAGATATTCATAGGTTATCTTGGCCATAATGTTGACGCCCGATCCGGTGTCACGATGCCTTTATTGAAAGAGCTTCGTTGATGGAGCATTGAATGGTTGGGACACTGGGTCGTCTTTCTTGATCGACGTGGGGACCCGAGTAGGTGGTCATGCTCTTTGTGCAATCGGTGACCATCCTCACTTGTCTCCATCTTCTTGGTCTTCTTATCCTTGGTCTTGTTCTTTTTAGCCGGATTCTTCTTCTTCTTATTGTTACTCACGATGAGGATGTCTTTGGGAACTAAAGACTGTTCTTGAAGAAGAAGGTCTCTCTCTTGCCCTTGATGTTGAAGATGATCTTGGCGTGTTGGCATACATAATAGCTCCAGGCGGTGTTCAAGAATGGTCGTCCCAATGATGGGGGACCTTTATCACCGCTCGTATCCACTACCACGAAGTCTCGGGAACATACGAGTTGCCCACTCGTACACATATGTCTTCTAGTATTCCCAAGGGGACATGGAGTGACTGATCTGCCAGCTGCAAGCACATGGTTGTGTATGCTAAGGGACATCTGAATAGCTTCTCATATATCACTCTTGGCATGATGTTGATGCTTGCACCGAAATCACAGATTGCCTTATTGAAGTTTGTACTTCCAATGGAGATCGGAATGACTGGTCTCCCTAGATCACCCTTCTTGATTGGTAGAGTTGAATCAATCCATGACCCTTTCGATGGGTCACTCCAGCTACTTTCCGCATTGAATATATCAACAAGATTTGCAGTTTCGAGCTCTTCCGGTTGTCCTGCCATTTTACCTTGGCCAGCGGAGGGAGCAAAGTTGGCAAGCTGTTGTACCTGAGACTCTAGTATTTTGTTGAAGCTGAGCTGATTCTTGATGGCACTGGAAAAGCCATCCATTCTATTGCTGATGGTCTCAAGGGCTTTGTCATTTGATGCCAGCTTCTTGGACAAGTTGTCCATCAACTTGTCTTGATTCAGCACTAACTCTCTCAAAGGCGGCTGATTGTAATTATTATAGGAGGAGTTGTTACCTTGATAGTTGCCTGAGTAATTGCCTGAGTAGTTAGGCCTCTGCTGTTGATTCCAACCTTGATTCTGCTAAGGACGATAGTAATTGTTGTTGTTGTTGTTGTTGAGGTAGTTCACGTCCTCCTTCGGCTCGCGGGCGGTTAGCACCTCGTGTGCCCGGTCTCTCCACACTCTTCACATGTCATGCGAGCATCATGTATATGCATGACTTCTTTCTTCTCCATGGCTCTCTCATCGAGCCTCTTCATTAACGAGTCCATTTTGGCGGACGATGTCTACCTCCTTCACCGGTGCATTCCTCCACCTCTCTTGCGGGTCCGAGTTCTTTCTTCACTCCAATCTTGGTTGGATGCCATCTTCTCCACAAGAGCCGTGGCTTGAGGAATAGTGAGTGATAAGAATGCACCTCCAGCAGCGGCATCCATCGTCTCACGTGTGTTTGTTGCTTTGAGCCCATGGTAGAAAGTCTCGCATAAACACCAATTCTCCATGCCATGATGAGGACATTCGAGGATGTAATCTTGAAAGCGCTCCCAAGCTTCTGGGACAGTCTCATCATGTTGTTGCTGAAAGCTTGATATCTTCTCACGAAGAGCATTTGTCTTGCCCATGGGAAAGAACTTCGCCAAGAAATTGGTGGAACATGGTGCCCACGTAGTATTCTTCTCCTTATTGGCGTAGAACCACTGCTTCGCTCTCCCCAAGAGTGAGAATGGGAAGAGGCGAAGTAGTATAGCATCTCTGGGGACATCCTTGATGGTGAATGTGCTACAAATCTCCAGGAAGTGTTGGAGATGAGCACTAGCATCTTCATGGGCCTTCCCACAGAACTGGCTTGCTTGCACCATATTGATTAGCGCAGGCTTGAGCTCGAAAGCTCTGTCGATGTCCGCAGCTGGTCCAGTACGAATGTTGTCCGTAGTGGGAGCTGAGAACTCACGGAGTGACTTGTTCGCCATGGCTTCAAACGCTGGTGTCAAGTCTCGAACGAAAGATCGACTTTCTGCTTTTGACAAACTTTCAAGTTGAGTTGATGATGATGATTGATTGGTCTTCTTCAACTTGTTTCTGGTCTTCCTGAATAAAGCTTCTGGATTGTCAATATAATTATCAGGAAGAGTTGTCTTTTTCATACATTACCCTGCATAAGATATAAAATAAACAAAAGACAAGGGTAAGGCTGTATGAGTAGAGAATGGTGACAGCGCTCAATCTCATTATTGTCGGTGTTTCGTACCCCGGGGGGTATTACACCAACGAGTAAATTTCTATGCGTGCTCCCTAATCCGGACGGTGATGCAAGATGGACACAATCGTTTATCCTGGTTCAGGCAAAGGGTGCCCTACGTCCAGCAGAGGGGAGAGTTTTGTATTATCTTGCACCGGGGTGCTTGTACAGGGGTGAATACAAGCGAGTCCTGAGACTTAGCGTGCTTGGAAATGTGTTGTGAATGAAGGCGTCCGAAAAACCTGCCCTAGACTAGGCCCTGGCATTCCCTTTTATAGGCCAAGGGGAGGCTCGGGAATACAAAGTAGATAGGGCTGTCGTGGCGTGACGTCGAGCTACATGCACCGTGTCGAGTCGCCGAAACCGTAGACGCTCTCTCCGGTCCGGTTCGAGCCTCGTAGCGGCATGGCCGACGATGGCCTCGCCGGTCCTTCTCGATCGTGGGCTGACGTAGTCGAGGTATGGCGCCGTCGTAGTCGAGCACGTGCGCCCGGAACCCCGCAAAGTATGGTCGTCGAGGTGGGAAAGACGAACACTATGCGTCCCTTGTTCGGGTTGCGTCCGTCACCATTCCTCGAGTGGTTGGAAGCCGCCTCGAGGGGGTGATCCGAGCGACGGGACGGGACGACGTAGTTGGTGGCACGAGTGTTGACGACGGCGTCGGGGAGGGAATGCGCTCGCGCCACGGTACTCGACGTAGTGTAATAGTGTTGCACAGCATGCCTCGTATCCCGGTATGGGCGGCGGAATAGGAGAAGTGACCGGCGTTCTTCTCTCACCATGCCGCGCACTATAGCCATGGGGTTAGGCGGAGCAAGCATACTTCCCACTATTACATATACTGTAGCCATGTGCGTGCCTTGGATAGGTAATGTTTGTGGGCGGACTCGAGCGGCTGCTCGCTCGCGCGTTCTCCGTCCCGCTCGAGCGGTCGCTCGCTCGAGCGGTTTACGCCATTGTCTCGAGCAGTCGTACGCTCGAGCGGTTTCCGTATTTCTCGAGCGGGTGAGCGGCCGTTGCTTGGGCCAGCAGATCTCTGAGGCCTTGCGGGCCTGGTAGTGGGCCGGCCCAGCGTGAGGAGGATTGGGGTTTCCTGGTTAATTCTCGGGAGATTTAAAGGTAAGATGGGTTGGGTCATTTTCCTCTAACGTACTCGATTTAGGTCCCCCTAATCTAGGTACCCGACAAGATTCCCCCGAGCCCTTGTTTGATTGTGAAACTTCAAACAAGGGATCATGAAGTGGAGTTAAAGTACCTAGAGTTGGGATTATTGTCGGTATTTCGAGGAGTCATCTCGTCCTTTCTCCGTGGGGGGCGCGCGAGCGTCCCCGCGGGGTAGCCAAGGCCCCGGAGGAATGAGGCATTCCTGGGGGCTTTGAGATGAACGATTTTGGGCAAGAGTATTATTAATTGGAGTTGTGGTATCTCGAGGCGTAAGATTTCGTTCTCCGTTCGAGCCCCCGAGTTTTTCCCGCTCCTCCCGTGTCGAGGAGGTTTTTTGTATGACTCGTGCCCCCGTGCCCCGGATAGGCCGGGTCGGAGTCGTGATCCGGTTCACGGGATCTCTTGGATCAAATCCAAGTGACGAGAGGTCCGACACTACTCGCGGTCGAGCGAGCGCCACACCCTCTCGTGAGCCGATGGCGGGTAGTCCAAGTGAGAGCTCGTCTCCTTTCGAGGAGACGGCCGTGGCCCGGGGCGCCCTCATTGAAGCCGGGCTCTTAGTTTCCGAGGACCGGTCCCGTTCGAGGGGGCCGGCGGCTCGAGTGCCTCCCGTCGGCGGGATCTCTTAGATACATAGTGCCCGGCCTTGGACACGCCATCTGGGTTCGAGGGTTCGTTCTCGAGCGGAACTTTTCGAGGGTTCCTTCCCATTGGCGCCCCTAACTCGAGTGCTCGAGGGCGACTGTTCGAACCCGTCCGTGGGTCAGCCTCCGCTCCCTCGAGACTTACTTGTGGGACCGGAGTCCCTGGGTTTCTTACCGTGTAAGGGACCGTTCGTCGAGACGTCCCGTCATTGCGCTCATTTGATGCGCGTTTGTCCGTTGCAAGCGGCGCGCCTTTTTAGGTGGAAACCGGCGTATCGTGGTGATCGTGGCGACGGTTCCGCTCCACCTCGCGTCGTGTGCGCCTAAAAAGTAGGTGACGGTTTGTCAGGGCATTTAATGCGGTTACCGTTTTCCGTCGAGTCCGCCGGGTGCGCGTGGCCGTTGGATGGCGTAATCTGGGCCGTTGAACGTGGTTCACGCGGATCATCTTGGGCTCTATAAATATAGAGGAGCAGGCTCTGGTTCTTCTTCCCCGCAATCTTGTCTTCCTCGCCGCCTACGCCAGCTTGTGCTCGTCTTAGATCCAATCCCGCCGCCGCCGTCTTCCGCACCGCCGTTGCCGCCACCGCCCGTGGCCGCCACGCCATTCTAGCCCGTGACCGCCTCGTTCTCTGCGCCACCGCTCCCGGCGCCACCACCGCTGCGTTGCTTGGCCGCCGCCGTTGCTCTCCCCTTCCGCTCCCGTCACTTGTCATGGGGAGGTCATCCAAGAAGACGGGCGAGCTCCGGCCGGGCGGCGCTGGTGGCAAAGGCAAGGGCAAGGGCAAGGGCAAGGGCGCCGCCAAGCCTTCTGTGCCGGTGGTGATGGCGGACGCGCTCCCGTGGCCTCGGTCTACGGTGACCGAGGGAATGCTGCTCAATCTGGTGAACGGCGGATTACTTCCGCCTAATCCGGGCGGAGGGGTTACCGAGTGGAGGGTGCCGGACGACGGCGACCTCGAGCCCAATCCCCGCGGGCTATATTCCCGAGCTTCATCGTTCCACCGGCGGGGACTTGGTGCGCGGCCGAGCCGCTTCATGCGGGCGCTCCCCACCATTTCGGGTCGAGCTCCGGCATTTCAACCCCAATTCCATCTCGCTCGCGGCTACCTATGCCGCCGTGTGCGAGGGATATTTGGGGATGGCGCCGCAGATGGGACTGTTCACCCACGTCTTCAAGGCGACGCTCTTCACCAAGGCGGTGAAGAGCAAGAAGGCCGCCGACGACGATGGTGATGATGATGACGAGGAGGAGGAGAACGAGGAGGACAATGAGGAAGAGGAGGAGGAGAAGGAGAAAGAGGAGGTGGTGCGCCGAAGATCCGCCGCTATGTTCGAGCGGGTTCCGCCGCTCGGGCCGAAGAGGAAGGAATGCTTGGCTGTCCGGCACGTGGTCGTCGAACAACGCCAACCGGGATCGAGAATGGTTCTACCTCCGCAACGAGGGGGCTTCTTCCCGAATATACCGGCGCAGGTGCTAACCGAGCCCGGCTTCAACCGGGCGCATGGCCGGCGGCGCGCCCGCCCCGCATGAACTCTTTGCTCGACGCCATCTCGAGCCTGCGCAACCGGAGGTCCGGCAACTTCTTCCTCAACATCGCGCATCCGGTGGCCGAGTTCCACGGCCGCCGGTGCTCCCGCTCGCCGAGCGTCCGCCGCGCGCTCGACCGGATGACGGAGAACGCCGACCACTGCGGCGCTTGCGGCCAGCAGATGTCCGATGAGCCTCTCCCGGTCGCTACGATCGTGGCTCGGGTGCGTGACGCAATCGATGGGGGGAGGAACTTTGGCGAGAACCAAGTCGGCCTCTTCCGCATGCGTCCGGAGTACAACCTGCTCGGCTACGTAAGTTTTCTTGAGATCTTCTCTTCGTCATTTCTTTTATTCGAGCAATCCTTATCGAGGCCTGTTCTTTTGTCCAGAATATCAACGATCACGCGGAGTCGAGGCCCCCGGTGAAGGAGGACGCGCCCGACCGTGAGGTAAGACGCCCGAGGCGAACGAGCACATACCGCCGTGGTCTCGAGGAGGGAGGAGAAGGCGCAGAAAGCCCTTGCGCTAGAGGAGAAGGAGAAGCGCAAGGCTAGGCGCCGCCGGGAACGTGAAATACGCCTGGCGGCGGACCCGACCGACTGGACCCCGGTCTCGAGTCGTCCGATGAGGACGAGGGGAGGATGACGATGACGATGATGATGATGCGGCGACGGTGATGACGCCGTCGTCGCTCGAGCCCCGACGCTTGCTCGCTCTCGCGTGCGAGCCAACGTTGGCGCCAGCCTCGCGCGACGACTCGTCGCCGGTTCGAGCGGGTCGCGGGGAGGGGTCGTCGAGCCGCGGTGCTCGAGCGCCGTCGCCGGCCCAAGCGGGCAACGGGGTGGGGCGTCCCAACACTCCGGCCCCGCCGCACTCGCTCGTCGTCGCCGGCTCAAGCGGGCGGCGGGAGGAGTCGCCCGTCCTTCTAGCCATGGCGGGCGGGCGCCGTCTCCGCGCGCGCGCGCGCCCGTCTCCGACGCGGCGGGAATCTTCCTCCCGCCACCGTTCTTCTTCAACGGGCGCGCACACCCGGCAGCAGGAGGCTGCAAATGTGCGCACTTCATCTTCGCACGGTCCGGCGAGCGCGCCGGGCCCTCTAGCGACCGCCGGCGGAGCGGATCCCGACCCGCGGGTCCCGGGATCCCGTGAGGGACGCCAGGCCCGAGCCGCCCAAGGAGTCGGCTAAAACGGGAGCGGCCGCCGGGTCTCGAAGCCCTCGAGCGGCACAAGCGGCGGGCTCGAGGCCCCCAAGTCCTCGAGTGACTCGAGGGGGCAAGCGAGGCTCGGAAGCCCCCGAGCGCTCCGAGCAAGCCGGGCGGCTTGAGCGCGCTACTCCGACCGCGGGTAAGACTCCCGGTCGACCTACTCCCTAATGCATTGTTTTGTTTGTGTGCGAGTATTTTGTCACAATGATTTTTTGTTTTTCTCTTTCTTCCAGGGACTAAGCGTTCCTGCAGTCCTTGCCATCCCTCCCTTCCATGGTGCCTACTAAGAGGCCGAGGACCACGGGAGGGTCGAGCGGCACCCCGTCGATGCCGGTGGAGTGACTCTCCCTCCCTCTACTCCCATTTGGTTAGAGCGGGCCAAGGATGCGCTCAAGCGCGGCGCCCGATGGCGCCGCATCCCGTGTAGGTGCCGGGGTCGTGGCCAAGGCAGCGGAGGAGAAGGACGCCACCACCACCACGGCCTTGACCGCCGTCCCGCCGAGACCCCGGCATCGTCGGGCGCGGCAGGTGACGCGGCGGCGGGCGAGCAAAGGGTAATGGTGTCGAGCCGGCGACGGGGCTGGATCGGAGCAGCAGCCCATCGTGCTCGAGGAGAGTCCGGGCTCGGGCGCCCGATCTTCCCCGGTCGGCTGCGCCGCGCGCCGAGGAGGAGCGCAGGGAGAAGGAGGGGGAGACGCCGCGCCCGCCGACCGGCCCGTGGGAGATGTGGAGATGCGGGAGGCGGGACCGGTGCCGAGCTTCGCCGCCGAGCCGGGCCTCAACCCCTCCTCGGGACATGGAGGTCGAGTCCTCGCCGGGCAACGGGTTGAGGAGGGTGAGGCCCAGCCGCCGCTCGAGAGGATGCGCTCGAGGAGCACCCCGCCGCCACACCGGAGGGTGAGAAGGCGGAGGAGCCGGTGGTGCGCGAGTGGGACCGGTGGTGCGGCCCGCCGCCGCCGGCATCGAGGAGATCCGGCCGCAAGTGGAGCAAACTGGCCGAGCAAGAGGAGCGGCGGGCTGGAGGTGGGGCAGCAAGCGGAGCCGCCCGCCGCTGTAGGCGGCGATGAGCACCAGGGCGGCGATCAAAGGGAGGAGCGACACGAGGAGAACTGCCTGGCGCCACATCAGGCGCCGCTGCCACAGCCGCGGTTGGGGGAGGTCGTGGTGCCTCACCTTGTGCCCGACTCGACGACGGGCGAGGTGGAGTTCACCGTTATGTCCGAGGCCGACCACCGGAGGAGGCCCGAGGAGGCAGACGGCGGCGGCCCATCGTTGACGGCCATATGCGGTCGGTTGGTCTCGGACCCGTTGAGCCCTCCGATGCCTCTATTGAAGAACGGAGGAGGCTCGAGGCGCGGGCGCTCGCCCGAGGCGTCCTCTTCCCGTGGCCTCGCCGCAACGTCCGACGCCCGGGCCGAGCGGGTGGTGACGGCGGGCGTCGATTTGGAGGCGGTGGAGGAGACTCCACTCCTCCGTCGACAAGGAGATGCGGGAGGAATTCCCTTTGTGGGAAAGGCCGCCGCCGGTGCTCCCCGACCCTCTCGACCACGAGGCCCCCGCGATCGTGATGAACGATCGAGGGAGCTCGAGGCGCATATGGAGGCCGAGGAGCGCCGTCGCGTGGCTTGAACACGCTGCGAAGGCCGCTCCGTCGCTCGTCTCCGAGGACTCGCCCGGCTTTCTTCGTAAGTACCTTCGAGCACGACTCCCTTTTATTTGTGTTTGACTTATCGCTACTTGTATTTGACTTTTCCTCTCTCGTGGCTTAGACGGCGCAAAGCCGTTCATACGCCAAGTCGGTTCACATCCGCGCTCTCGTGAGAGTGAGGGACGAAATCCGGCGGTATGTGCGCTTGGGGCGGGATGCTTGGCGTAGCCGCACCGTCCGCCGGCTTCTTCGAGAGGCCAACGCCGCCCCGGACGCCGCCAAGGAGGATGCCAAGAAAGCCCACGACGAACTCGCTCGAGTGGCGCAGAGGCCGGGGCAGCCGCAGCGGAGGCGGTGAGAAGCTCGCTCGAGCCGCGCAGAGGCCGAGACCGCCGCTGGTAATTATGCGCAGCCGCATGCGGCCTTCGAGCAGCTCAAGCGACGCGGCTACCGCGCTGGCGGGCTACAAGGCCAAGCGGCGGGACATGGAGCAGCTCCGGAAGGAGAAGGCCGGCATCGAGGCCTACGTGAAGGAGCTCCGTGCCTCGGTCACCCGGGTGGCTGCCGAAAAAGAGGCCCTTGCTAGCGCGCTTGAAGCGGAGAAAGAGCGGGCGGCGGTCTCCCGGACGGAAGCGGTAAATCTCCGCCTAGAGATGACGACGAAGGACCTTGCCATCCGGGGTGCCGCGGGGCTTATGAGGAGCCGCGTGGAGAAACACGACGTCGAGCGCGTCCTCCGGAGAAAGAGGGTGAACTTACGCGGGCGCTCGATCGTGAGCAAAGGCTCTCGACCAGCTGCACCGGTAAGTGCTCGAGTCTTTTAGTCCTTTTTCGTGCGTGACTTATACGGGTTGCTCGAGTACCTGATTAAGTACTTGATTCTTGTCATCTTTTTTCAGGTTTGGAGGCGGACCTGGCGGGCGCGCGTGAGGACGCAAGGCTGACCCAGGTGTTGCTTGATGGCGCGGTTTCGTCCAAGGCCCGCATCACCGGCGCCATCGACACCCTCAGCGCCAACTGGGGCTTCGCGCCCGTGGTGGACGTCGAGGGGCCAGACGCCGGCCGTGGGTACGCCAACCGAGTCGTCGAGTTCGGCGCTTCTCTGCGGGGCCGTGTCCGAGATGCCCTCGTCTTCGCTGCGCGCCGGACGATGGCTATCTTCTACTCGGGGTTCAGCGTCTCGAGGGAGGAGGCCCGGACCGGGATGGAGGCCGTGGCGAGCGGCTTTGCCTACGT
This sequence comes from Themeda triandra, assembly GCA_018135685.1. Taxonomy (NCBI): domain Eukaryota; kingdom Viridiplantae; phylum Streptophyta; class Magnoliopsida; order Poales; family Poaceae; genus Themeda; species Themeda triandra. The sequence continues at coordinate 654,253 of JAENPR010000147.1, read as the reverse complement.
CGAGGGCGAGCAAGAAGGAGGGGTCAACCCCCGGATCGAGCAGCTCAAGGCCGAGGCTGAAGAACCGGGCGCCCGTCTTGGAGGCGATCTGCTGCATGAAGTCCTCCCGCCAGGCGTAGAGTAGATTCCAACCGGCCTGCGAGCCGTAATCTGGGCAACAAGGCCCTTGTAAGAAAACAAGTATTTTTGGTTATGGGAGTGGCCCAAGTGGCCTTGAACCGTAATACTCAGATGTTTATAATTGTTAATCGTTATGCTCTAGTTTTCTCCTTGCGCTTGATGTCATTTTCCACTTCCTGCCTTTACTTTGTTTTAGCTAACCGTTGGCGCTGTGCTCGGACCATTTCGAGAGGGGATGAGTTAAGGTGCCGTAGCTCGGAAGCGTGGGAAGCCTTGTGCTCGATCGCCCTGGCTCGACGAGCTCGAGGTAACGCAAATACTTAGCTTTCGAAAAGTTTCGAGGCGAGGAGGGGAAAGATTACGTCGAGCACTGTTTTTGGAAAAACTAGGTGCGTTTTTTCGAGGACTTCAGGGGGGTTCCCCCCCTGGTCTAGCCCCCGAGGGGGGCTTGACTTTGTGGAAACAAAGTCGAGCCCACCTTGCGTATGAACAAAAAGTAAGAAATTGACTTATTTACTCATACGAGCGGTAAAATTTAAGCGAAAATATGTACAAGGCATCGAGGCCTAGGAGAAAAAGCGACGTAGCCGTTCGATGTTCCACGCGTTGGTGAGGGTCGAGCCTTTTCCGTCGGCTAACTTGTACGTCCCCGGTTTCAACACTTTGACCACGATGAACGGACCTTCCCAGGGAGGAGTCAGCTTGTGGCGCCCCTTGTTATCTTGGCGTCGACGGAGCACGAGATCGCCGACGTTGAAATCCCTCTTGCGCACATTCTTTTCGTGATATTGCCGTAGCTTCTGTTGGTAGCGCGCAGAGTGTAGGAGCGCCGTGTCTCGAGCTTCTTCAGCTTGGTCGATGGCGTTTGCCAGTCTTTCCAGATTTGTCTGCTCGTTGTAGGCCCTGAGTCGAGGGGACCCGTATTCGAGGTCAGTGGGGAGGACGGCCTCGGACCCATAGACCAAGAAGAACGGGGTGAACCCGGTGGCTCGACTCTCGCGTCCGCAAACTCCACGGGACGAGATGGGAATTCAGTCACCCACTTGTTGCCGTGTTTGTTCAAGCGTTGGAAAATCCTTGGCTTTAGACCTTGCAAGATCATGCCATTTGCGCGCTCAACTTGGCCGTTAGTTCGAGGGTAGGCGATCGCCGACCGTTCACACGGATGTGGTTCCGATCGTAGAAGTCCAAGAACTTTTTGCCCGTGAACCGGGTGCCATTGTCGGTGATGATGATGTTAGGGACTCCGAAGCGATGGATGATGTCGGTGAAGAACTCGACCGCTCGCTCCGAGCGGATGTTAGTGATGGGCTTGGCCTCGATCCACTTGGTAAACTGCTTATCGATGGCCACGAGCAAGTGGGTGTGGCCTCCCGTCGTCTTTTTGAGGGGTCCGACCGGATCGAGCCCCCGGACCGCAAATGGCCATGTGAGGGGGATCATCCGGAGCGCGTGTGCTTTGGAAGATGCGTTTGCTTGGCGTAGAATTGGCATCCTTCACACGCTCGAACAAGCTTGATGGCGTCAACGGTTGCGTGGGCCAGCAAAAAGCCTCGCCGGAATGCGTTCCCGACAAGGGTTCTTGGCGCCGCGTGGTGACCACAAGCTCCCGAGTGCATGTCTCGAGTAGCTTCCTGCCTTCCTCGATCGAGATGCACCGTCGGAGTACGCCGGGGGCTCCGGCGATAGAGCTCTCTCGTCGTCTCCGTAAAGGACGTAAGTTTTGGCTCGACGAGCTAGTCGTCTCGCCTGTTCGATCCTTCGCGCTCCCCTCGAATGAGATACTCGAGGAATGGTGCACGCCGGTCGGTTGGCGGGCTCGTAGCCCGGTCGATCTCCATGACCGTGGCCCCCGTCGAAGGGGGCTCAACAGCTGGTCCTGCCCCCGCCCCCGAGTCCCACTTTACGGATGGCTCATGGAGGTCTTTCGAGAAGACGTGCGGTGGTAGCGGCGCTCGAGATGAAGCGATTTTGGCCACTCGTCTGCAGGCCTCATTGAAGCGCCTTGGGATGTGGTTGAGCTCGAGACCATGGAAACCGGCTTCCAACTTGCGCACCTCACCGCAAGGTATGCGTCCATTTTTTCGTCATGGCAGCTCGAGGCTTTCATTACTTGGTCGATGACAAGCCGCGAGTCGCCCCGAGCATCGAGGCGTCGGACCCCAAGCTCGATGGCAATGCGCAACCCATTAACGAGCGCCTCATACTCGCCATGTTGTTCGAGGCGGCAAAGTGGATGCGTACTACGTAACGCATGTGTACTCCGAGAGGTGAGATGAAGAGCAAGCCCGCGCCGCTCCCTCGTCTTCATAAGTGACCCGTCGAAGTACATGGTCCACGGCTCGGCTGGATCTCGGGACCGAGGGAGTTGGACGTCGGTCCACTCGGGCGACAAAGTCAGCCCGGCACTGAGATTTGATAGCCTTTCGTGGGGCGTACGTGATGGTCTCGCCCATGAGCTCGACCGACCACTTGGCGATTCGACCCACGACTTCCCGGTTCGGATAATTTCCCCAAGTGGGAATGATGTTACCACCGTCACCGGGTGGCTAAGAAAGTAGTGGCCGGAGTTTTCGACGGGTGAGTACGATTGCGTAGAGCGGCTTTTGGATATGGGGGTATCGAACCTTGGCGTCCGAGAGCACCTCACGATGAAATACACCGGCCGGCCGGACGGGGAGCGCGTGCCCCTCTTCCCCGCCTCTCGACCACTATGACTGTGCTGACCACCTGAGTGGTTGCGGCAACATAGAGGAGGAGGGATTCGGCGGGTAGACTGTCTCGAGCCGGTCGAGGCGGCACGAGCACAGGAGGAGATGTGAGCATGCTCTTCAGTTTCGAGAGGGCCTCCTCTGCCTCAGGCGTCCACGTGAAGTGCTCGGATTTTCGAGGAGCCGGTACGAGGCAAAGCTTTTTCTCCCGTGCGCGCAATGAACCGACGAGTGCGGCTAAGCATCCAAAGTGATCTTTTGTACCCCTTTTAGGTCTCGAATCGGCCCCATTCTCATGATGGCCGTGACCTTCTCGGGATTGGCCTCGATGCCGCGCTGGGAGACGATATACCCTAATAACATGCCTCGAGGCACGCCGAAGACACACTTCTCGGGATTCAACTTGATGTTCTTAGCCCGGAGGCATCCAAACGTCAACTTGAGGTCCTCGACAAGGTTTTCTACTTTTCGAGTCTTGACAACGATGTCATCGACGTAGGCCTCGACGGTCTCTCCTATGTGTTTCTCGAAGACATGGAGCATGCGGCGTTGGTATGTTGCCCCGGCGTTTCAAGGCCGAAAGGCATTGTGACATAACAATACATGCCCATGGGGGTGATGAATGAAGTCGCGAGCTGGTCGGACTCCTTCATTTTGATTTGGTGGTAGCCGAGTAGGCGTCGAGGAAAGAAATTACTTCACAACCCGCGGTGGAATCAACGATTTGATCTATTCGAGGTAAAGGAAATGGGACTTTGGGACATGCTTTATTTAAACTAGTGTAATCTACACACATCCTCATTTTCCCATTCTTTTTCTCTACTAATACGGGATTAGCTAACCACTCGGGATGATGTACCTCCTTGATGAATCCGGCCTTCTCGAGCTTCTCGACCTCTTCGCGGATGATCCTACGCTTCTCCTCGTCGAAGCGGCGCAGGCGTTGCTTGACGGGTCTTGAACCGGGACGGATCTCCAAGGCGTGCTCGGCGACATCCTCGGTATGCCGAGGCATGTCCGAGGGACTCCACGCAAACATGTCGGCGTTTGCGCGGAGAAAGTCGACGAGCACCGCCTCTATTTGCCGTCAAGGGAGGCGCCGATGACCAGGCGTCTTTTCCCCGAGGAGCTTGGATCGAGCGGAATCTTCTTGGTGTCGTCGGCGGGGTCGGGTTGCCGGCTGTCGCTTGGGTGTTGGAGGAGAGGCTCTAGCTGCCATGTGATCGAGCATCATGGCTAGGTCTTCGGATGTTCCCGACGTTCATCGGTGATTCCCGTTCTCGACGCACTCCACATCGCGGTGGTAGGCGTGCTCGTACGTGGAACGATGGTGATGACTCCTTTTGGTCCCGGCATCTTGAGCTTGAGGTAGGCATAGCCGGGGATCGCCATGAACTTTGTGTAGCACGGCCGCCCGGGATAGCGTGGTACGTCCCCTCGAAACCGGGTACGTCGAAAGTTAAGACCTCTCGACGAAAGTTCGAGCGTGTCCCAAAGACGACGGGGAGGTCGATGCGGCCGATCGTGAGCGCTTTCTTGCCGGGGACCACCCCGTGGAAGCCCCGGCGCTCGGGCGGAGATCAGCTCTAGTGAGGCCGAGCAACGTGAGGGTCTCCATGTAGATGATGTTGAGGCTGCTACCTCAATCCATGAGTACCTTGGTGAAGCGGGCGTTGAGGATGATCGGCGCGACGACGAGAGGGTACGAGCGGGATTGGTGACATGGTCTGGATGATCATCACGGTCGAACGTGATGGGAGCATCCGACCGAGAGGAATTGAGGCGTGGCGGGTTTTATGGCGAAAACCTCCTGCGCTCGGCCTTCCGCTCTCGGCGTGTCATCTGGGTGGTCGGGCCGCCGTAGATCATGTAGCACTCGGTGATGGGCGGATACCCACCGTCGTCGTCGTCGTTGGCTCGATCCTCGCCACCCTTATCCTTCTTGCCATCGTCCTTGTCAATGCCAAGCTTCTTGAAGTAACCTCGAAGCATACGGCGGTCTTCGAGGTTATGCTTGACCGGCTCCTTGTGGTAGGGGCACGGGCGCCGCCAAGATCTTGTCGAAAACGCCCCCATCCGGAGGGTCTAGGCTTTTTGCGCTCGGCTGCGGCAACCTCGTCTTCCACGACCGCGCGCTTGCCTTGCCGATTGCCTTTCTTCTTCTTCCCGCTCTTCTTCTCGGTCCTTGCTCGAGCCCTCACCGCCTCCTCGGGGACGGCGCGGGCTTGTTCCCGCCCCCACCAAAGAAGGCCCCCACGGCCTCGTCGCCGCGCGTAGTCGGCGACGACGTCCATGAGCTCGTTCACCGTCTTTGGGCGGTTGCGCCCGAGCTCTCGCACGAGCTCTTTGCACGTGGTGCACGAGACAAACGCCAAGATGACGTCGTGGTCAGGGATGTGCGCGGCTCGGTGCGCGGTTGGAGAAACGTCGAGCAAAATCCCGGAGAGATTCCGTGGCATTTTGTTTGCGATTACGGAGATCCCACGAGTTGCCGGGTCGGACGTACGTGCCTTTGAAGTTCCCTTCGAAAATCCGGACTAGGTCGGCCCAATCGTGGATCCGATGGGGGGAGCTCCTCGAGCCACCGTCGAGCGGTGTCGAGAGAAACAGTGGGAGCCGGCGTATGATTGCCTTATCCTCTCGAGCCCCTCCCACCGGGCAGCGCCCCCGGCCGGAAGTCGGCCGACGAGCTCGGCTTGGTCTCCCCGTTGTACTTGACCACGCTCGTGGGGGTCGAAACGGGTTTGGCAACGGTGTGTTGCGGATAGCTCGACCGAAGACTCGAGGGCCCGGTGGCTCGAGAGTCCGCCGATCTTCGTCGCCGTCGTAGCGTCCCCTCGATGGGCCTTGTAGCCACGGTCCTCGGCACCCGCAGCCTTGCGTCGTCGGTTGTCGTTGATGTCATGACGCGCATCTTGAAGCGCGCGGTTGTCGAGGATGCGTTCTCGAGCGGGTGCTCTACCACCTCGAGGGGGTGCCTCCTGGTGGACGGAACCCTCCCGCTCGTGTCGTGGTTGTTCTGGGGCTACCTCACGCCGTCTCGAGGCCGAGCTCTCGGCCCGCCGGACGGCCGCGACTTGGAGGAGCCCTTGGATCTCATCTCGTATCCGTAATGCATGCGGATTCGAGGGCGCCGCGGATGTCCCGCAGCGAAGATAGCCGCCGCAAGTACATTCCGGCTTGCTCGAGGGAAATGGGCCGGCTCGGGTGGCGCTCGGGTCGCCCGTCGTTGACGATGCGGTTGAAGACGTCTCGCGCCTTTCCTCGAGCGCCAAGAGCTCGAGGAGGGGCGGATGGTTCGCTCAAGCGCGCGCTTGAGCGGTTCCGTTTGCGCGTTCCTCATTCATCTTGGCCTCGATTTCCCGAGCCGAGCCCATTGTGCCGCTTGAGCGTCGTCTTCGGCCGCCGGTTATCTTGGGCTTGTGGTGGCGGTCCGCGTGGCTCAATCACCTGCGGGGCTGCGGCCGCCGACGTCCCCGACCGCCGGGGTCACGTCTCGCCGGTTGGCTGTAGGGACGGCCACGGCGGCGCCATCTCCGGGTCTCCTCATCCGACGGAACGTTGTCGTTGAGATGAAAACACTCGCGAGCCGGGTCATAGCACCCCGAGTCCGAGTCATCGGAGTCCGGGTTAGCGGCTGACGGCGTCCGGGCCTCCCCGTGCTCTCCTCCTCGATCCCGCGGCGCATATCCCCGACCGCGGTGTGGCGTTGTGAGCCGGGTGCTGTCAAACCCGCGGTCTACTGACGCCGGCCATACGATCTCCGTCCATGGTGACACGCGGAGGGGGCCGGGGCTCTCCTCCCGCGGTCCCATGACCGACCGGATCTCGTTGGCATACGTGGTGGCGGCGTTAGTAAACCCAAACGGAGCCCGCGATGAGCTCGGTAGATCCCGTGCGGCGCGGGTTGGGCGACGTCGGCCGCGCGCGCTCGAGGCGCTACGCCGGGCTCTCTTGACGAGCGCATGGCAAACGTGAAGCTAGGGTCCACGTCAAGGACTCCCTCGTCCATGTGGCACCTCCCGCCGCACACTTGGCACCTCGGGCGGGTGCGTTGTGGCATCCGGGCCGGGAGGGCACACGAGCGGGTGCTCAAGGCTCGTGTGCTTGCCGGCTGTGATGGCGATGCTGGTGGCGTCGGCGACGTGGTGGCGAGCCATGGTGGCGCGGTCGGCGCGCGGCCCCACCAGCGTGCGGGGGTGACGAGCGTCCCCCTCCTGGTTCACCGATCGAGAGTAGAGTCATGTCGTGGCCTGGGCCGAGCGACACGAACTCTAGACTTCCAAACCAGATCACCGTGGCGAACGGAAACGAAGGAGTGGGTGATGCCATCCGGAAAATGGCGGGAATCGGGTGAAAACACGCGAGCCCCTACCCGGGCGCGCCAACCGTCGGTGTTTCGTACCCGGGGTATTACACCAACGAGTAAATTTCTATGCGTGCTCCCTAATCCGGACGGTGATGCAAGATGGACACAATCGTTTATCCCGGTTCGGGCAAAGGGTGCCCTACGTCCAGCGAGAGGGGAGAGTTTTGTATTATCTTGCACCGGGGTGCTTGTACGAGGGGTGAATACAAGCGAGTCCCGAGACTTAGCGTGCTTGGAAATGTGTTGTGAATGAAGGCGTCCGAAAACCTGCCCTAGACTAGGCCCCGGCATTCCCTTTTATAGGCCAAGGGGAGGCTCGGGAATACAAAGTAGATAGGGCTGTCGTGGCGTGACGTCGAGCTACATGCACCGTGTCGAGTCGCCGAACCGTAGACGCTCTCTCCGGTCCGGTTCGAGCCTCGTAGCGGCATGGCCGACGATGGCCTGCCGGTCCTTCTCGATCGTGGGCTGACGTAGTCGAGGTATGGCGCTCGTCGTAGTCGAGCACGTGCACCCGGAACCCCGCAGGTATGGTCGTCGAGGTGGGAAAGACAGAACACCGTGCGTCCCTTGTTCGGGTTGCGTCCGTCACCATTCCTCGAGTGGTTGGAAGCCGCCTCGAGGGGGCGTGATCCGAGCGACGGACGGGACGACGTAGTTGGTGGCACAGAGTGTTGACGACGGCGTCAGGAGGGAATGCCGCTCGCGCCACAGTACTCGACGTGGTGTAATAGTGTTGCCTGGCATGCCTGTATCCCGGGTATGGGCAGCGGAATAGGAGAAGTGACCGGCGTTCTTCTCACCATGCCGCGCACTGTAGCCATGGGGTTAGGCGGAGCAAGCATACTTCCCACTATTACATATACTGTAGCCATGTGCGTGCCTTGGATAGGTAATGTTTGTGGGCGGACTCGAGCGGCTGCTCGCTCGCGCGTTCTCCGTCCCGCTCGAGCGGTCGCTCGCTCGAGCGGTTTACGCCATTGTCTCGAGAGCGTACGCTCGAGCGGTTTCCGTATTTCTCGAGCGGGTGAGCGGCCGTTGCTTGGGCCGCCGGATCTCGAGGCCTTGCGGGCCTGGTAGTGGGCCGGCCCAGCGTGAGGAGGATTGGGGTTTCCCTGGTTAATTCTCGGGAGATTTAAAGGTAAGATGGGTTGGGTCATTTTCCTCTAACGTACCTGATTTAGGTCCCCCTAATCTAGGTACCCGACAATTATCTAGTGCAATGCTGCTCATTATCCATTGGCTTTCAACCTTCCCCGGCAACGGCGCCAAAAATGCTTGTTGATGTTTATTAAGTGCAACTGAAATAAGGAGGGTTCCGCAAGCGCACAGAAAATATCATCGTAGCATTTTAACCAGGAGTAATCCAGGTATCGTTATTTATAATTTTACCACTAGGAAGGGAATGCACTGGATAATGAGTGATGAGCAATACACATGCGATAATGGAGAGCTTAACCTTGTCTGTATCGATCACATCATATAGGGTAAGTGTCACATAAAATATAGGAATGAATGATAATTGACATAAGATAAATGAGAGCATTTAGCCACATAAAATAATAGTAACCATCTCAACTTAGCACTCTAAGCTTATAACACTAGCATGGACTAGTGTAACAGAACCGACCAATTAATATAAACATAATGTACTAATGATGTCGCCTAAGCAACCTAATTAGCACATGACGCTTATATCAACCCGGTAGTCCGTGAAACCACGAAGGATTTCAAACTTTCCACAATACACCCCGAGACGAATTGAGTTCAACATAAAACCATTCATAGTAATACATAAGTTCACAAGTAATTGATTACATCGGAGTTTATGAAATAGTTATTACAATGCCAAGTTAAAAACCAAACTGCGGAAGCAAAATAAAGTGTTGTTTTACAAACGCACACTTAGTTCAAAATAGTGCCTGGTCCTTCATCAAATCCAGCAAAAGCATAGAGGTATGAGATATAAGAGATGACCTTGCCCAAGGTCTAATCCTCCCGTAGTGGGATACAGTCCATCTTGTTGCCGAGCAAAGGTCTTATGATCTCGCAACAAGTGGGAATAAAACCCCGAGTACAAGAAGGTACTCGGCTAGACTTACCCGTCATAAACCAAAAATAAAGTGACACCAAGGAGTATGCAAGGCTTTATGAGTGGGGTAGCCGACTCATTTAAACTTGCGATAAAAGATGAGCTTATTAAATAATCATTTAGTGATAAAGGACTCTCTAGCTTATCATCTTTTAGGTTGGATCCCGACATCACTAGATTAGCACCCGTACTATTCCAACTCCAGGGTATGAGCAAATAAAACTATCCTATCCTTCAGGTTGAGCATACCAAGCATCAACAACATAGAACCATAACCATCCTATTTTTCACAATGATTTGCGACAGGTGCCGCCGTTTGCTCGGTCAAGTGTTCACCGTCCGGAACGATGGCGATTATAATCGATTGCAAACCAAATTTCTGGCGAGTATTCCTCACACAAACCACACGTCTCTCCCCGTCGGAGTCAATTAGGTCACCTTGGTCTATTCGGGTGGAGTCGCGGATTTCAGCAAATACGATTGCACCGGGGCATGCCCGGCTACGGAGTCTCTCCGACGCGACCGGCCACGGCTTTAATACCGCGCCTGTGGGCAATACACTCAACTCTGCTGAAATTCCGGCCCAAACATCCTCAAGGCTTCGCGGTCGGATGATCGCATCCTTCCAGCTATCTGTGAGGCATTGTTCAACATGATCCGAGGACGTACAAAGTCATAGTCCCTTAAGTGACATCGCCGGAGTTTTCCGTGGTCTAACACACCACAAACTCCGACTAGTCGTGATTTAACAAGGCCACATGGTTATGTTCTCTAACCAACCTCCATAGTATCAACCAAAGGGTAGTAACCACCTACCTCGCGGATGAGGGTCAATCACCCGTCTTTTACCGATCTAATTAAGCAGTGCTAAGCATAAGCGCGATCCTGAACTTAATAGGGTAACGGTATTTAGGTGGATCAAGGTACTCATAATGCAAAGAACGGTTCCAAGTCAACGCCTATTAACTTAATGCATCATAATAAATAAATGACCCAAGTAAAATATTTTGAAAACTGTAGGAGTAATGCTCCGGGGCTTGCCTTCCTAATACGATCAATGTTGAAGCTCCCAGCACTTGATCACTCCACGTCTGGTTCCTGGTCCTCGATCACCTCACGTGCCGTGGTTCCCCTTGGTGACTCCTCCTTTGGATCATTGTCCCACATCACGTTCGTTCTCCTAGCGATCCCGTATGATGTGGGTGCATGTATGAATACTAAGAATACACATGGTATGATCATGCGAATGCGTGCTTTGCTTATTCTTTCTACAAGGTAGTCAACATCATCCAAGAACGTGTACTATAAGCACATGTCATCTACTACGTTTTCTACTACAACAATGTAATCCTAGTATACTACTTAACCACCCATCATACCACTAATCACCTTGAACACCTGACAATAAGCCTAGCACACAACATCACTTATTCAAGCATCAATACTAGTCCTAACCATATAACTAACAGATCAGTAAATAAATCGTAAATAAATAACCATAGACCCTATGGATATGAATGAAGACATTCTGGAAAGCTTATGAAATTCTCCATCAAACATATGAAGACATCACAAACTGATTCCCAGGTTAACTACACCTAAAACACAGAACATCAGGACTGATTCTGGAAAAACAGCCACTAAAACAGCCCTGGTGACCATCTTGTCACACCCATAACTCTTAAACTATTCATGCAATGACCATGAAACTTTAACAGTAGATGGTCAAGCTAACACACTAACTATCATCTTTAGGCAAGTTAACCAGAAACCCAACTTATAATTAGATTAGCCTAGCATCAATGGATTTAACCCCTAATTTGAACATCCAATAGTTGAACAGGAGCACCATGGTTGGCTACTCCTAAAATCCTACAAAAATTACAGTAGACATAGCATGGCAATACTAGTCTACCAACAAAATTTCATCCTATTTGGATAAACCTACTGACCTATGCATAATTCACAAGACAGCTCAATTAATTGGACCTATAAATACTTTGTATTATGAAGTATGGCAAACTCATGTGTTAATCACATCAATGACTTCCTACTAACATATAAACAGCCCACAAAAAGAATTAACTCTTAACTTGAAGTAAAGACCCTATTTATGAATTTATTCAAGAGCAAGGCAATAATAAGCACTTGAACTACAACTATATAAAATTATACTAGACATATAAGTGATATCTTTTTAATAGACAGAGCACCTCAAAACAAGACCAACAGGACCAAAAACACATTTTTCTGAGCTTCCTAGAATTATCTATGCATTTTCAAAGATAAACAACACTTAATCCAATTGCAACACATTAAATAAAACTATACAGAAACTTTACTCAAACATGGTATAACATATTTTTCCTAAATAGTACACTTCACAAGGATTACAACAAGACCAAGATCACCTAATTTGGACACTCCTAGCTCTAGATATGATTTTCCAAAGCTTTATATCAAAATCTGCAAAAAAAAAAACATTATTCTGAAAATCGACCCCTAAAATGCTACGCGTACCCGAACTGTACCCAGAGGTGGATCGGGGCTAAGTCCACCTGGGATGTGTACCCAGGCGGGCTAGTGCTGACGTCAGCAGATGACGTCGGCTGGGATCTTGCCGGCGGCGAGGTCGCCGGCGACAAGAATAGCACCTACGTGCTCAGGGCGACAGCGCGAGCCTAGCGATGTAGAAGATGTGGCCTTTAGTGCTCTAAATCGAGACCCATGACGAACGGCGGCGAGCGGCGGTGGCGGACGACGGCGAGTTGCCGGAGCAAGGCACGGCGGAACGCCAGGGTATGCCTACGGGCTTCGTCAGGTGGAGGCGGAGCTAGCGCGCGTGCTACGGGGTGAAGATGGTGACGGGAATGAGCTAATGGTGGTGCCGAAGGGGCTCGCCGGAGCAAAGCTCCGGCGGGAGGAGAAAGCGGCCAAATTGGCCACTACCTTGGGACGAGTCGAAGCAAGGGTATGCGGCGGAGGTGGAGGAAGGCAAGGCGATGCTGATGACGCACTTAGAGGGGAAAATGGCGGGGTGGCTTGGTGGCTAGCCGGAGCGGCTCATGGCGGCGGCCATGGCGGAGCTCCGCGGGCGCTTCCCGAGCGAGAGGGAGAGGGGAATGGAGCGGGGCGGGTGAGTGAGGAGAGACGGGCGGGGATTTTTAGGACGCGGGCGCGTCCAATTTTGCCCGAAGGGAGGGTCACGGGCGCGGCGGGCGACTCGGCTCGGCGCGGCGTCCATGGCGGACTCGGCGCCCGGCGTGATGCGCGCGGCGCGCAGCGTCTCAGCGGGGCGAAGCGAGGAAGCGGGGAGACGATTCGACGCTGCTGGGGTGCTCGAGTGCATCGGCGTGCGACCACTGCTCGTCTTGGCGTGCTTGGCGGGTTCGCTTGGCCGGGAGCGGCGTGCCGGCTCGGCCATGGCGGAGCGGCGGCTCAGGCGGAATGGCAGGGCGCAGCGATGGAGGGGCAGGACGAGCGAGGGGGACAGGATGTGCAATCGAGGGGACAAGGCGGGCAGTCGGGCGGGGCTCGGCGCGCGCGACGAGGCGATGCTTGCGGCACGGCGTCGCCCGGCGAAAGCGAGGGGGGAGAGGAGAGAGGGATGATGACAGGTGGGGCCCAGGGTGGGTCCCACTGTTTTTGTCCCCACTTGAAAAGTTTGACCTTGAATAACTCCAAAAATAATGCGAATTTGGAAAAACTCAAAACATGAAAGTTTCTCCATTTGATGAGTAGAATACTTTTCATGTTGGAAGTTTTTGCTAATTCGGCCTAGATTTGAAAATACAAATTTGGCTCAAATTTGAATTATAAAAATATTATTAAACATTATTTAGACACTGTTTTGGGCCATTTTGAAGGGCTAAAAAGCATTTTCATGACTCGGTGTCAAAACAAAGTTTTCTCGAAATAATTTTCTGCATAAACTTTGTTAAAGCTCCATTTTGAGAAAAGCAACCCAAATATAACTTCTAGCAACAACTTTGAAAACCCCATTTGCATTTTAATACAAGCACTCAACCAATTGCTACCACAAAATGCACATATGATGCTTATGAGATGATTATGCTCATGAGATGCAAGATTTGTTAAGCCTAAAAACTGGAGTTGTTACAGCCTACCCCCCTTAAAGAAATCTCGCCCCGAGATTTAAAGCAAGAAGAGGGAAAAGGGGAGAAATAAGATTCTTATTTCACGGATCTGGATTTACATCGAGGATTACATGACTCGATACAAACCCTCTCAAGATTTGAGAGAACAGGGCTATGAGAAATACACGAGAATCATTAGCCTAATCCGGATAGCGACCGATACAGGGGACAATGGAGACACAGGGATGAACACGACGCTCCAAAACGTCAAGAATGTCCACAAGAACCGAGAAAACCTCCAGGGTGAACTCAACCATCGTGAACCCAACCGGCAAAATCAATCCAAAACAGATCGGTTCCTCCATGAAATACATATCCTTCTTCTCTCTTACGCGCGACTACGGATCCACGGGCAACCACCGAATCTTACCACTCTGCTCCGATTGCTCCCTCTTTCCAAAGCGATGGCTTTCTCAAGTTTCCTCTCTCGAGCAAGGTTTCGATTTGGAAATGGAAAAGAAGAACAGATGCACGGGAGGGCATCCACGACGGAGTGGGAAAACGAATGATGCAAGGCACCGAGTGGAGCGGGTGGAAGAAGATGGACGACGAGTCACTCACGCACGGGCGAGAAGAAGATAGAGGAGAGAATAGATTCGCTCGGCGAGGAGGCGGGCGAGTGACCGTCTTTTGAAGCCGGGAAAGAGAGGAGGGGTCCGGCACGAGAACGAGGATGAGGCGCGAGAGCTGACAGGGCGACAGGATAAAGGAGGGTTCACTGTGCAGGTGCTGCGAGTGCGGCGATCACGCGAACACAGTGCACAAGTGGGTCCCCTAGGATTGCAACGGTTCCCATCTGGTTGACTTGCTGTGACCATTCCAGTTGTCCACATATTCATTTTTCCACTTCCAAGACCATTAGAGGACATTCTTCTACTTATCCCATTCTTCTAATCCGATGTCAAATCCTTTTTCTTAATCTGAAGTATGAAGATGACAGAATAGTACGATGTACTCTCTCGTTAAACCCCAAAATTACTACACGGGGGCGGTTATCGCAAGGCGTAACCAACAATTACCCTATTGGAGGCATCAAAGGGTTTAATGTGAGAGAATCTGCTACTCACATCATCAAATACATCAAATGGTGCTTCAACCCTCAAAGAGTTTACCACTACGAAGCAGGTCAAGCTGAGGTTTGCACATCTGTCAAGCTAAATCCAAATCAAGTTTGCTGTCAATAAGAATAGCATCTGCAATACCTTCTACAATATCACCAAGGACCTGTGTGTGCAAAGGACAAGCTGAATTGGCTATCAACATTAGATTACTTGAAGTGAGTCAACACTGGTATACTCCTTCATAAGCGCACATACTAATGTATGCTAATATGAACCAACTAGATTGAAGAAGTCCACTCTTTTGCATGTAGAAGTCAAAGTTCTTAGGTCAAAGACATCCAAATTATCTTATGTAGAAATCAAAATTCTTAGGTCAATGATTCTCTAACTCCATAGAAACCAACCAATTACCTCTCTTATAGGACAAAAAACGGTAGCATGAGCAGATTCTTTGGCAAGGACTCATGATTACCAATTCCTTTCTACAAGTCATGCTCTCGAAGCAGGGAATTGTTGAGTTTTGTTATCCAATCAACATTCCTTCCCAATGATAAGCGTGTAAATCTTTCTTTCCGAATGTTGCCTCTACTGAACCAAATTCTCATATTCAGACGACCTTTGTTTGATACTCAAAGCGAACCGTATGTTGGAAACTCCAAGATTATACCCAAGCACTTGTACGATGCGTACCCAATGCATAGCTGAATCCGACACCATGAAGCTTAAGTACACGACCAGATGCAACCCCAAAATTGTTGCCATAATCCGTTCATAAGAAGTTTTTGTCTGAAGAATTTCCTTCATGGACTCCCATAAAGCATGAATACTCCATAAGGCCTTAGAATACCTAATAGATGCATAGGAGTTCTAAGTCTCTACTGAGGAGTACCATGGAATAGGAAACCATTCTCTTGATTAGACAACAACTGGTATAGTCCTTTGTCTACCACCTCTTGTGGTCCAATTGGTCTTACTGTAAGCGATCTCATTCTTTGTGATTTGCCTGATTTTGCTCTTCGAGAGAAAACATCATAAGAGTTTGGATGACGAGTACCGAGAGGAAATCAAGGTAGGTTCACGTAAAACAACACCTCGAGGCAATCTCTGTAATAGGTCGAGATCAACAATCGTGATACCTGCACGTGCCGAGCAGCACATCCATGTGTCTGCAGCCACAGGGTGCTCTCAGTTTCGTCGCGGCACCATCAGTCATTAATCAAGACTCCATCACAAATCTTGCGTTTTGAGATGCAATTCCACATGATTGAAGGTATTCTCGCATGAATAAGCATTACGTGCAAGGCAAAAGTGAGATATACGAAAGATAGTCACAAGGACACAAGGTAATAGGAAAAGGTCAACTACATCAATTTGTAGCAACCTCTTTGTCATAATATCATGGCGCGATTTGAATGTGGGTGGGTTGCATTAACAAGGATATGCATAAACAAACATTCAAGGGAGGTTTTAGGACAAAGATGTTGTCCAGGCTTAGACGAAATAACGGGTTACGATTAATAATTACAATACCCGCGTAACCCCTAGTAATCCATCTAGGTGCGTCCACCAAAATGGTCTAGGTTATTGTCGCGGCCGTATCTTATTAACCGAGGCATTATTGCCATGATTATGACCAATAGAATAATTTGACAGATAATCGAATTATATACGATATCTTGTACAACTAAGCTCTGTGCACAAGACAAGGTGAAGGAATTATCGGGGATTTAAAAATTGTGGATAGCAAGGAGTATTTTTGAACGACATAGCATGTGCTACATACTATCGTCGCGTCGTTCCCAAGTGATGATTAATAACAATATTCACTTAACAATTGGCCTAGGCATGTGACAACAAGGAACCAATGTCAACATATCATTGTAGACCGAGAGGAATAGAAGTGAATTTACATGGACGAGGATAGAATACAAATTTGACCAACGACTGAATTTTGATGTCCAAAATGCATGACACATGAAACTTGTTCTTGCGAGGCTACATGGGACAAACACATCACCAAAAACACGCTAAGGGATTCATAATCACTAACCCCATAACCATTGTACCATCTCGCTTAGGAGTACAAACTCATTACAATAGGTCTGCTCAAAAGAAAACATAACATTCTTACTAAAGACTTCTCATCAAGCTTACTCCTCATGGTCATGGTCCATGTTCTCAACACTTTCTGCATTTCCAGTATTCGCACTATCAATGTTGGGCACTATCTGAAGTCCTTCCTCATCAACACCGAGAGGATTGGGGTGAAGCCGGTTGTAGACCCGTAGCGAGTTCTCCTTGCAAAGCACCATTGATGACCTCTAATGCAAGCACTTGCTCCCTCGACGGTCTTTCTCATTCCAAGCTTCATTTCGTTGCTTTGCTCAACTATACCAAAGGCTTGTTGCCACCGACCAAGTAGGGCAAGCAACTCCAAAAACGACTTTGTGCCACAAAGGTCTCATGAACAAGAAAGCATTTTCTCTCCGAAAAGCCCGATCTTTGGAGATTGCCATCTCGCTCAAGCAATGTGGTCGATCTCTCAACTTCCTCTTCATATTCTTTCTTCGTCTCTCGCTTAAATGAGGTGACGTAGACGAACTCGCGATTAAGGGATTCCAATGCATTCTCCAGCAGGAGTAACTCTTCATCATAGCAAACATTGCGCTACTAGCAGGACCATTGCTGTTCTCAGCCTCTTCTTTACCATCGACAAGTGCAGTCTCACTAAGCTGACGCCACACAACATGGTATGGGTCACCCTTAGGAAACACACCTGCAGTGGCACGAGCAACCTCTTCGGGGCATCTTTTGAGCAATTCCCGTGGTGCCTTATATGCAACCACATTTGCACCTTCTGAGGATTCCTACCTCGAGCAATGAACCGACGCCCACACCAAAGTGACGCTCCTTCACTCTTGGCGGGAATTATTACTTCAACAGGAAGCAAACTCATACGCTGACTCTCCAGTTCCTTACTCCACTGATAGCGAGGTTCTTTACCCGTGGAATAACCCACTGAGTGCAGAATTCGCCACAAAGAAAGAAGGCATTCCAAATTATTTTAGAAACTTTTTGGCACCACGTGGCTCACGGGTGGCAAACCGCTGATGCGAAACCTTTCCCTTGGTTGCCTTGGATTTGATGCGCTTCATTCTTGCCATCTTTTCCAACCGAATCACAACTCTCATGAGATGGAGATTAAGTTGGGGACTTTTATCGAAAGAGAGAATCATTCTTTTATAAGGGAAGAGATAATGCAGTTTGTCATGAAATGATTATGTGTCATGATGCATGCACGTTCCGTACGTCCTCACAAACCTAGTAAACAATAAATTCTAGCGTTTTAGACGGTGGCATACCAACGTGCTCTCATATAGCGTAAACTAGTCGGGCTACACGATCTTGCGTAGTTAGTGTACCGCAGAAAATTCATTTCAGCCCAATATTCCAATGAATGCAAGCGACGTAAAAATCCACGCACCTTCGAACAAGGTGAAATCTCCGATTACTTGCACCCATTCCCGAGTGCATACTACCCAACAAGTCATCGAAGACGACACCCTCACATGGGGTACCTTCTTATAAACATGTGTGAACATGTATATAATCCAACACCAATAAGCACTCCCCTAGATCGGCAAGTATCCGATCATGCTCTCACAACTCACACTTACCCGAGCATTGAACCATTCTTACCTTGGCGTAGGGGTAAATTGATCCATACATAACCATTCAAGTGAATGGCCCTCATACATATCCGTCGTGTATGAGCACAACAAATAGAAAATATGATGCGTAATCCCCCAAGTTAGTACCGATATAAGCCACCCGAAGTCCTTAATTGGGCATAAAGGATATGATCGTCAAAGGCACATATATAAGTTTTGAAAACCACACACTTTTGAAAAGCCTATATATGAGATTAAGTGGCTATAAGTTCGTAATTACTGTTTATA
Source organism: Themeda triandra (assembly GCA_018135685.1). NCBI lineage: Eukaryota > Viridiplantae > Streptophyta > Magnoliopsida > Poales > Poaceae > Themeda > Themeda triandra. The sequence goes on along the minus strand of JAENPR010000147.1, from coordinate 635,784 downwards.
AAACAAATTCTTTTTGTTTTAAATATACTTATGAACAATATGTTGAACCCGCTCCGATGCCACCGTAATGTAGACCGACCAATTAATATAAACATAATGTACTAATGATGTCGCCTAAGCAACCTAATTAGCACATGACGCTTATATCAACCCAAAGTCCGTGAAACCACGAAGGATTTCAAACTTTCCACAATACAAAATTTAATGCACCGAATTGAGTTCAACATAAAACCATTCATAGTAATACATAAGTTCACAAGTAATTGATTACATCGGAGTTTATGAAATAGTTATTACAATGCCAAGTTAAAAACCAAACTGCGGAAGCAAAATAAAGTGTTGTTTTACAAACGCACACTTAGTTCAAAATAGTGCCTGGTCCTTCATCAAATCCAGCAAAAGCATAGAGGTATGAGATATAAGAGATGACCTTGCCCAAGGTCTAATCCTCCCGTAGTGGGATACGGTCCATCTTGTTGCCACAAAGAAAGGTCTTATGATCTCGCAACAAGTGGGAATAAAACCCCGAGTACAAGAAGGTACTCGGCTAGACTTACCCGTCATAAACCAAAAATAAAGTGACACCAAGGAGTATGCAAGGCTTTATGAGTGGGGTAGCCGACTCATTTAAACTTGCGATAAAAGATGAGCTTGTTAAATAATCATTTAGTGATAAAGGACTCTCTAGCTTATCATCTTTTAGGTTGGATCCGACATCACTAGATTAGCACCCGTACTATTCCAACTCCAGGGGTATGAGCAAACAAAACTATCCTATCCTTCGGTTGAGCATACCAAAGATCAACAACATAGAACCATAACCATCCTATTTTTCACAATGATTTGCGACAGTGCCGCTGCTCGGTCAAGTGTTCACTGTCCAGGAACGATGGCGATTATAATCGATTGCAAACCAGCTGGCGAGTATTCCTCACACAAACCACACGTCTCCCGTCGGAGTCGATTAGGTCACCTTGGTCTATTCGGGTGGAGTCGCGGATTTCAGCAAATACGATTGCACCAGGGCATGCCCGGCTACCAGGTCTCTCCGGCGCGACCGGCCACTGGCTTTAATACCGCGCCTGTGGGCAATACACTCAACTCTGCTGAAATTCCGGCCCAAACATCCTCAAGGTTTCGCGGTCGGATGACCGCATCCTTCCAGCTATCTGTGAGGCATTGTTCAACATGATCCGAGGACGTACAAAGTCATAGTCCCTTAAGTGACATCGCCGGAGTTTTCCGTGGTCTAACACACCACAAACTCCGACTAGTCGTGATTTAACAAGGCCACATGGTTATGTTCTCTAACCAACCTCCATAGTATCAACCAAAGGGTAGTAACCACCTACCTCGCGGATGAAGGTCAATCACCCGTCTTTACCGATCTAATTAAGCAAAGTGCTAAGCATAAGCGCGATCCTGAACTTAATAGGGTAACGGTATTTAGGTGGATCAAGGTACTCATAATGCAGTAACGGTTCCAAGTCAACGCCTATTAACTTAATGCATCATAATAAATAAATGACCCAAGTAAAATATTTTGAAAACTGTAGGAGTAATGCTCCGGGGCTTGCCTTCCTAATACGATCAATGTTGAAGCTCCCAGCACTTGATCACTCCACGTCTGGTTCCTGGTCCTCGATCACCTCACGTGCCGTGGTTCCCCTTGGTGACTCCTCCTTTGGATCATTGTCCCACATCACGTTCTGTTCTCCTAGCGATCTTGTATGATGTGGGTGCATGTATGAATACTAAGAATACACATGGTATGATCATGCGAATGCGTGCTTTGCTTATTCTTTCTACAAGGTAGTCAACATCATCCAAGAACGTGTACTATAAGCACATGTCATCTACTACGTTTTCTACTACAACAATGTAATCCTAGTATACTACTTAACCACCCATCATACCACTAATCACCTTGAACACCTGACAATAAGCCTAGCACACAACATCACTTATTCAAGCATCAATACTAGTCCTAACCATATAACTAACAGATCAGTAAATAAATCGTAAATAAATAACCATAGACCCTATGGATATGAATGAAGACATTCTGGAAAGCTTATGAAATTCTCCATCAAACATATGAAGACATCACAAACTGATTCCCAGGTTAACTACACCTAAAACACAGAACATCAGGACTGATTCTGGAAAAATAGCCACTAAAACAGCCCTGGTGACCATCTTGTCACACCCATAACTCTTAAACTATTCATGCAATGACCATGAAACTTTAACAGTAGATGGTCAAGCTAACACACTAACTATCATCTTTAGGCAAGTTAACCAGAAACCCAACTTATAATTAGATTAGCCTAGCATCAATGGATTTAACCCCTAATTTGAACATCCAATAGTTGAACAGGAGCACCATGGTTGGCTACTCCTAAAATCCTACAAAAATTACAGTAGACATAGCATGGCAATACTAGTCTACCAACAAAATTTCATCCTATTTGGATAAACCTACTGACCTATGCATAATTCACAAGACAGCTCAATTAATTGGACCTATAAATACTTTGTATTATGAAGTATGGCAAACTCATGTGTTAATCACATCAATGACTTCCTACTAACATATAAACAGCCCACAAAAAGAATTAACTCTTAACTTGAAGTAAAGACCCTATTTATGAATTTATTCAAGAGCAAGGCAATAATAAGCACTTGAACTACAACTATATAAAATTATACTAGACATATAAGTGATATCTTTTTAATAGACAGAGCACCTCAAAACAAGACCAACAGACCAAAAACACATTTTTCTCGAGCTTCCTAGAATTATCTATGCATTTTCAAAGATAAACAACACTTAATCCAATTGCAACACATTAAATAAAACTATACAGAAACTTTACTCAAACATGGTATAACATATTTTTCCTAGATAGTACACTTCACAAGGATTACAACAAGACCAAGATCACCTAATTTGGACACTCCTAGCTCTAGATATGATTTTCCAAAGCTTTATATCAAAATCTGCAAAAAACATTATTCTGAAAATCGACCCCTAAAATGCTACGCGTACCCGAACTGTACCCAGAGGTGGATCGGGGCTAAGTCCACCTGGGATGTGTACCCAGGCGGGCTAGTGCTGACGTCAGCAGATGACGTCGGCTGGGATCTTGCCGGCGGCGAGGTCGCCGGCGACAAGAATAGCACCTACGTGCTCGGGCGACAATGCGCGAGCCTAGCGATGTAGAAGATGTGGCCTTTAGTGCTCTAAATCGAGACCCATGACGAACGGCGGCGCGGCGGTGCGGACGACGGCGGGGGGTTGCGGGAGCAAGGCACGGCGGAACGCCGGGGGGTATGCCTACGGGCTTCGTCGTGTGGAGGCGGAGCTAGCGCGCGTGCTACGGGGTGAAGATGGTGACGGGAATGAGCTAATGGTGGTGCCGAAGGCTCGCCGGAGCAAAGCTCCCGGCGGCGGAGGAGAAAGCGGCCAAATTGGCCACTACCTTGGGACGAGTCGAAGCAAGGGTATGCGGCGGAGGTGGAGGAAGGCAAGGCGATGCTGATGACGCACTTAGAGGGGAAAATGGCGGGGTGGCTTGGTGGCTAGCCGGAGCGGCGGCCATGGCGGAGCTCTGCGGGGCGCTTCCTGAGCGAGAGGGAGAGGGAGTGGAGCGGGGCGGGTGAGTGAGGAGACGGGGCGAGTTTTTAAGGACGCGGGGCGCGTCCAATTTTGCCAGAGGGGAGGGTCACGGGTGCGGCGGGGCGACTCGGCCTGGCGCGGCGTCCATGGCGGACTCGGCGCCCGGCGTGATGCGCGCGGCGCGCAGCGTCTCAGCGGGGCGAAGCGAGGAAGCGGGGAGACGATGCGACGCTGCTGGGGTGCTCGAGTGCATCGGCGTGCGACCCGCCGCTGCTCGTCTTGGCGTGCTTGGCGGGTTCGCTTGGCCGGGAGCGCGTGCCGCTCGGCCATGGCGGAGCGGCGGCTCGAAAGCGGAATGGCGGGGGCGGCGATGGAGAAAGGCGGGACGAGCGAGGGACGGGATGTGCAGTCGAGGGACAAGGCGGGCAGTCGGGGCGGGGCTCAGCGCGGCGCAGCGAGGCGATGCTGCGGCCTGGCGTCGCCCTGGCGAAGCGAGAGGGGAGAGGAGAGAGGGATGATGACAGGTGGGGCCCAGGGTGGGTCCCACTGTTTTTGTCCCCACTTGAAAAGTTTGACCTTGAATAACTCCAAAAATAATGCGAATTTGGAAAAACTCAAAACATGAAAGTTTCTCCATTTGATGAGTAGAATACTTTTCATGTTGGAAGTTTTTGCTAATTCGGCCTAGATTTGAAAATACAAATTTGGCTCAAATTTGAATTATAAAAATATTATTAAACATTATTTAGACACTGTTTTGGGCCATTTTGAAGGGCTAAAAAGCATTTTCATGACTCGGTGTCAAAACAAAGTTTTCTCGAAATAATTTTCTGCATAAACTTTGTTAAAGCTCCATTTTGAGAAAAGCAACCCAAATATAACTTCTAGCAACAACTTTGAAAACCCCATTTGCATTTTAATACAAGCACTCAACCAATTGCTATCACAAAATGCACATATGATGCTTATGAGATGATTATGCTCATAAGATGCAAGATTTGTTAAGCCTAAAAACTGGAGTTGTTACAACTAGGACGATCTAGGGTATAATCCTATGTTATTCGAACTATAAAGTCAAAGCATACAATGATTAGTGCAAGAACATCTAGCAATCATGGCGGGAAAAGGTTACATCTATGCATAGTGATATTACCGAGAAGACTAGAGACATAGCAATGACTTCAATATAATAGGGGTATTCGCTAGACCTATACTCGGGAGAAGGGCTACAAAGGACTCAACAGACTCACTCCGCGATCTACCTCACGATCCGGAATATAGGGTGCAATCACGGATAAATACGGTCTAGGCACCATGCCTACACAATATCTATCACTCACCCATTGGCCTAATGAGCAAGCGCTATACGATCCTATGCATAAACATAATTCTAGTCCAACTATGCTAAACATATAATCAAAGTAGACTAAGAACGATATAATTGAGAACATAATCAAATAGAGCAATGTCAATTACGATATAATAGAATAGAATAAAGTACTATTCATAGTATCACGAACAATGATGAATATTACAAGAATGTGGAGGGGAATTACCAAGAACTCCGACAGATCCGGACTCCAAGCTAGGCTTGATTCCCTCTAGATCTATTCCTATGTAGCTATGCTACTAAACTATGGAGCTCTAATTGAGATGGTGGCTCTGGCTCCTCTGAATTCTCTCAGATGAATGAATGGAGAATGAATTAGGGTTTTTCCCAGGGTCAGGGGCTCTGAATATATAGCCCTCTAGAATGCACCACAGCCCTCGGATCAAACCGACCTAAACGGACGATTATTATTCATCCTCAAAGGCGGTGGAGGCATAATCCGCGAGACTCAACCTGATTGATTGAGGGGGAGGGGCGGCCGACTCCATGCCAGGGGCGGCCGCCTCTGGTCAATGCCAGGTGGGCCCCCGGTTTCAGGTGTCGCCTTCTGGAGTCTTCTAGAGTATACAATTTTACCCGTTCGGTCTTTATCTCTATGTAATCCCGACATGTGGGCCTTCATTAGGTTCTTTCCTGATAACCCCCTGTAGAAATAGACAATCACCAAAACTCGTGGAATTCTGTCAGTGTAACCCCTATATCTAATAGGTGAACTCATTTTAGTCCTTTCTCTTGCTGCGTTGATGGTATAAAATTGATACTTAACTACCGTCAACAGTCCACCATATAGTAGTAGTATAGTGTTGCGAGACAGATATAGGATGAAAGAGAAGGTAGAGCAACTTCTTCTATATTATTTTTTAGTTCTTTAAGGTAAAGTGGTTACTTTCAAATCAACAAGTAATGTGGCTCCAAGTTAGCCATAGTGCTAGAAATCACTCAACCTCTCAACTCTTGATGCATTCACATCTATGGAGAGCAATCTTGTAATCATCATCTTTAAATATTTATCAACATCCTTTATGACAATGATATCATCAAACGTTAATAGTTCACATTATAAAACACACCCTTGACCAAATTATCAATCACCCTACACAGGATGACATCACATCCTCTTCTTGCATAAGTAGTAGCCACTATGACATCTAGTGGTCCATCAGATATAGAAATTGATCATATTCCATCAAATATAGGATTTGACTCTGAATGTGTTGAAGAAAGCAGAAGATCCTTTACCTACATTGCAATGAATTAAAAAAGACACGTGGATTCTTAGCATATATGATAGTAAGTGCATATAGTAGTGCAAGGATTTACAATAATTAGATAATTTTCAATCAAAATTAGTTAACCTTCTTGGTAAATTGTCAAAATCAATTTCTGGGTTTGCAATCTAGAAACCATTCTCAATGAAAAATTCTCTTGCAGCTTCTTTCGGATAGTTATTGGTCATTTTTTAGTAATTGCATACAGAGAATGTCTTGCTCTTAATTTAGAGTAAGTGATGGAAGTTTACATTAGCTTCAGGCTAATTTGTCCACATAAAGTACAATCAAAATTGATTTGAGAAGTAATCGCTAAGAATACAACCGAGTTATCCATATACCAAGCTTGATAATGCATTAAATGTATGTATGCGATATAGTCTTTTGCAACACATGAACATGTCATTATCATGGCTTTTATGGAATATTAAGCAAAAGTGGTCTTCGACTTGTAAAGTTGATGCCTCTCTAGTAACAACGTGTAGTTAGTAACAATTCAATATAACAAATACAATACTTTCCAAGCATGCCTGTTTTCATGGAGTTGTAAAAAAAATAGGATAATCAAAGATAGGCATATTTAGGAAAAAGTACAAAGGTTAGTTGTCAGTAAAGCCAAGCGTGCCTGAAGTTCAGCACACTCCACTTCCACACTGCCTGGTGTCTATGTTGTATGTTGGAGGACCGATGCTGCAGCTAAGGGTGGAGACGATGAAGGTGTGGCTAGCATTAGGGCTGGAGGCTGGCATACCCCTCTCGGGTTGCGTTGAGCTAGACGGGGAAGAGATCCTCCTAAGTGACGACCCGCCACCCACCCGATGCCGTGCTCACCAGTGGTCGCCCCTCACGACCCCCACTGGCGCAATGGCTTTGGTCGCCCCATGAATCTGGAACACTAGGAGGTTGCCTCAAGACGAGATCCCCAAGCTACTCTGTTGCTCACACTTTGCCATGGTGGCGGTAGCGGTGACAGCGAGTGAATCTGAATCCGAGAAGCGGTGGTGAGGTGATCCACGCGCGAGAGGTTGAAAGGGAAAGATTATGTTTTCTTCTATGATTTGGCACCGTGGCAGCCAAATTTTTTTATAATTTAGCCCTTATTTAAAACAATATTCAAATTTAGACCCTTAAGGTTTTATTTGAATTTTTTGACCTTGACCTTGGCATCGTAGTTATTTATGCTTTGCGGTTACACGTCTCGGCATCCTGGCCTTCGGCGCCGAGGTGGGAGGCTTAGATCAGCGTCACAGCCTACATGGCAGCTTGCGTTGCCTTGAGATTTCCATACAACAAATTAGGTCTAAATTACAACTACTTTTATTAAGTACCAAGTTCCACTTCACATACTCATACTCATACAACAACGTTGTCCATGCACTACAAAAACAAGAGATTGCCGGTTGCCACACATCTTATTGAGCGCATAAGAAGTGTTTTTTTGGGAGGATTCATGGATAATGCAACGCCCTCTTAAAAACAAGAGATTGGCAATTGCCACACAAAAAACAAGAGGTTTGATCTAGGTGATGGATCTCAACTACGTTTTTGGGAGGATTCATGGATAATGCAATGCCCTCTCAAAACTTTCTTTCCGTCACTATACAATATCGTGAGAAAGAAAAGTGCTTCCGTTAGGTCAGTGCTATCTACGATACCGTTAAATGTAGCGTTTAGGAGATCTCTGACAGAAATTAATTTACAGGCATGGTACAATCTTGTGGCCATGATTACAGATGTTCACTTAATTAACCAAAGAGATCGCTTTGTGTGGGGCTACATCAAAACGAGTTGTTTTCAGTTAATTCCATGTACCAACACAGACGATGTCATACAATACTTTAATTTGGAAACTTAAACTACCCCTCAAGATTAAAGTCTTTATGTGGTACTTGTACAATGGAGTAATTTTAACCAAGGATAATTTAGCTAGGAGACAATGGCAAGGAGATAAGAAGTGTTGTTTTTGTTCCTCCAATGAGACCATATAACATTTACTCTTCGGCTAAATTTATGTGGAGAGTAATTCATATTTTATTTAATCTAAAACCTCCAACTAGTTTACATAATTTGTTTACAGGTTGGTTAGTAGGGTTAAATAGAAAAATAAAATCTCAAATTCTTATGGTGCAAGTGTTGTTTGTTGGGCACTTTGGTTAACACATAATGATGTTCTGTTTGATAAGGCCACAACACCGTCTTATTTACTGGTTATTTTCAAGGGGACGTATTGAACCAGGTACTAGACCTTACTTTAGAAGGAGAAGGAATGCTAGTTCATGAAGACGGGCTGTAGGACTATTGAGATAGCCGCGATGGAGGTGTTCACAAGACATGGCTGGAGATTTAGCAATAGAATTATTCTGTAGTTTTTTTTTCTATTTGTGAACAATTTTATCTTGACGACTCAAAACTTCGTTTTTAAGATTCCTTAGAATTGGTTTGCTTGCTTGTAATTTTGTAATAATGAACAATCATATGTATTAGTCGACGCAGAATTTGAGATATTAATATTATTCTCTTTTCTAAAAAAAATCTTATTGAGTGCATATTATTAACACAAGAGATAATCAGGAGGTTCCCTGGCTTTAGGTCTCTATGTAGTATCCTAGCTGAATGAAGGTACTTCATCAGGCCTCGGAGCAGCTACAATCAAGAGAAAGGTAGCAGCTTAGATTTATCTGACTAGCAAAAAAAAGTACTACTTCAGCAAGTTTATCCTTGTCCCCTACTAACTTAGTTGAAGCTGAATTTTAATCCTTCTTCAAGAGATGAAGTGAACCACATAATTGAATTGGAAAACGGCAACAACAGGAGCAACAAGTGTACTCACATAAAAAAACACACGTAGTAGAAAGGAACAAAATGCTTAATAGAGGATATCTAAAGCATGTTGCATTTTTATATTGATATAAACCTCTATTCGTGATCGAGGAAGATCTTTATCGTATGATTTTCTAGGACAAAATGCGCTATGCTTTAGAGGATTACACTAATATATACGGCAAGAAGTCAGCTGACAACCCCCTAGAAATTCATCATTGGCTCGCATTAGTGCTTGCGGACACTATTATTGTATCCGGATGGGTTTTTTATCTTCTAACATCATATTAACCATGTTTGTGGTGTGGTTGTGGAATGTGCATCAGAGAAAAACAAGACCCATGACATTTTGGCCAGAACCTTGATAACGAAGACGGCTTAAAGCGATTCAAAAAAAAAAAAAAAAAAAAAAAAGTCCACGCGGAGACTCACGGCACAAACAAAACCTTGAACAAAGTTTGGGCCAAATTTTAGATGGGCTGAATTGTTGAAGGGCCCAAGTAAAATGAAGGAAAGAGAACTTGGGCTAGAAGAGCACCCAGGTTGCATGATTGAAGGACGGACAGAATGTAGCCCACATAACGTGTTTTTTATTGAGGGAGAAAGGGGAAGTCACTAGTCATCATTCGGCTGATTTCTATGTGTATCAGTCGAATTTTTTTCGTCCAATCAAAACAGGACCGTGACTAGTAAAACCAAGTTACAATGACGAAGCTAGCATGACTCATGCGTGATGGCGCCGATGGATCTAGTAGAGGCAAACAAACATGTGTCCAACCCGACTGCAACCACGACGTGACTGAAACATTAGACAGAGCCCTGCTCCTTCCTCCTGGGGTGATCAAGAAGCTGGACGCCAGGCGAAGGGCGTTCCTATGGGCAGGGACCGACAAAGCCAGCGGCGCCCAATGTCTAGTCGCCTGGGAAGAAGTTTGCAAAGAGAAGGAGGACGGGGGCCTCGGTGTCAAAAGGCTCGACACACAGAATGCCTGCCTCCTGCTCAAGCTCATCCACAAGCTTCACCACCCTGGAGACTCGGTTTGGGCGCGCTGGGCGGCTGATCGTGCCTGTCGCGCCACCCTCGACGGCGACATGGAAGGCGCGCACTGGGGCGCGCTTCGGGCGCTACTGCCTGCTTATCAGCACATATCCAAGGTGGAGGTGGGAGATGGGCGCGACACCGACTTCTGGGACGATTGTTGGCTTGAGGATGCGCCCCTGGCCGAGCTCCTACCCGCTTTGCATAGCCACTACGCTGCCAGAGCGCGCACGGTGCGTGATGTCGTCCAGTCCGAACTTCGCGGCTTGTTCCAGCGTCGCCTCTCCACCCAAGCGGCAGGTGAGTTCGACAAACTCCGCGACATGCTCCGAACGTCAACCTGCAGCCAAACCCGGATCATCGCTCCTGCTTCTTCGAAGACCAAGACCACAAACTCGTGACCGGCCTCATCTATAAGGCCTCCCGTGGAGACCGCAACCGGGCGGCATACAACCGTCGGAGGCATTTCGCTCCCCCCCCGAGTCAAGGTATTCGATTGGCTTCTCACTAAGGACCGGATCAATTCCCGCCGCAATCTTGCTCGCAAACACATTGTCGACGACGCCACTTGTGCCATTTGTGGGCTGGCCGAGGAGTCGGGGGATCACATCTTCGCCCAGTGCCCGTTTGTCTGCAGCTTCTGGCATGCTATCGGGTGGCAACCGGTGAACATAGCAAAGGTGGCCTCCATCTGGGAATCGATCCCCCCGCCACATGTGTCGACAAGGATCCTGCACCCTCTCATCCTCCTGCTGTGCTGGCAAATATGGAAGCACCGGAATGAGGTGGTCTTCAATGCCCTTCCGCCTAGTGTGCCTCGCCTCATCAACGCTTGCAAGGAAGCAAACAAAGACTGGAGCTGCCGCATCCCGCGCAAGGATGGCCGTCTGATGCAACTTTGGAGATTTGCCTTTTCTTTTTAGTCTAGTCTCTCCTACCCCTTTGTAATATCCTCTATGTACAATGTGCAAGGCCACCGCCTTCCACCAACTGAGCTCACCCCCAGGTATCTATGGAATGAAATGCAGGTGGGGATTGGTTGATCACCCCGAAGTTCTCTCAAAAAAAAAAACATTAGACGGAGACAAACCGCGGATTTCGAGAAAGAAAAGATATCCACAAGAAACTACCTACAGAACAAAACTGGGCCAAAAGAGAAAAGCCCACAATGAAAAGCCAGCCCAAACAAAAAAGAAACGACTGAGACAAAACAAAACCGACTGACGACAGAAGAAAAATCAGCCGACTGTTGCATAGAAATTTCTGGGAAAGGAAGGTGAAGAGCACCAGTGGAGGACTGGAGGCCAGCCCATTTGGCAACAGTGGTCCACAAGGACGATAACGGTGGGCCCCTTAGCCAGGGTGACTCATTCTTTTCTTTTTTTTTACAACAGGGTGAGTCATTCGTTGGCTGTGGTGACACACTGCTTCTTCGGCTCGGCCAGCCGAAGCATAGGGTAGGAACAACCGAACAACCCTGCCCTGAACTCTGGTCCCAGCAGCAACCAGAGTGACATGATCTTGGCACTGCCGACGGTTTCCTGTACGCTACCATCGTCCATGTCCAACCCTGCCCTACCACAGCCGGGCGAGCTCGTCCTCAATCCTCATTCCCTGTCCTCGGGTTCACGGGGATCGCGTTGCGCTGCACCGCCCATCCATCCACGTCCTCCTTGGCCCACGCCTCAATCAGTCACCACCACACCACGCTCGGCCCCAGCAAAGCATCCTCTCCTGCAACCTCACCTCGCATCATTTACGACGCCGCCCTGACACGCTACGGCCCCGGTGCGTCCGTCCATGGGCTCTGCGACATCCGCACAACACGAGCACATGCCGCGCTCCAGGTGCCCAGGGGCCACGCGCCACGGAATGGCAGCGGCAGCCGGCTGCCGGCAGGCGTACGGGTCGGAGGAAAGGGTCACACCAAATCCTGTGGCTGGATGCTCTGCATTTCGCTCGCCAATCTATGATAGTAGCTCGCCAATCTATGATAGTATGATCCCAGGAAAAAAGAGCAAGTTCACCGGTTTTACAGAGGCCAGTAAAAAACAGGAGCTAGTGGCTGCTATATGCAACAGATCAAGAAAGTCACCTCCCATGATTCCAATCCAACACGGCAAAAGTCACACAAAAGATCATCAAGCAGACGACTGCGGGAGATGACCAATACATCCTCCTAATAAGTTAGACCACTGACCACCGAAGAAGAAAAAAAAAGAGGAAGCTCTGCTGCTCTAGAGGCACATGACTTTTTACAGTTACCAACACCCTACTGAGTCCCATGTTAATCTCCTCCTGCATCCCACAAAATGTCAGTCAACTACTCCCACTACCACTACTCCCTGCATCCATCCTCTCCACACGCCTCAACCTCAAACTCACCAGACCTCTCTTCCCTTCCCTACTCCATGTTCTGTGAGATGGCCTCGCCGAACTTGAGGAACAGCTCGGCGTCCGAGGTGCTGGACGAGTTGGCGCAGGAGAGCGCGGCGGTGCCCCGCAGGCTGACGTACTCGTTGATGTAGCTCGGCACGGCCGGCGACGGCTGCGGCAGCTGGTGCGCGGACGGCTTTGGCGGCAGATCGGGATTCACCAGGCAGTCCAGGACGCGCACCACCTCGTGCATCGTCGGTCGGTCCGAGGGTTGCCGCTTGGTGCAAAGGAGCGCCAGCTGGAACAGCTTCTTCACCTCGCCGAGGTCCTTGCATGTGTCCCCGATGTCAGGGTCCACGGTATCCATGACCTCGTTGCTTGCTGTCTTTGATAGGATCTGCAGTTGGAGGATACATTGATAACCTGATCAGAGCTTGACTCAGTATCTGCTGATCAGTACTAAATTTTTTTTCCTGGGTTTCAAACAGTATATGGAAAAAGTTTCTTTGAAACAAGCAGCAGCAGAACATGCTATGAAACTGATGTGACTTAGGGCACATGACAAACCACTGACATCCTGTTAGTTCATTTTCTTGCTTTCCATCTACATTATTTATGAAAGGGGGACACCAAGCAGTATATGGAAAAAGTTTCTTCCAAACAAGCAGCAGCGACACATGTTATGATTTTCTAAATGGAACGATCCTGGAACTACAAAATGGCTCCTAATTTATCACTGTTGCGCATACCTACTGTCAATTTTGAGCCATGTTCACCTGTTTGAAACCGATGTGATTTAGGGCACATGATAAACCACTGACATCCTGTTAGTTCATTTTCTTGCTTTCCATCTACATTATTTATGAAAGGGGGGCACCAACGGTAGGCTTTAGGGGACAGACACACAGCTACTTATAATGGAGCTTTCTGTCACCAAGTCCAATGGATCAGCTCATCAGTCCACAGCTGTTCTACAGGGCAGATAGATCTACTCACATGCTAGGTTTCGTGTCGCTGGTCCCCTTGTAGGAACACAAGCCTAACGGTCATTGTTCAGCAATTATTGGGCACTATTGGAATCCAAAGCGATACAAGATGAAGGAAGTGACTTCTAATTGAACAAATGCAGGAGACTGAAGAATAGTTACCAAGTGATGGAGATTGCACTCGTTGTCCACAGGCTTCTTGCCAGTCAGCAGCTCCAGCAGAACAATGCCATAGCTGTAGACATCAGACTTTTCATTGAGACGGGAAGTGCGGGCGTACTCAGGATCAATGTAGCCAATAGTGCCCATGACATAGGTTGATGTGTGAGTTTTTGAGACACATAAGCTCTTAGCAATGCCAAAGTCTGTAAGATGGGCTTCATAATCTTTGTCGAGGAGTATATTCTTTGATTTTACATCCCGGTGAATTATTCGTGGACTGCAGTCATGGTGAAGGTAAGCAAGGCCTTGAGCTGCACCGAGAGCAATCCGTAGACGAGTCTCCCAGTCAAGTTTTTTCTTCTTGGATGAACCTTCTGAAAGAAAATAGGCTAACATTATGAAATGGTTACAGTAATACACCCAAATATCTACGACCATTAAATAAGCAAGTCTTTGTCAAAACATGAACTGCCTTGAGAGCCTAACTGATGTAGTGTGACAGCTGAACAAATAAAGACTATTGAAATGAAACAAACAAATACTATTGGAATGAAAAGCAGCATAGTGGTGCTTGTTCCTGGCCGCTTTACTAAATTGTTCTCGTAATTCCTTGACCCAAAAAAAACTGTCTGAATGAGTTTGCCACCTGGACTTACCATGTAAAACATCCCATAAGCTGCCACTTTCCATATAGTCATAAAAGAGGAGGTTCCCAATAGGTGATAATGAGTATCCTTGAAGGCTGACTAGATTCCGGTGCTTGATGCTACCAACAGTCTCGAGTTCAGTTTCAAATTCCTTGAGGCTCTGCGGGTAGTGTGCATACAGCTTTTTTATTGCCACTGGTTTGCAATTCTTTAGAACACATTTATAAACTGTACTTGACGCCCCGTATCCAATGATGTATTTTTCACTCAAGTTCTCGGTCATCCTCATTATATCATCGTATACATGAAGAGCCATGTTCATATGAAGGATCACCAGCTTGGGGGGAGCATTGCTCACTGCAAACAGAATGGATATCAATTACAGGGTATCAGTGTTATCAATGTTGTTCTAGCATCAACTATTAGTGGTCAGTTATAACTTACAAAATAGACTACTGAGTTGAATAACAACAACATTATTGTTTGACGAAAATTATTAGTACATCAACACTACGAGTTAGATAAGATACTAAATACGGTGGTGGACAATCATATTATTGTAACTTGTAAGAGAAGATTCTAAACTTAGTAAATGCATTACCTGGCTTGCTCACAGTGACATCTTTAAAAGCAGGTGGACGGTGTGGCCTGCAAACAGCTACTAAGATCATCAGGAGGATAACAAGTCCACCCACAGCAACACCAATTATGGCAGCCTTTGAGATTGGAGCTGAACAGAAAATCCAGGGGAAGAAAAATATCTTGGTTTATAATGTATTGATAAAGTTCAGATCAAATAAATTGATGAATGCAATACTCTTCTTACGTTTCTCTCGGTGGCCAGTGGAACGACATGAAGAGCCAAGCCAATATCCACAGAGTCCAGGATTACCTAAAAAGCTGAAGCAACAGGATGGCTAAACTAATATTGCCAAGTATAAGCAAAAAGATAGTCATGATGTAAATGATGGAGCAAATACCTGTCAGGTGAAAACCGTGTGAAGTTGTTGTCAGTAGCGACAACACCAGCCAAATTATTGTATGATACATTTCTGTCCAAAGATGCAAGAGGTCAATGTTAGAAAAATACAAATTTTTGTGCATCTTTCCAGTATTCAGGTTGTGAAATTACAAGATATTGAGGCTGAAGCAGTTCATCAGAGAAGAGATATCGCCAGTTATATTGTTATTTTCCAGTTTTCTACAAGAGTAAATGATAAAAAGATGATTCAGAACTAAGCTGCACTTCAGAAGCTAAACTTACAGACTAAAAAAAATGGATATAACTTACAGCAACATCAGGTTTTGCAGCATTCCAAGTTCTTGAGGAATCAAGCCACCAAGGTGATTATAGGATAAATCACTAGAAACAACAGTCAAGTCATTCAAAATATAATTCAAGGAATATTCGATAAAACAATTCACATAAATAAGGCCAAGTACTTACATCTCCATGACACTCCTCAAATTACCAAACTCCGCAGGGATGAATCCAACTAGACCATTCTTGCTCAAGTTACTAGAGAAACATGTTCAATGTCAGGACATGAAACAGGAAACATACCAAGAAACCGTAGCCCAAAAACTTACAGCCTCAATAGATGCTCTAGGTTGCCAATGGATGATGGAATTGGACCAGTCATCATGTTACAGGACAAGTCCCTGGTACATATATCTATGTTATCTATAGCATTAGCATGAAATGGATACTCTTAATACATAAGAGCTGATAAAGGCTTACAAGGTGTCCAAATTGTTGATCCTTGATAGCTCAATAGGAATAGAACCACTTATAAAATTTGATGACAGATTTCTAAAGAAACAAAGGAAAAGGTTGAATGTAAGTTACAAATCAATATGAGCAAAACAGCAGATCAGTACAAAAAAATGGAAATGCATTCAACTCAATTTAGCACAGCATGAGGCTCAAAATCTTTTCGAACTTACAAATAGGTCATGCTTTCAAGTTTCCGCAACGAACGAGGAATGGTCCCATTTAATTTGTTACCATAAGCATTGCTGTTAAATAAAATTAGAGTGTTATATGGATACCTGCGACATTGGACATGAACTGCAAAATTTTAGAAATATTTTGTGCTTACAAGCTATTGAGATTCACACATGAACTTAGGTTGTCAGGAATTGGTCCTTCAAGGTAGTTATTCGCAAGGTTCCTGTGAAACAAGTAGAATCAACTAGGTTCATGCAGTGCAGCTCTGTAGAGAACAAGAAAACAGTTCACGCAACAATAATAACAGGGTGCCTGAAAAGTACTTACAAGTCAAACAATCCTGTTAACCTTCCAAGCTCTGGTGGAATTGGCCCAGTAAGTTGATTATCATTCAGTTCTCTGAATTAAGAAAAAATTGTCAAATGTAGATCAATGGTCAACCTGAATCTTTATATCCATATAATAGAAAAAATATTAAAACTTACAGGTAATGAAGTGTTGACATATTTCCTAGCTCTGGTGGTATGGACCCAGTTAACTTATTGCCTTGCACATACCTATTAAGTTTTAACATGTATAAAGACAAAAACTTAGAAATATGTACACATCAACTTTCTCTAGACGTTAATTGTATCAGTTATAAAATTAAAATCTTGAAAATCTATGAACCTTAGGGGGATAAGAATTCTTACAGCTTCTCAGTGTATGTCAAGTTGCCTAGTATCGATGGTATAGGACCAGATAATTGGTTGTAACTCAGATCTCTGGTAGAGTAAAAGTTCCATGAATTAGCAATCATATTTTTTTTTTCAGTACCAACAATAAGAAAATAATCTCATTTGCTTATTAATCAATTATGTAGTGACTCTAGAATTCACGTAGGACTTACAGAACAGCGAGAGCCTGCATGAGACCAATTACTGAAGGAATCGGACCGGTAAAGTTATTCCCTTGCAAGGATCTAAAAAAGGGGTACATACATCTTTGCAGGTAAGCTTATATATATTGGGCATGTAATTACATCATTTTCAGTGGAAAGAAACAGCACATACAATGTAGCCACTTGTAGGAAACCAATGTTGAAAGGGATTGGTCCAGTAAAGCGGTTGTAGGACAAATCCCTACCAATATAAAATGTTAGAAAAAAATGATATGTATATATAAGGAAAGTTATATCAATCATTTCAGGAGTGGCAAGAATGCATATACGTACAAGACCTGAAAACTTGTACAGTTCCCAATGGTGTCTGGTATCACCCCCGTCAAGCTATTGTTCTTCACATCACTGCTCAAATTAGTGGAAGCTTAAAACCAGATTGAGAAAACAACAAACTTACAGCAAACTAGGCAAGCAGTGTACTTACAAGTACCAAAGGCCAGTCAGCTGGCACATATCAGGAGAGAGGCTTCCTTCTAAATGATTGCCCCGCAAGCCCCTAACAATTATAGTGTACTAATTTAGCCACAAAACTTAGAAGAAATCACTTGACGTTTCCGTAACAAATTATGCGTTTGAATGTCATTTCACAAGAACATATCCAAACCATAGAGACTTTTAATAATGCTGCCCAGCTTTTACTGAGCAGCCAGGCCCTTAAATATATAGCAGCAATGCATGTACAGTACCAGTAGTCCAGCACTAGTACAAATTTTTTGAACCTCAAGGATGACTTAGACTCTCCACAATGTTGCTTTTTACCGGTGCCGAAAGTCTCTCTCTCCTCTTTGAAGCACCGATGGTAACGTTGTAGCCGGTGCTGAGATTGAGAAAAACTGGGCACCGATGCATGTTCGTTCACCGATGCCTCAAACGTTAAAAATAGTATTCCTCTGTGCATGTGACTTTCTCTCTCTTCGGCACCTCGTTCACTAGGGAAGAGGGAAGGGGAAGAGAGAAGGGGATTTTTCTGGGCAGGGACCCACATCACAGGAGAAGCCACGGTGCCCACACTGTGAGTATGCAACGAGACGAGGCACCGGCGCTTGGTGTCAGGGATAAAATTTTTTGAAACATCTCAACATTGTGGACGGTCTTACAGATATTGAAGCCCTAGTACAAATTTTTTGAACCTCAAGGATGACTTACAGATATTGAAGAACCTCATTCCAGTAGATAAGCCTTGGTATCTCCCCAGTCAGTTTGTTTTGTGCCAAATCCCTGGAGTGCGCATCACATTAGAAATTCTGAAGCATCCTAGTTGATCCACCTAATAAGAATCATGTAGCGGTAGTGGCTTACAAAATCTTCAGGTTTGGGAGCTGTGACAGTGTTGATGGGATCGCACCAATCAGCTGGTTGTTCTTCAATATCCTAGAAATCACAAGCAGCACCACAAAATCTGTAAAAACTTCCAAAGCCTCAAACGACATGTATTTCTATGGATTTCAGAGGGGAGAAGACTCACAAGTTCTCCAGGTGCTTCAGCTTTGATATAGAAAATGGTATGTCGCCATCCAAGTTGTTGAAAGAAAAGTCCCTAAACAATAAGGTAAAGTCTGAATAAATAAAAGCACTACAACCACAACCACAACTAAATATGGGTTACTCGAAGTTCAACTTACAGCGTCCTAAGTGATGAACAATCGCCAATCTCATCAGGGATCTGCCCGGCCAACCCATTTGACTTCAGATCGCTGAATGTGAATGCAAAGGAGACCAGTTAACACAGGTAATGAAACTAAAAATCCAATCAACAGCAGTCGTTTAGGCAAACAAGAAACCATCCGTACATGGAGACGAGGCTCTTGAGGCTGCCGACGGCTGGAGAGATCTCGCCCTCGAGGTTAAGGCCGGAGAGGTTGCTGCATTGCATTGGCGCCAACCGGCATCAGTGGCTACACCTCGCTATCGTTGGGAAAGGAACAAAGTTTAATGGACGCTCGTCTTACAGAGCAGCGACGGCGAATGTGACGTTGTCGCACAGGACGCCGCGCCAGGAACAGTAGTCGTCGCCGGCCCAATCGTACAGTACGTTGCCGACGTTGCGGAAGGACTTCTTGATCTCCACCAGCGTCGCCCCTGGAAGATGCAGAGCTAGCCGCATTATTAGCAGGAAAAAAAACAGAGATGCAGAATGGTAGATTAAATCAGACTGGTAGAAATCTGAACAGACGATTCAGCAAATGGAATATCAGCAGAAAGGGAGTCGGATAACAAGATTGTTGGATGCTGACTAGTGTTTTCAGGCAGAAAAGCAAAGGAACTTCAGATTTGGAAAGCCCAAATATGACATGATGGCGAAATATGAAGTTACTTGGATTCATTCAGATAGGAAACAGGATCATACTAAAAAATAGCAAACCAAACACACCTAAAACACACAAAAATAGAACAGACTAATCAAAACAGACCAAGCTTCCAACACTGAAGGGCCAAATAAAGAAACAAGAATCGATGCTCAAGCGATTTAATAACAATGCTCTGAGCATGTGCTCCAATAAGCAGCACAAGAAGGCACAAAAGGGCACATGTAAAAAACAAAGCTGAACATGATTGAAGAGGAAAAAGAAACATTTTGAAACATGGGCAGACTAGCTCGTAGGCAAGGAAGAATAGAAGATGAGATGAGAAGAGGCACAACTCACAAGGATTAGTTAAGTGTTAGGCTCGGGTTACGGGCTCATACGGCAATAAAAAAATGGGAATGGAACACTAGCGAATCACCGTGCCTCCAAAAGCGCGTACTTGCATCGCTAATAAAATACTAATCCTAACAAACCCAAGCCCCCTGAATCTTTGCTCTTGCTCCCCACTAGGCAACCAGAAGAGGGCTGGCTCCAAGAGAAGAAAGAATGAAGAGAAAATGGAAATAGAAAAACAGGAAGCAGATCACCCACCATCGTCGGCGACGGCGACGGCGACGAGGAGGAGGGCGAGGAGAGCACGGGCGGCGGCCGTCGTCGTCATGGCCACTGCTGAGCTCTGGACAGGCATCGGGGGAGTGACATTACAGGGAGAAGACGACAGCGACGAGCGAAGCGTGCTGCAGCGAGCCTGCCTCTGCCGCCTCTGCCTGCCTGCCTTAATGGGGCGGAGCTCTCGCGCTGCTCGGCTTTGCGCACTTGCGCCGCTGGCTCAGTGACAGCGAGTAGCTGTATGGCTCGCTGGGCGATAGAGTGGCAGCTGTGGGCTATGGGGCTATGGAGGAGTAGCCTCCTACTAGTAGGACTAGTTTGGAGTTTTGAGAGAAGATCTACGGCTGTTTAGGCTCTAGGGAGTGGTTTCTTGTGAGGGGAGAAGGACACTGAGAGGTCACATCAACGATCCACAGTGCTTTTCTCTCTCTGTCTGGTTGGCCTAGAGCAGTAGAACTCGAGTAACACATCGAGGAGCATGGTACTGCTGACATATGGGGCCTGCGTGTTTTGGATTGGGTTGATGCTAGTATGCTTTACAGTAGCTGAGTATGCAGGGGGCAACTGCAGGTGGACCACCACACTTCAGTGTTTTGATTTAATCTGTCCCTGATAGGCAAGGGTACAGGCTTGCTTGTTTGCCATCAAATTTGTAGTCCCAACGATAAGGCCTCGATTAGTTCGCGAAAAGTTAGATTTTCTAATTGTGACACTTTCGTTTGTATTTGATAAATAATGTCTAATGATAAATTTAGTAGGCTCAAAAGATATGTCTCTTGATTTATAATTAAACTATATAATTAGTTATTTCTTCTATCTTTATTTAATATTTCATGTATGCGTGCAAAGATTGATGTGATGGAGAGTTAGTGAAAAATTTTTAACTTTTTGCCTCAATCTAAACAAGACCTATAGCAAATGAAATAACAACCAAAATCAAGGCCCGTCAAATCTTTTGTTTGTCATAATTTATTTGGACCGAATAAACACAAGCCTTAATACATGTAACCGTGTAACTGAGTGTCTTTTTTTCTAGCAAATATTTTTGTAAAAAAAATTGATCAAATGTAATATAAATGTATTAATATTTATGGTGCATCACTTGTTCAGTTGATAGTTTTTACTACTATTTCAGTAATATTCTATGAGAGAAAACAAATCACAGTACTATTGATAAGGACGCTGAAATGAGCTGCAGAACAGACTTATAAATATTGCTAACATTTTCTAGAAACTAATATGAACCCTGAAATAGCAAATCATTTTGATATTGTTACAAGCATTAGCGTATTGTTACAACATGGTGGTATTGGCAAATAGACATGGGTTCCTCTACATGGCAACTAGCAACCTGTTGTTTATGCAATTCACATGGTAAATAAAATGTATTTTTTATAGTAATTACTTAGAGACATTATTATGATACTATTTGTACAGATTCAGTAAAACTGAACGAACTGACTTGTTCTATATCTAGAGTTACATTCTTTGTGATGAGAGAGTATACTGTATAGTAACTTTACATGAATCAGTTTAGGGCCTGTTTGGCTTACAGGATTTTCAAAGGAATTTTAGAGGAATGAGATTCCTATAGGATTAATTCCTGCGGTAGTGTTTGGAATGGAGGATTTGCAAATTCCTTTCCAAAGGAAAGATTCCTACGGCTGTACATTTTGAAGGAAAAAAAGAATCCACTTCTTGCTCTTGGTTTCAATTCCTTCACGAAGTCCAAAGCTCATGCACACTATGCTTACTTACTATTGCTGATTTTCACGGAGACACACCACCAAGCACTCATTAATTAGAGACACATGGTCTGAGTAATTATGTTTTCTACTAACCCTTAAATTCCTATGCTGCTCGTATTCCTTTGTTCCAAACACCCTAAAGTTTTTATTCCTGTGTTTTCGAATCCTATAGTTTTCTACTTTTCGCTCTACCATATTCCTACATTTTTTCCTGTTCCTGTGTTTTGCATTCCTATGTTCCAAACAGGCCCTTAATTTTACAAGAAAAACAAAAAACAATAGTTTGAAGGGGGTAAGTAGGTCTATACTGACCTTTTTAACACGAGGTCATAAAAGTTTCCAACTACAACCACAATCGCTATGGCGCCGTAATCGTGGCATGACACAATGGTGTTGAAGCTTAGGCACATGAGTCGTGGTAGCAAACCATTAACCATGCCCTAAAAATGGTATTGTTAGACACATGACATTCGACATAACGAATCAGACGCTTAGCTTATAGCTTGTAAATGAGCACTCAGATCAAATCTCGTTTAAGAGCAACTCTAAGAAACTCTATATATCATTCTTAATTATTAGGAATGGAATTTTTTATGAAAGAAATACCCACTAGAATATATAAATATTGACATCCTCTATTTCACATTTCACTCTAGCTAAAGATGAAGAATGAGAATTCCACAAACTAATCAATCGAAGTAGCTTTTACTATTTAGGATTTGTTTAATAGTTGCTCTGTATGTCGTAGCCGATAATGAATCCCACAAACCAATCACCATCCAATGAAGCTCTTACTATTTAGGATCTGTTTAGTAAGCTCTAGCTGCTCCAGCTAGAAGTCAGTTCTTTTCTGTCGTTTGAAAACAAGTTTGGAGTAGGATTTTTTTTCTTCACCCGCTTCAGCGCTCATCTACGCTTTCAGTAGCATGAAGTCGAAGTGGTTTAATTAGACTTTAGAGCCACAACTTAGAAGTGACGTCGTGTTGTTACCTGTTGGGTTGTGGCCTTAACCATGCTGTTGTGCGTGTGCGTCCGTGATCATGAGTGCCCTAGCAGACTCAGCGACCGACATGTGGGGCCAGTTGTTACCATACCCCACACGTCAGTTCTGTATGATTGGGAGCCCAACACGAAACGTGATCACGTGATGTTTATCAGGATCCTGCAGGAAATGTCAGGGGGCATTGCCTGCTTTCCCTTCTTTATCTCTAGCTTTTGCCTCCTTTTTCCTCATGCCCTTTAGATTTATCCGTTCCTTCACCGTTCATTCATTCTCCTCTTTTTACACCTGTGATTAAAACAACGATCAATCATCCTCCAAATTCCAGAACAAAACCCTCCGAGCAAACCGGGCGCAGAAGGCCACTGCACCGAATGCTGCAATGGTAGACGAGCGCATCGGCAACGACATCGGCAGCCTGGAGATACTGTGTCTGTCATGGAGACCGTTGAGGTGGTAAAAGGAGGTGCGCTGGCGCACAGTGGAGGCAGAGGGACGGTAGCCGCCGGGACACTGTGCGCGGTGGATCAGCAGTGCGAGGCGCCGAGGCGGTGGCGTTTCGGCCGGGATGGCAGCGGCGCGCCCGGCACGTGATGGTGTCGCCTGCTTGCTGGGAATGGAGATGGGAACTGATGACTGTGACTGTGGCGAAGCTCGCGCTCTGGGACATGTGTCGATAGCTCCGTCCTCGCTAGCACACTGGCGTGCATCGCAGTCGCGAAACGGTGTTGAGCAGTGTTCATCAGTTCGACCTCGCCGACCGTAGACGGCTTCAACAGCAGCCGTCAGCGTGGGCAGCAAGCACGTCAAGCCATGACGGCCAAGTGGAAGAGAAGCCTAGGTTTTCTGAGGAACAAAAAGGACAAGCGTAGGCTACATGGCCTGATGGCCACCTCGACCAAGAAGTTCAGTGAGACCATTAGCAATTGGCTTAATCTCCGTCTCACGCAATGCTGATGTGGTCTCGGGCACTCGGGCGCCATAAACAGTGGAGGAGCTTGGGTGTTTGCTTCCACAAAGAAGAGTTTTTCGGAGCATGCCCCGGCGCCGCAACCACGTCGCAGTTGGCACGACGCTACATTCGGCGGCTGGCCTTTCCCCCGCTGCTGCTCCTGCCGCTTCCGCCTTCCCGCGTTCACCTGCTCCACCGAGCCCTTCGGCGCGCACGTTGCCCGCAGCGGCGCCATCGCCGCGCCATCGCCAGCTCCGGTTCGAAGAAACGGGATCCGCTGGTCACTTCGTGAGGGTGAGGCAGGTGCTCAGAGGGCCGCGTGGCCGCGTGGGTGGAAAGGCTGCAATGCAGCACGGCCCGGCCCTTCTGGCCGCCTGCCGTGCGCCGTGCGCGGGCCCGTCTCAGCGTCACGACAAGAACCTTTTTGCGTCGCTGCTGCGGCCTGCGTGTGTACTGTGCTGTGTTTGGGCGCGTCATGCATGCATGCTGCATTAGTTTTCATTCATCAGCGGAAGCTATTTGTGCTGCAACCGCGACGCCTGCTGTTCTGTGCTCTCCTTCTGGAGAACTACGAGCGACGATCCTGGGACAGTGTGAGCGATGATCCTGACACAGTATAGAGCGCAGCACTCGACTCACCGGGGTGATGTGTGAGCCATGACACGCACAGGACGCCTGCACGCTGATGGTCATGCAAGCAAGCTTCTCCGCCTCGCCTCACCAGCCTTGCTGCGTGCGGCGTGCGGCGCACGGGTCACAACCTGTGTTTTTTTTACCGGTGGGAGTGAACCGACCGGAGGCGGCCGGAACTGGTAAACCGGCCGGTTAGTCCGGTTACCGGGCAAAAACCGCCCGAATTCAAATTTGAATTTGAATGGCGCAGTTGTTCCGGTTTGTGGCGGTTACCGGCCGGTTTTTCCGGTAACTGCTGCAAACCAGAATTTTTTTTTTGCTTGAATAAACACTTTTTTCGGGTAGTTTTTTGGCACCTATTAATGTTCACATACAACACAATGCGGTACTAATTAGCATAAATCACTAAAGCAACAATATTTAGTCGAATACGAATACAACTACAAACCGATACGTAGTCTCATACAAATAAATCGTCGCATACAAATACAACCACGTCGTCGCATACAAACACAACCACATAGTCTCATTCACTCTGGAGGATGTATGGGAAGACCCCATATCGGCACGACGCTTGATATTCGGCGGTGGTGTAAGGTCGAGATGGCGGACTAGAGGGGGGTGAATAGTCCTTTTTAAAACTAATTGCTCCGGCTAACCGATATAAGTGCGGAATTAAATCTATCGGCCTAACCAAGACTTTCACCCTCTATCTATGTCTCTAGATGCACCTTGTAAGAGATCCTAAACAAGAAGACAAGGTCTGCAATCTAGCTAGTGCACACTAAACAAGTCTAGCTTGCAAGGTCACACAAACCTAAGCAACTAGTACTTTAGCAACCGGTGTGCACCTACACAATTCTAATAAGCAAAAGCACAAAGCCAACCTAAGCTCACTAGATGCTCAAGGACCAAGCTACACAACCCAAACCCAAGAGCTCAAACTTACTTAACTACACAAGCTAAGCAAGGCAACTTACTCTACTTCTAGCTACACAAGCAAGAAGGTGATTAACAAGCTACACAAGCTAACTAATCACTAGAGCAACTACACAAGCTATACAAGAATGTAAGGAATGTAAATACAAAGCTTGTGAAAGAGATTGCAAACCACCGCGAAGTGTGGACACAAGATGACTCGCGATTTTTCACCGAGTTCACTTGGTTGCCCCCAAACTACGTCCCGTTGTGTCGACCAACACCTTCGGTGGTTCCTCCGGTCTTTTCACCTAGATGGTTCTTCGGTGTGACCCTTAAGTCACTTGCCCTCAAGGCACGCCCGCAAGGCACCGCAAGACACCACTCTCAAGTGAGCCCCTCAAGGCACCGAGCAAACCCACATACGCAAGGGTGGTAACTCAATGACACGCGCAATCCAATAGGGCTACTCTTCGCGATCCCCGCGAGGTGAGTACCGACCTCTCACAATCTCTTCTCCGGAGCACCGTATCTCCACGCGTGCTACCACGGAGCCTCTTGCCACCAAGCCGTCTAGGAGGTGGCAACCTCCAAGAGTAACAAGCTCTCCGGCTTGCAACACAACCACCTCCACAAATGCAATCTCACAAAGCACTCGCACTAGAATCGCTCTTCTCACACTATCGGATGGTCACTACCAAGCATATGTGAGTTAGAGGGCTTCCAAGCACCACCACACAAGGCAACATAGCCAGGGCGTGCTCAGCAACCGGCCACAGCCGGCCAAGACATCTATTTATAGCCCCAAGGGCCAAACTAGCCGTTGCCACCTCGGGCAACTCCACAGCACACGCCGGACGCGTCCGACGCTCCTCCGCGCTCCACGTGTCCACTGGGTTTGAAACTAGCCGTTGCCGCGCAACGGCTCTTTCTTCTTTGCTCGAAAGCCATGCGCCGACGCGCCCGAAGCCGGGACGCGTCCGGCGCTCACGCAAACCGCCCGCCGCGCCGAAGAACCGCGGACGCCAAACGGTGACTCGCCCGTCTGCCGCTGCGTCCGGCGCGTCTGGCGATCGTGCTCGCGCGGCACTCGGCACCGTTTACGTCCGAGTCCGGCGTGCGCCGGACGCGCCTCCTCGGCGTCCGGCGCTCGGCGCCGCCCTCGAGCCCCGCCGCCCGCCAACCTTCCACGCGCGGACGCGTCCGCCCGCTGGCCGCCGCGTCCAGGCCGCCGCGTCCGGCGCTTGTAAATCCATGATTTACTGCCCGTCGAAAAACGCAATCTTCTCCACCATGCTATCCCACAAGTATACCAACTTGACCACCATAGATAGTATGTTTCCAACAACAATTTGCATATGGCGCAATGGAAAATATGCCTCCAATTTTCCCGAAAGCGCCGAATCCGCCTCGCAAGCTCGGCGGGAGGGAGAGGACCCAAGCCCAACTCAACCCTATAAACCACAGCGTGAACATTCGCCACCTTTGTAAATGTGCCAACACCACCAAGTGTACAACTCCATGTGCTTGTGTGTTAGCATTTTCACAATCATTTTCAAAGGATTTTCTCTTCAACTCACCACGCCACTCGATCCTAGCACATCGCAATGTTAGATCGCTCAAGTGGCACTAGATGACCGATATGCAAACAAGATTACCCCTCTTGATAGTACGGCCATCTATCCTAAATCCGGTCAAGTACTTCTCTACTCAACCTTAGACCGGTGAAATGAAATGCCCTAGGTTATACCTTTGCCTTGCGCATTTCCATCTCCACCGTCTTCCTCCATTGTGCCAATGCAACAACATGCACCGACACGATCATCAAATGATATGATCCACTTCATATCATCATGTGACACTCTTGGTCCATCGATCTTGACCTCACTTGCTCTTCACCGTTGCGTCGGTCCATCGGCGCCAAGTCTTGCCCAAGCTTCACCATCGCATGGTCCTTCGCTTCGCAGCCTCAACTTGCCCTTCACACTTGCAACCGGTCCATCAAGCCAAGCCTCATCTTGATCTTCACCTCTTAGTCACATGACTCCATGTCATGTCTCATTTGCAATGAGCTCCTTTATCAACTCATGTGTTGAGCCTCACAACGTCTCCAAGCCATCTCCACCATGGCATATGTTGCTCACACACATGTACCTGTGAACTAACTCCTGTGTATCTCAACCATCACACATGTTAGTCCACCTAAAGTTGTCACTCAATCATCAAAACCAAACAAGGGCCTTTCAGGTGGACATAAGAGAGATACCCTGCTCCTGGAGTAGTTCAGCCTTGTATTGTTGCCAAGTTTTGCCCGTCCATGCTGCTGTTGTCTCCCAATCCTGAACTAATGTTCTATAAAACTCAGGGTCTTCCCATTCAAACACCCATTTATTAGCGAGTGCCGCACGCTCACGTCGGGAATGGGATAGCTATAAGTAGGCAGTGAGGTATCACTTGTAGGAGGAAGAAGAGTACGTGGGGTGTCGTAGTCCGTCGGTGCATTCCATCTCCTTTGCGATGACGGTTGCCCATGGTCACGGTCTTGAGTACAATGTGTGAAGTCGGTCTCGCCTGCAATCAACCATAATTAGTAGGCATTGACGAGAAAAAGCGTGCGAATGTAGGTGCAATGGATACCAGAAATGAAGACCTGCGTAACGAGGATCACCGCATCACTACCACCACCACCACCACCTTCATAGCCACCACCACCACCCGCATACCCGACCACCGCCACCTTCACCACCACCGCCACCGCCACCGCCACCGGCACCGCCACCGCCACCGCCACCGTCACTTGTCATCGTCGATCGTCGAGTCACCACTAGCACGAGCTCGGCTATCCTCGAAATAGTATGGCCGGCTCTGCGCTCATCCTTAGTCTCGTGTGTCGCCGGTCACCGGCTTTCGTTTTCCTTTTTTTCTTTTCTCGTTGACCCTTAGGAGGCGACATGTGCATCTTTCTCTTCCCAAGGTGACGGAACCCACATTGTGTCGGGCCCAATCACCGATGTTTTCATGCCCCGTAGCCCGACGTAGATCGTACGTGTCTATGTGGTCACCGCCAACACAAACAAATCGATCACGCAAGTAAAAATCCATGATGTCATATATACTCAACACGTACATTTATATATATATAACGTGCACGACAACTTGTGATGGCGGAGGGACGTCGACTTCGTCGAATCCTCATCAAGAACCGGATCACCGTTGGATCTACCATACTCCATCCATTCCCTAATCGGATTGCTACGGTCATAGACGAGATTTCGGCGAACCGGTCAATAAAATCTACTTGACCATGCCTTGGTGGGGTCACATCCGCAAGTCGCGGCGAAGGTTATACGGACATAAACAAGCTTGTTTAGTTTCTTATGGGACAACCTATTGCGAACCTTCGTATGCGGCAAGGCAAAAGTACTCCGGTTCCGCTCACATCCACTTGAGGATATACATTGTGAAACAAGCCGCAAAGCAAGGCGCCGCAAATTAGGAGTATCTCTCCCAAATATCGTCCACCACCGGGCCGCAAGTGCAACAAAGCATGTTAGCTATGTATCCAAATATAGGAAACCAACAAGGTGTCGAGGGTACTCTTACATGCGGAGGTCCTGTAATCCCGTGCCATTTTCTCGTGCGCTTCGTGCCAAACTCACGAACCTTTTGTCGAAAAACCTCGGCCTCTCCCCAACGCCCTCGCATGGCGGTGTTCACATCCGTCATTCTCGGAAAAGCCTCCTTGAGTCCGAAAACATCGTCAAACTTGGTTCCATACCGTATGCGGCCTTTGGATTTAGAACAGAATTTTGCAACATATTGAGTCAAATAAGCAACATGTTGAACATATATAGCGGGAGGAATAAATATAAGTCGTATATATCATACCCGGACCCACATACGTCCCTATGTACACGTCACGAATCCGTCGGTCCATTATAGCTTCATACTCTTTCCATGTGTGCTCATTTCTTTCAAAGAACGACGCATCTCAAGTTTGCGTTACGGTACTCGAGGACCACTTGACACATGTTGGCCTCCTTGTCTTTATCGGCGAAGCGAAGGAACTGTAAATTGGTGCAACTGTTTCACGAGATGTATCCCAATCCATCCCACCACCGCACGTTTGACATCCTTGACGAGCATACCGACCTTCATCCGTATTTGCCCACTTGCTTGCCAAAAACTCGGGAGATGCCATCCACCGCATGAACTCGAACGTTCTGACGAAAGTCAAGTCTAGAAACATGTAGTTGGTCCCAAATCTAGTGGCACACCACTTGACCAACTCACCGTCGATTGCTTTCCTCATCATTGCATTCAACTTATTATGGTTGTGCAACCAAGTTGAAATTCGCTTGCATGATTTTATCATACCTGCATGATCGGGCCTTTTACCAATATCCTTCAACATCAAGTTGATGGTGTGTGCCAGACATGGTGTCCAAACAATGTGTTCAAACTCATCTTTCAGAGCGTTGCAAGCTTTCTTGAAGTTGAAACCATTGTCGGTGACCACATGGACAATATGCTCGGCGCCAATCTCAAGCACCACCTTGCGAATCTCCTGAAAAAGAAGCACAACATATTAGCCTCTTGTACGTATCCACAGAAAAAATGGATAAGAAGCACAATAATGTTTAGGAGGTACCGAGTACGTATAGTCCGCATCTTGAGTTAATCCAGTTGAATCAATAGATTTGTGAAACCATGTGATCCCATTGCAATATATCGAAAAGTTTATGACACTCATTCTAGTGGGGCCGGTCCACGAATCACACATCAACGTGCACCAAAGGTGGGCCACTCGGTCTTAAACTTTGCGTACCTAGTCTGCAAGTCTTTCTCATTCTGATCGAGGTACTTGCCATCAATCTCCCTTCCAGGGGTGACATGATGCCTTCACCGAAACCATAGGCAAATAATGAGAATATGCAAAGATAAAAAATGCCGAATCTACAACTATAGGTACTTACCAAGCTTCGTGTCTCTCGGACCGCACCGACAAAGTACGGATTGTCCGCATTTCTTCACGGGATTCCTATGTAATGGAACCACTTTGACCAAGCTTTACCAATTGCTTCCTTTGCATTTTTCCCCTTTTGTGTCCACTTGCCGCATCAATCCTTGGTTGGTACATTCCTCTACTCCCACCCATTGCCGCATTATAGTCGTCCACCACCACGGGAGTCTCCCTCGTGATCCCGCTCTTCTACTAAACATCCTCGAATAGGATTCCCCCACGCGAACCACCACCACCACCACCACCGCCACTACCACTACCCTCTCATGCTCGTAGTGACCTCCTCTCTGTCGAACGGTTTGTTCGTAGTCATATTGTGTTCTCGACATGTTCATTCTTTGCTGCATCTGAGCCTCATATTCCTCATCACCAAGGGGCTGGTTTCCCTGTTGTGCAGCCGCCTCCTGTGCCAGCTTTACTCGAGCCCGCTCATTGGTTCTTTGCGCAGTTGTGTCAAGCTCTCGTCGAAAGTAGGCACGCACATCCGGTGGCACTCGTTGCAATGCACGACCTCCGCCCCGTGCCCCGCCAAATGCCGCTTGAATCTAGTGCAACCACCGCCATGTTTCGTCACTTTACGGTAATTGCAATACCATCCAGAGAGAAAGGTTTTGACCATGCTCCTATACACGATCGTGGGGTCCGCCCGACATTGTCTACCCGCATGAACGAACAACAACATAGACATATCAATATATAAATACACCAAGTGCACAAAATGTATGTCAAGAATATATATCAAGTGCCTAAATCACTAAGTCACACCTAAATTCCATGTATCTCAACAATATAAAACAAAAAAATACATGCATCCTACCCCAAATCCCGCCTAAATCATACCCTACACTATAAAATCCTACCTAAATCATAGATCGGGCCCAAAATCATACCCTACAAGCATATCCTACCTAAATCCTAGAGCTAAAAGTACTCTAAACAAAAAAAAAAAACTTACCTACCGGCGGCTTAACCGCCGGAGCCCCCCGATAGCAACCGGCCGACCCGTCCGATAAACCGTCGCCGGAGCCGGGCGGTCGGGCAATATGACGCTTCTGTCGGTTTACGGACTCCGCGCGTTTACCGCCCCGACATGGGCGGTTCGGCGGAGCGTAGCGGCCAAGGGCGGAAGACAAAAACGGGGGCTCGGATTGGCTTTAAGGGCGTTGACCCCCCACCGCGAGCCACGGCGCCTTATGCGCCCTCTGGCGCTATTGGGCCTAATGGGCCTTAACGGTCCGCACCTTTTTTTTTAAACCAACTCAAATTCAAATTTTTTCATATCATACGAGCTCCAATTTCAAAACTTTTTACACCATTGGGTTCCATAATTCATCAGCTATTTTTAGGAATTTTTTCAGCATTTTTTTCAAACTTCAAATTTCAAATTTGGGCCGGTCCGAACCGGACCGAACCGGAACCGGACCGGCCCGGTTACCTCGGTAACCGCGGTTTACCGCGGTAAACCGAGCGGTAAAAAAAACGCAGGTCACAACCGCCGATGATGCAGCTGCGGGCGTGGGCGTGCCCTGGGCCGGCTGCCCATCCTGGCCCCAGGGTTATTCCCGACCCAATCCCATCGCCGGAGCTGAATGGCTGTACAGTGCCACACATGACACGCCTCAGCACTGAACAGTGACAAGCCGCACCACCTGGCTTGCTGCCGCCACTGCTGCTCTAGTACGTATAGGAGACGGTAGACCTGTACCATAGTACGTGTACGTAGTGTAAACTTTCACGAAAAAAGTAGAGCACGTACTACGTGCTGTGCATACGTGAACAGTAGTATTGCGCGCGATGGCCCACTGGTCCGGCGGGGCAGAGATTCTCCGCGGGATGAGCGGTAGTGGCTTCTCGTGTGGCCGTTCCCCCAGTCACGCACGCCGTGCACCCCCTACTCGGTACTGGTACTGCTACTGCCACGTATTACGTATACCAGTACAAGGCCACTAGACTGGGCTCAGCAGTCATTACCATGGCCACTGTTTGGATTCTGGCCGCATCGGAAGGCAGCCTTTGTCCTTTGGTTAATCGGAGCTAGCCTTGCCGTGCAACATTTAGATCAAGCTCGTGCCGTGCAGCTACCACGTCTACCCATCCGTCTTCTGTGTATCGATATATGCCTGTCCGACTCCGACTGCCCGCGTACTACGCCGTGCCGGCGCCTGATCCATGCACTACGGTCACTGGAGAAAGTCGTCATCGTACACATACGAGATGGATCATTATCGGTCCCGTACCGAATCCTACGGCTGCGTGGTGCGCTGATGGGTGCGTACTCCACGTAGCTTTTCCACCACGTACGACGACCACGAGGGGCAGAGGCACGCCGCATCGCGCCACGTGACCGTCCATCTATCAAAGCTTCATGTTTGTTTTTTTCCCTGGGAGAGGCCGAAGCGGAGTTGCTGAATCTGAACGATGTGGGTGGACGGAGATACGGCAGCGCGCGCCTGGTTTTGCGTGGGCACGGCAGGACCCTTTTCAGGCAGCCAGGGCCACTGCGCACTGGCACCACGCAGCAGCAGCGAGCGTCGGCCTCCATTCATTACGTCGAGCCAGTGGCCAGTGTGGCCAGTGACGCAGAGTACTGTGTACTCTACTGCCTGCCGCGCGCCTCGGCTCTCTTGATTTCTGTTTGGCTGTTTCAATCATCCACAGTGCCTGGCATTTGGCGATGGATGGTTCATCATGGACGCTCGCTCACGCAGCGTCGTGGATGCACATGCACTGCAGGCTGCACGATGACCCATCTACTGGTGCTTCGCTCGCTTCGATCTGTTTTGGTTCCCGGCATGGCGATGGCGTTGGCGAGTTGGCGACCTGCTGGCCTAGCTAATGGTGTGTGGTCTCTGACACGGGACATGAGGTGCGTAACGAGAAAGACGCGGAGCTCCATCACATTCACATGCGGTCCACCCCTGTTGTCGTCGCTCTTCGGTTTCCATTGAGGTCAGCCAGACCGCGAGAGGATTCAGCGCACGTGCCATGCTGGAACAAGAGCAACAGAGCACATTGCTGGAAATCGCACTGCGATGACACGATGCTGTTCTGTCCGCCTTGCTATTTGTGTAGCTGTCTGTCGCACTAATAGTGCCCTCTTAAGCTCTGTTTGATTCAAATACGGGGATTTGTCTTGTTCTCTGTACGTATGTTTCTGTATTCTCTGTACGTATGTTTCTGTATACGTAGGATTGTGAACAAACGCGCGAACTGGCGCGTCAATCAATCCCGGCGAACGTGACGTCCCTTCCTCACCCTTGGGCAGCGCAACGGGATGTTTTGCACCGTGTCTGTGTGTCGCTGTTCTGTTCGCTCGGCGTCCGTCCTCGCCTCCTCGGCGTCCGGGCCAACTCCCGGCCTTTCGTACCACGTCGGCATCGGACAGACGGACGGTGCGCCTCTCGTACCGTACGTACAGCCGTATGGTTGTCTGTCTGCCTGTGAGGTGAGCCGTCTTCGTCGTCGTGTTCAAGTTCATGGTGGTGCTGGTGCTCCACTTCCGATCCACGGTACAGAGTGGAGGAGCCGGCCGGGGAGCAGGTGACGTGACGACGGCGTGGAGCCTTCCTGGGGGCGGGGCCGCCCGCGCCCGGTGGTGTTGGCAGGCGGCGCATGTGCTGCCCTGCCGGTGCTGATGGGGGCCACGGCCATCTACCGCCGCGCTAATCCCTAATCTCTCGTTCTCTCTCATACAGTAGTCTCATATCGGTCAGGTCACGAGGTTGTAGTAGTAATCCAGTTTAGGTTGTCCGTGTCGGGAGCAGTAGCGCCCTGATTGTGATTGATTGCCTGATGTACTAATAAAAATTTTTAAGAAAAAGGCTAGGAGTATTATACTCCTCCCTACGGGTAGTACTACAGGATTCAGTGTGTCTGTCTTATGATTCGCCCTGGGAGTGACGCAGCCCTTTTCAGGGGCCATTAGCGTGTGGATTGCGAGGCCATCAGCGTTCTGCGGTGCGGCCTCGCATATTCCATCACGCGCGCGCTTGATTTTAAAAAGACTCGCCGGGGTCGTATCCAGCGGCCTAATCATGCCGCTTTCGCAAATGAACCAACCCTCAGCACACGCGTACAGTACGGCCTTGTTTAGTTTCACTCAAAATTGCAAGTTTTTTCACTCTCTCCATCACATCAATTTTTAATCGCATGGGCGTTAAATATAGGTAAAAGAAATAAATAATTACATAGTTTAATTTAAAATCACAAGATGAATCTTTTGGCTGTCGGTCCCGATTGAACATATTTGTCAAATAAGACAAAAGAGTTACTATTTATCTTGAAATTTTTTACAATCTTAACAAGGCCTACGTAGTAGTTCTAGTACTATGCCTCCCGTGCCCCGCCGTGCCGGACGGCAATCTCGAGAGATTCGTTTCCTCGAGCACATATCTGGCCACGCAAATCTACCGGTCCCAGGCTCCCAGCACGATGTGGCTTGGAATTAGTTGTGATGTCTAAAACTCCCAAAAATCATTTAGCGATCGCAAAAAAATTAATCAAACTTCAGATTTGGTATATAGTAAAAATTATAAATATAGATGAAATTAAAAACTAATCGCGATTTGTTATCTTAGTTTTTGAGACGAATCTTTTGAGTATAATTTATCAATATTTGACAATATTTGATGTGTAGCGAAATTCTTTTTGCATAGTGAAATTTGGTGCCAACTTTGGTGAACTCTTTTCTTGGAATTACTAACTCTTTTCTTGAGCCAAAAGCCGTCCCAGTTCGTCGCTTTGGCCCGACCCGTCACGTAATACATGTACTGTACAGTACTGTGCGCAGCCGGAGGAGTATATCGGGATAGAAAAGGTCACGTCTAGAAGCTGGCTGGGCGGACGTCCGGACGACTTGTACTGTCTCTCACGGCACTCGAACGGACCAAGCCACGACCCAGCCCAAGCGTTGCCTCGTGCCATTGTTGCAGCATGCAGGTGCAGTGCAGGGTGCAGCACGCACGCACCGACGCACATCTCCCAGTTCCTCGCTCTCTCGGCTGAGTCGGCTCTCGCCTTGGTACTTGCACTGCATGGCACTGGCTGGCAACGCATGCATGCGTGACCAGGAAACCCAGCGACGGGTCAACTCGCCCAGCAGGCCAGCCCTCGCTTTGCGCGACAGATTCGCAGCACGAGATACGGGGTTCGGAGAGGACGACAGAGGAGAGCAACTGCCACTCCTACCGACCGACGATTCCTCAGCTGCGAATCCGAGCCACAGCCGCGCCACGCTCGTGTTCATGGTGTGCCATTCGGTTGGCATAGCGCCATGCTGCAGATCGCGTGTCCGGATGCTGTTTTTTTTTTTTTTGAAGCCGGTGTCCGGATGCTGTTGTTTGCCGGTATACTATACTTAGTGTCCTGCCTGTAGTAGAAGACCGCGCTAAGCCT